>JAXCLR010000105.1:36098183-36129179 GCA_035584095.1 Annona squamosa
GTGCCTTGATGTAATAATGAGAACATAACTAGTGGAAGTGGAATTTTGAAATTTTTATGAAATTATAATAATTAATTGTGTTATTGGAAAATTGCGTTAAATACATGGTCGGGATCACTTTTCTAGACCAGTATGTTACAGATGGTATTAGAGCGGTCACACATATAAAATATGGCTTATTAATTATTATAATAAAAAATTTTAAAAATTTTTTTGGATTTGCAAATCTAACCCTATGTTTTTTTTTAGTCCAAAAAATGGTCAGTTCGGATGCATCGTTACACTCTACTCTTAAAACCCAAGAAAAGACTCTCCCTACTACCCATGAAAGGTTAAGTGCCCTAGAAAAATAAGTTCTAATCTAGAAAAAGGAATCCTATTTACAGTACTAAGTCCTAAATAAAAAGCTGGATAGGGTTCTAAAGGCTGTGGATGCTGCCACCCCGCCTATACCTATTAAACCTCAAGTTAGAAATCTAAACAAGGAGAGGAAAAAAACCAGTGACCCAATTAATGACTAACCCAGAAATTTATCTTGATAATAAAACCCTAGCTGATAAAAGTAAAAAATTGCGTACTTAAAAATCCATAGAGAATGAGAAGCCTAAGAAAAGAAAAGTTGAAACTTAGGTTGTACCTACATCTAAGAAGGCTATACCCTACCTCGAAAGTTGAAACCCTAAAACAGGATTATCCTTAAACTTTAAGGAAACCTTCTGTATGGACTAAGGTTGCTATTTCAAAACCTAAGATATCACCTATTAACGTATTCAAAGCCCTGGATGAGTCCAAAACTGCTGATATACCCAATGTTGTGGAAGAGTTCAAAGTCGCTAATGTACCTAAAGCTAAGGATGTGCCCAAATTTATGGATGAGTTTGAAGTTGCTAATGTACCTAAGGCTGTGGATGTGCCCAAAGAGGTGGATGTACCTAAGGCTGCTGATATACTTAAGGATATGGGTGAGTTCCTTGCAATTCCCAAGTCAAAGGTAATGGTTAAACCTAGTCTAGAGTTGTAAAAGGAAGTTTTCCCTATTCGAGGACCCAGCTCAGATCCTGTCTATAATGAGGTAGAGACCTAGGAAGTACCTTCTCAGGCTACTCACAAGTTACGCTCTATGCGGCCATAGGGTCAAGACGTGCAGACTAAACTCAGGTCTAAGGAAGCCTACGCCAGAAAGGAACCAAAGACTTTTTATAACCAATGACCCATTTTAACTAAGTTAGTATGTTATTTTTGTAGTACAAATAGATATACAACTAAGGCATGTCCATATGGTAACTGACTTTGTTTCCTGTGTTATTCTTTTGATCACCTCATGAAAAATTATCTTTTTAGTAAATATGCAAATTAGGTTGTAAAATTTTTTTAAAATAAAAGTTACAATTGTTCCTGTTTGCTTAAGAATATTTATTAAGACCATATTTCTCTTCTATGCCAGAATGGAAAGTAATTCTGATGATTTGAATGCCCAAACTGGTCAGAGCAATATCCTAGTAAAAAGTCACGAAAGAAGTAGGCTAAGGACCAACCAGAAACTAAGCCTACAAAAAGGCTCAGTAAAAGGAAGGATAAAACTCTAGTTGAATCTCCGACCAGAACTAACATGCTTGAGCAACGTCTGAATGAATAAGAGGCTTTTCATCAGTGGGAACGGATACAAGCATAGTTAGAACAGATTGTTCAACAGCAATTATCAACAATGCTAAGAAACCAAGAGCACCATCACCACGACCATAACGAACATCAGTCGACTGCTAGTATGCATGGGAGTCAGAGAGAAAGGCCAGATCAAAACCTTAATGCTCAGGTTTTAGAAGAAAAATCAGAATTTGGTAAGCAGGAAGAAAGGGAGGTCTCAAACTAGGCAAATAGAGAAGCTAGTGATAAAGCTCAAGGAACAGTTGTAAAAAGTCTGAGTGTTGCAACCACGGGTTGTCCTAAACAGTGAGAAATGGATTGACGAGATGCTGATGCATTCCATCATCAAAAACCCCCATCCTTTGCCGATGATGATTGTTTAGCTGCCAAGTATTAGATCGAGGTGATGGAAAAGATTTTTAACTTTTTGGGTTGTGACAGCTAACAAAAAGTTTTATTTGCTTCATTCAAACTTAGTGGAGAGGTCTATCGATGGTGGAAGACAAAACAACGTGTCTTCAATAGTAGAAAAGAAAATGTAACTTGGGATAAATTTAAGGAATCCTTTTTTGCCAAGTTCTTTCCATCTTTTGTTAGAATTTTGAAGGCCCAAGAGTTTGTTGAATTGAAGCAAGGCACTATGACGGTGGTCAAATATGAAACAAAGTTCAACTCTTTGCTTCGGTCTACTCCAAGCTCAGAATGGGAAGAATATAGTCGAATCCGCAAGTTTGAGGATGGTCTTGATAAGCGTATACACGGTCGAGTAATACTTTGCAGCAATAAAACCTATAGTGATGCAGTCGATAATGCTCTCTTAGTTGAGAGTGCTTTCGCTGAACTTGATCGGCGTTACTTGAATAGGGAACGATCACCAGTAAAAGATCATTTGGGAAAGAAACAGATCAGACAATCTTCTTTGGGGCAAACTAAAGTTGAGGAAAGTGCAAAGAATGGAGGATTTCAAAAGAAAAAAAGTGCGCAAGTGTAACAGATGTGGAAAGTTTTATACCGGACTTTGCAAATGCTTCAAGTGTGGAAAGACTAGTCATCGACCATTAACTTTCGCCGTGGGCTTCATGTGCTATAACTGTGAACAGCTTGGTCACATAATTGAGGATTATTCAACAACCAGAAATGTCGAATAACCACAACAGCAAGAGCAAAATTGTCCAGTTGATAGACCAGCAGGACAACAGTACCAAGGTGGTGGTAGACGACAGCCAGTTTTACCAGCTCAAGCATAAATCTGTGCCCTAATACTCGAGCAAACCCAAGCACCGGCAAAGACAGTGGCAGGTATTATTCATCTCTGTGGTATTTTTGCTCGAGTATTATTTGACACAGGTGCGGATAGCTTTTTTATATCTAAAGAGTTCGTGCAAAAGCATAAATGGAAAGTCACTAAGTTAACTTGGGATGTGTGGGTCACATCACTTGTTTGGGATAGTTTATTGATTAGAGATGCTTGTATGGCTTATACCCTAAAAATCGAAAGTTTGACTATCCCAGTAAATCTTTTAATCATACCTATGAAAGATCTAGTTATTATTTTGGAAATGAATTGGTTAGCTAAGTGGGTACATGGAATTTACATCGAGAGCGTCGTGTTAGCCTGCGAGGATCCAATGAGCAAGAGATTGATTTCAAGGGAAGTCAATTGGTAACACCTCACCTCATATCAGCTTTTCAGGCTAAAAAACTTCATAAAAAAGGTTGGCAAGGATGTCTTATTTCAGTTCTAGCAATAGAAGATAAAGAGGTTAAGTTGAAAGACATTCCGGATGTTCATGAATTTCTGAATGTGTTTTTAAAAAAATTGTCGGGAGTACTCCCTGAAAGAGAAATTGATTTCATCATAGAATTGATGCCCGGTACTACTCCAATTTCAAAAGCTCCTTATCAAATGGCTCCTACAGAGTTGAAAGAATTAAAAATACAATTGCAAGAACTTCTCGATTTAGGGATTATTCGTCCTAGTAAGTCACATTTGGAAGCTCCTGTGCTTTTTGTAAAGAAAAAAGATGGCAATATGAGGTTGTGCATCGATTACAGAGAGCTACATAAGGTAACAATCAAGAACAAATACCCACTTCCCCGAGTTGACAATTCTCTTTGATCAACTGCAAGGTGCATTGGTCTTCTCCAAAATATCTATGGTTAAGATATCATCAGTTGAAAGTTTGGGATGAAGATATATCTAAGACAGATTTTAGAACCCGGTATGGTCAGTACAAATTTTTAGCGATGCTATTCGAAGTAACCAATGCCCCAGTAGCATTTATGGACCTTATGAATAGGGTATTTTGACAGTTCTTAGACAAATGTGTTGTGGTATTTATTGATGATATTGTAGTGTATTCCAAATGAGAGGCAAAACATGTTGGTCATTTAAGAAAAGTACTACCGACCCTAAGAGAACACAAATTGTATGCCAAACTCAAGAAATGTAAGTTTTTGATGGATAGTGTGACCTTCTTAGGTCATATGGTTAGCAATGATGATGTATTAGTAGACCCAAAGAAGATAAAAGCTATAACCAATTTGGGTAGACCGACTATTGTAACTGAAGTTAGAAGTTTTTTGGGTATAACAGGGTATTATCGAAAATTCATGAAAAATTTCTCAAGCATAGCAATACCACTTACCAAGTTAACCCACAAGAATACTAAATTTATCTGGTCAGATGCTTGTTAGAAAAGTTTCAAAGAATTAAAAAGTCGCTTAACTTTAGTGCCGATTTTAGGCTTGCCAATGACTAACAAAAACTATGTGGTGTATAGTGATGCATCTAGGAAAGGCCTCAGTTGTGTACTCATGCAAGAAGGTAGGGTAATTACTTATTCATCTAGACAGTTAAGACCCTATGAACAAGATTACCCTACCCATGACTTGGAATTAGCTACAGTGGTGTTTGCTTTAAAAATATGGCGACACTACTTATATGGTGAGAAAATAGAAATCTTTATAGATCATAAGAGCCTAAAGTACATTTTTTCTCAAAAAGAGTTGATCCTTCGACAAAGAAGATGGTTGAAGTTACTAAAAGACTATAACATTCGTATTTAATATCACCCCGGTAAATTCTGTGTTGCAGTTTGGATTACTTAACAATTGCCTCTAATGAGATAAATTCAATCATTATAGTTAGAAGTGGTAACTCCATGAGAAATTCGAAGAATAAGCACTTTATAAATTCAGTCAACAGTAATTGATCAGATAAAGCAAGCTCAGAAACAAGATAAACTTATTCTTCGTATTTTAGAAAAATTGAAAAATGGAGATCCTTTGGATTTCGGTTACAATCCTGATGACACACTACTTTTCTAGGGAAGGCTAGTTGTGCTCAGAGATAACAAGCTATGACGAGAAATTTTTACAGTAAGCTTATCAGTCTAAATTTTTTGTGCACCTGGTAGTACCAAGATGTACAAAGATTTGAGATAAAATTTTTGGTGAAAAAAGCTGAGTGTCGAGTGCCAAATTTATGTTTCAGTGCTTAGTATGTCAGCAATTCAAAGCTGAACAAAAAAGACAAGTCGGATTGTCGCGACATTTAGAAATACCAGAGTAGAAATGGGAGCATATTACCATGGACTTTGTGACTGCTCTCCTTAGGACGCAAGCTCGTTATGATGCTATATGGGTAGTGGTAGATAGACTTACTAAATCTGCTCACTTCTCGCCATATCGCAGACCTTTAGAATGGATCAAATGACAGACCTATACCTGCTTGAGATTGTTCGTTTACATGGTGTCCCTGTTTCCATTGTGTCAGACAGAGATCGAACGTTTATTTCTGATTTCAAAAAAAAATTACAAAAATGTATGGGAACAAAGTTGCGGTTGAGTACAGCGTATCACCCACAGGTGGATGGTTAGTTTGAAAGAACTATTCAAATTTTAGAAGATTTATTGAGAGTTTGTGCCTTAGATTTTTATAGTTCATGGGATGAGCATTTGTCTTTGGTTGAATTTGTCTATAACAATAGTTATTAGGCTAGCATTGATATGGTTCCGTTTAAAGCTTTGTATGGAAAAAGGTGTCAAACGCCTATCTATTGGGAAGAAATTGTTACGCAATAATTTTTAGCTCCAACCTTGGTTCAGCAAGCTGTTGATGTGATTCGAATTATTAGCCGATGGTTAGAAGCGATGCAAAATCGCCAGAAAAAGTATGCTGATGGCAGACGAAGAGACCTACAATTTACAATAGGTGAGTTAGTCTTCTTAAAAGTCTTTCCCACCAAAGGTGTGACTCGTTTTGGAGTGAAAAGTAAATTATTTCCTTGATATATTGGACCTTTTGAGATATTGAAAATTATAGGCGGTATTGCCTATCGGCTAGCATTGCCTCCTTCGCTAGTAAGTGTTCATAATGTATTCCATATCTCACAGTTAAGAAAGTATGTAGCTGATTCGACGCATATTTTGTCAACTGAACAATATGAAATCGAGAAAAATTTTGCTCATCCGGAACGTCCTATTCGAATCTTGGATAGTCGCGAGAAGCAATTAAAGAGGAGGACAATTTGACATGTTCTAGTGCAATGGAGCAACCACGATGAGTGGGAAGCAACGTGGGAGCTAGAGGACGATATTCATAGAATCTGCCCCGAATTATTTCAAAATCTATCATAATTATTACAATTTTCGAGGACAAAACTCTATAAGGTAGGGAGAATGTAAAATATTTAAAATAATTAATTTTGCACTTTTGCCTCCCTAGGCATGTGGGCCTCACAGGATAAGATAAGATGAGATAAAAACTCTCCTAGATAGGGTGGTTAAGATAGAATTTAATTTTGAAACAAATTTTATCTCTATTACTCTATAGGATAAGATAGGATGAGATAAGAATTAACCTAGATAAGATTTATTAAGATATAATCTAATTTTAAAATAAATTTTATCTTATTCCTATCTTCTTATCCTTAGAAGCTACAAGAATTCTATAAATTAGGATACGGATGTGGCGCCTCAGCCCGAGCGTCACATCCTTACCTCAGAATCTATCATTGGTAAATGTGAATCAGGATTGTTGCTCTAATCACGCGGCAGGTTCTTATTGGATATTTATCCGGTTAATCCTAACTCCTTAGGATTTTATATCATTCCACTTGTTTTAAGTTTTCATCAAATGCCTTTCTAAGCTATTATATCATTTGAGAGTTACACATGTCATCTCATAACCTTCATACTTAACCATATTATGATATTTCATGCCTTAGGATTTACCCATAAAAATTTTTCACTAATCCATTGGCATAAAACATAACATAATCCTTCTATAACATTGAATAATAATTTAATTGTTAACATTCATATAATCATTCAACCCTTAGATTCATATATAGGTACTCGTGAAAATTCGTTCATCCTTGAATCTCCGCTAATCTCCGCTATGCTCCTTGCCTCCTTCCTTTCACCTGTCTATGGGTTTGGAAAACAAAACGTGAGTCGAAACTCAGTAAGCAAGCTTAGGGTTTTCATGCAATTCATTTTGAAAGCAACATTCTTTAAAAATATTTCCCTCCATTCAGTAAAGACACTTAACAAGTGATTAACTACCTGCGAAGTAGAAACTTTTTTATAAACCTTTCATTAACATTTCATGAAAATCATTCATGAAAAACCATTCATGTAAACCATTCTTAAACATTTCATAAACATGGGATGTGCAAATTCATTATTTCCATTGATTGTGTTATCCTTTATATGACGGTATGCTAGCACAGGGAACCCTCTTTCATGACATGATCCTTTCCATCCTTGGCGCCGGACCTACTGACTTGGCAATGTCAAGGGAGACTCCTTGTCCACTTACTACCTCGACTAGCCTACTTGATTTTTATTTTATGCATGAATTTTAATTACCTCGACATTATATACCCCCTTGCACATGGAACTTGTCATTCTCATATAGAGAATTCTTTGCACCATCCCTCTTTAAACATTGGTTCAATGAAACATCGTATAAACTCATGTTTCAACACATTTCATGCATAATTGCGAAACCATAAGCAATCATGTATTTCAACAGAAATAAACATTTTAATACTCACATAAACAAGGAATGACCATCCTTAAATACCTTGTAATGAAAACCAAAATCATATATAAAGTTGCTTGCTTACCTCGCTTGCGTTGCTTTCTGTTTCGCTTATCCCTTTGCCTTTGCCCATACATATAAGAATGATATAACATTCATATATTTCCTTTACTTGCATTCAACTCAGTTTTCTAACCCATTTTTATTAACATACATAATTCCTTCGACTTCTCAAGTCATTACGCCTGTATAGCACATACTTGTGCACTACATAGGCTATTACACATCACATTAAATTCCATAAATAGGGTAATCATTCAGTCACTTAATAATTATTCAATAATAATTATTTAATGGCTCATTATATTTCTTAAGCTATTTTTCACTCTTTTTCCAAACTTTACACATCGTTGCTCATTTTAGGCAAATGTCGTTGCTTTAAGCCTCATTAATCAACTCCAAAATTTGAGATTAACATTATGCAATTCTAAATAGCAATATATTTCTAGAATTTATTATATTTTCATGTATTTTTGCACAAAATCAAATTACATAGGTCATTTACCATTCATGCTGTCTATTCTTTCACATATAACCATTTAACAATGCATATATGAGGCCTTTCATAAAATTTCTCAAGTCAAAATTTTAATCCACATTTTAGCATGATAATTATCCTTAATTATCACTATACTTAGGGTATTTTTATAGAATTTAAATCAACTAATCATAAGTTTCCAAAACAGCAACTTTGGAACCCATTTTTTACTCATTTAATGTGTCTTTTGACACATAACCCTAAGCAGATTTATCAATCCAAATTTTCAGCAAATAATCCTAATTTTTCTAATCCAAATTTAGGTTATTAACATATATATCAATTTGGATCATTTTTACATAGGTTTCATATTTTCTTTTGATTTTTTTCTCCAACTATCCATATATGCTGAAATTAGATCTACTGAAATCTCAAAATCTTGAATTAATATAAAATCAAGTATTTTTAATCTGAAATTTCTTTCATACCTTAATAACTACATAAATTTTTTTGATAACGAATAACTACATAAATTAACCAAAATAAATATTTTCAGCACAAAATATTTAATATTTTTATTTATTTTGGTATTTTTACCTTGCTGAATAGCAACATCTATTTTCAGATAGCCTGAATGATGTTATTTATGGAGTATATTTATACCCATCAAAACCTAATTTTTAATTTTTAATATGATCCTCAATATATCATATATATTTTTTTAAATTTTTTTTTCAAAATTCCTTGTAAAAAAATTATTAAAAATTATTTTCTATAGATGATCCTGTCACCCATTTTATCTTATTTGGGCTAATTTTCTCATATTTTTAATTTGAAAAGTACTTATCATTTTAAGCTAAAAATTGAGTAATTCCTTAATAACACTATAAGGATTCTTTCAAAAAACATTTATGCAAAAATTCATCCATTTACTATTTCGTCCATATTTTAGTTTACAACATCAAAAACTTTCAGATTTGAGGCATAAAATCAAGATAATCATATACTTGATTAAATGATAATCTCTCTTTTTTTTTCTTTTTTTCTTCTCTTTTCTTCTTCCTTGGTGGCCTAGAGCTGCGACGTGAGCTGCTGCCTTGGGGTGCAAGTTTTAGCACTTGGAAAATTTCTTAAAACCTTTCTCTCATATGGACGTGTACACCATTTTATAAGTTGGATATGATCCAGCTGTGGGCCCCACTTGTGCTATATTTTCCACAGCCATTGAATGCCCTCTTATCCCCCTTTATATGCTGGACATTTTACAGCCAAGTAAAATACATTTTCACCATTTTTGAAAATCCAAAAATTAGCTCACATCTTGACCGTCCACTTGTCCACAATTGCCCTTCTTTACTTAGCCCTTAAGTAACTTGTTGCTTGCTCTCCAAAAAATCAACTTTTCATCATAATTATCTTAATCCATTCCATTCATCTTATAGATTTTATAATTTTATTCCAACATTTCAAATTTTATCTCAAACCGATGTTTCTACGTCAAGTTATGACAACTTGAATTTATCTTTTGGATTTGGGAATATAAAATTAATTATCACTATAATCCAATCATTATTACCTTAATCCAATTCATTCATAAGATTGAGCCCACTGTCGTGAGCTTACCTTTCAAATTTCATCGAAATTCGCCTTGTAGGAGTCAAGTTATGAATTTTCCATCATTTTTCACTTTAATTCCATAATTACACTTTAATCTCCATAAATTAAATTATGACAATTAACATAATTATTCAAGACACCTTGTCACCGTTAAATCCTCATTAAGCCTCTCGGGTCATACCGACTCACTTTGAGCTCCAACAATTAAATTTTTAATCACCGTTTCTAATAGAAACTCCAATTCAAAATATCATAAAATTCTAAAATCATCCAAAATTTTCATTTAATTCACATATTAGTCACATGTACATGTTCAATGCACACATTAAACCCTCCTTAGATTGGGGTTTTACAAAGGACTTTATAGATGAGGGTATTTGTAAGAAAGGTTGTGAGAATTTTAGAGAAAGCGGCTTACGTGAGGAGAGAGCTTTTATAAGGCAAGTAAGATTTTAATTGGAAATTGATTTTAGTTCAATAATTATGTAATTTATGTGTTGAAATTATTTTTATATAATTGTTATTAATAAAGCATTACATTATATGATTTTTAGGCTCTATTTGACATAATAATATTTTATAATCCTAAGTTTTTAGGATATAAAATTTTATAGGTAAATATGTTCAATTTTATGCTTAAAATTATACGTATTGAGATTTTGAGTTTTATTATGCATTTTATTTTTATATAAATGCATTGATATGTTGTATATATATTGAAATTATTTATTAATGATGTGGGTTAATTATAGTATATGTAACGATGCTTATATAATATTAACCTACATAAAATTAAATTACATAGCCTAAAATTACGGATATCTAGTATTAAAATTCGTTGGGCAAGAATTTGAGGTTGCAGATGAATTTGAGGAGAGAGAAAAGCACCTCTCATCAGATGCATATAAATATGTATTTGCAACGAATTTTCTTCGTTGCATTTGACTATTTAATATATTTGATGTATTTGATGACTTTAATGCTTCTAACATTTAAATATAATGGATTAAAATTGATGTGCAGCCATTACAACAGTACAGGTTAAGTGAAAGAGGCCTGGGTGGGTCTCATCTGCAGGAAAAGTAATGATGATGTAGCTTAATATGAGTCATTCATTCTATTTTGTTATGATTTATTCATTTGAACTTCGATTTAAATGATCAAATAGTCTATTTATATGTTTTTTATGCTTCTGAACTCAATGGAAGGGTTTGATTTTGCACTTGAGGCTTAATTTTTAAGATATTAAATTAAATAATTATTTTATCATTTAATTAAGTTTTATTTGGGCTATTATCTATTTTCAAATAATTTTCTACTTGCTAGTCATGTTGAGACTAACTCATTATTTTTACAGGTGTATAAAATCAATTGGAATACTAGCGTTTTGGATATACAAGAAGATTTTCAAGAATAATTATTTCCATTTATTTATTTTAAAGGCATGTATTGAGAATGATAAACTTGTAAAAAAAATTTTCTTTGTGCCTTGATGTAATAATGGGAACATGGCTAGTAGATGTGAAAATTTGAAATTTTTATAAAATTATAATAATTAATTTTATCATAAATGTGTGATTGATCATGAGAAATTGCATTAAATGCACGGCTGGGATCACTTTTCTAGACCGATATGTTACAAATTGTAGAACTTTACTCCTAATAGATTTCTTGGCTTAAATTTAGGGGTGCAACTTGGGTTGGGAGGTTTGGGTACGGGTGGAACCTACCATTACCTATTTTGTAAAAACCTCTACCCTACCCTATTTTAGACCGAGTCGGTCCGGAGCTTACCCTATTCAATTTTCTCAAGAGCGGGTCGGTTCTGGTTTGGTTCCAAAATCGGTTCCTATAACACGATTCATAAGAAAATGCCACATCTGTAAAAAAAAATCAATTTATATATACTAAAACATGAAATTTTTTTAAAAAATGCAATGTGTCATAATGAAATCTATTAAAGAATAATCAAATAACATAAAAATTATTATATCATTAGAATATACTACTTTCAATAATCTTAAGTCTGTCCAATCCAATAAAAAGCTGTTTGAAAAATAGATACTTAAGCACAAGACATTTGTGATCATAATTCCGATGATTAAAATCAAAATTTAAACATGAATAATATTAAAATTAATTTAACTCTTCTCATCTCTCAACTTTCATCCTTCATTTAGAATACATTTTCCCTGAAAGTAGAAATAAAATTTAATAAGAATCTTTTGACGTTTAAATACAAAGATTAAAGAATGAAAAATAAAAATCAACACAACTTTATTAGGAATGGTAGCAACATTAGCAACATTGAAATGAACACTTGTACTATCTACAAAATAATTAGAAAACACATATTAATGATAACTTATCAAACAAGTTATGGTTATAAACTCATTACCTATGAAACATATTCAATACATGTAAATATATATATATATATATATATGTAAAATGTTACCTGATGTTGTGCTATTCAAATTGGTACCTGGTATTGTAATGGAAAACTCTCTAAATACTTCTTCAATGGCGGATGGTTTGAGGGTTGTCTTTAACCAATCTTGATAACATATTAATGAATTAAAAGTTTTTGCAGATAAAGAACTTCTATATGCATCAATAACTCATCCCTAGTACTAAAAGCAAATTCAGATATCATAGTAGAAACAAGAATAACAAATATGTCACGAGCAATCAAAGATAAAACTTAAAATCCGGATGCATTAACTGACCGCCAATCTAAAATATTAATTTTGCTAGTTGGCAACAATCCATGTTCTTAAAGATACAAATCAATTTCAGTTTTCAACCATTGCTCATCATTCTCTTCACAAAATTCTAGAAAATCATCAGTTGCTCAAACTCTCACCTCACTTGAACCTTTTCTTAGAGCAAAATAAGATTCATAAAACTTGAACAGTTTATGCAATTCAAAAGTGACCATTTGAGTGACTTCAACAGATTTACTTTTATTAAATAACTTAGCATAAAAATAGCTTGTAAATCTAAGCTTATATCATGGATCCAAAGCATTTGCTATCAACAAAATGATATTTTTTCTGTCCAGGCTTTCCCAATATTTATTAAATTTCTCTCTCATTCTTTTACTCATGTCTTAAAGAAGATAATTATCTGATGTTGAACTCATGAGTAAAAGTTTTTCAACCTCATATAGTTGGACTAAAAGCATTGAAGAAGTAACATAAGATGTTCCAGACAAAACCTTTGTAATCTCAGAAAATTTTTGCAAAAATTGACATAAAACTTGTGCATTATCCTAATCAAACGTTGTTGGAGGTCCTTCCCTAGCAATAACTGCATTCTTTTTTTCTAATTTATCAAATGTTGCTCTAAACTTTAAAGTACTATTCAACATGAAATATGCAGAATTCCATCTAATAGGAACATCTAAGTATAAGCCACATTTTTCTTTGATTTCTTCTTTTTGACAATATTTTTCAAATTTATTTTTTCTAGCAGGTGAAGTCCTTACATATTTAATCATATTTCTAATTCGGCAAATTAAGTCTTGAATCTCATCTATTCCATCACACATAATTAGGTTAAGAATATGTGTTGCATACTTAATATGAAATGTGGATCCATCCCCCATGTGTAAACCCTTCTCCCTTAAACTTTTTTTCAATTTTCTAGCTGCAACATCATTACCGGATGCATTGGCCATAGTTATAGTATAAATTCCATTGAAGTTCCATTTTATCAAGCAATCAGAAAACAACATTATCAATGCATTCACCAGTATGTGGAGATGGACAAAAATAAAAGTTAATAACTTTCTTATTTAGCTTCCAATTGTCATCAACATAATGTGTAGTGAGGCATAGATAACCTTCATTAGCTATAGATGTCCACATATCTGTTGTTAAACATACTCTATGCACTTGGTCATGGAAAAAACTCTTGAGTTTAGTTTTTTCACTTTCATACACCAAAGCCACATCTTTAGCAACTGTTGTTTTAGACACAAATTTCACAAGCGGTTGAATTATAGTGATATATTTGCGAAAACCCTCATGCTCAACCAACTTAAATGAAAGTTCATCGTTTATTATCATTTTAGCAAAACCTCTTTTATTTGCAGTTTGACAAATTTCCACGTAGTCAAACTACCTACTTGCCACTAGAATTGAATGATAGAGATAATAGGCTCAACAATTTTTGCTTCTTGTCACCCCACCCACGATCATAATAAGTGCATCTATTTAGATATTTTCTCATTAAGCTAGTTCCATTCTTATTCAAATAATCTAAAACTTTCTTACAATAATTACATGTCGCTTCCTGTTTTTCCTCTTTCTTACCATTCTTTATAACTTGCTTAACTTTCTTAGTGAAGTGTTGCCACATATTAGAATATAATTTATATTGAGGTTCAGTTTTAGAGGTACAACATCAGTTGTAGTTCTCTCGTCTTTTGAATCCTTCTCACTCACACCCACTTGTTCCATTACATCCCCTTTCACCATATTCTCATCCTCATTCTCAACCTCTAAGTCCTCTATTATATTAACTATGTCATCCATAATCAAATCAACATAATTGCTCACATTACTATTATCTTCCATACTTAATATTACAGTTACTCTTAAATAGTAACGTTACAATATTGATTAAAATATTGAACTAATGATAGCAATTTTTAATACAAGTGGGGTAACAGAAGAATGTTACCTCAACGTTACATGGCAGCAGTATCTGTTTAATGCCTACAAAAGGGCACAAATTGTCATTAACAAACCATCTATGGATGTAAAAACTTATGGTGAAACAATATCATTACTTTAACAGTCCAGTAATATCTATTTCATTTTTTGAATTTATTTTTCACATAAACTCCAAAAGAACTTGACAAATAAAATCCAATAAAAATACTTCGTTAATAGGACTTGATTAGATTTCCTTTAGCTACCAGATAGTGGCATTAGTGCAACAAAATTGGAGTCACTTTGATGATTCTTTTTACAATCTCCTTAGTTGCTGATACTCATGCATAATTTATTTTAATTTATTACATTATATGGCATGTAGTGATGCATGCATGATGCAAAGCTACTTTTGGCCTTCTATTAAAAGAGAAGGGGGTAGATTTCCATGATTAGCTATTTATAACTGGATGGATAATTGCATTTTGAAAATTAAAAGATGATCCTCAAAATCCTCTTCCTTGGCTAGGAAAAGGAATTGGCAAAATAAGTAAGATGAAGTTGTTGATGAATTGGATTATATGCTGCAAAACTCGGTAAAGCTAGTATAGTATTGCTTTCAAGCAGAAGTGTATTTTGGAATATAAAGGATACAAGCAATCATGAACAATTCAAGACAAGTATAATTCACTACAAAACCCGATAACGGAACAAGCCAATGATGAATAGTTCCAGACAAGTAAAATGTTGAATTAAGTGTAAAGCTTTACATCTATTTCAGTACATAGATGATATACATCACAAATTTGGGAGAAATAAAATAAGTTCCAGTGGAGATTAAGAACAGAACGAAGAACAAGAACCAAACTTGTA
This sequence comes from Annona squamosa, assembly GCA_035584095.1. Taxonomy (NCBI): domain Eukaryota; kingdom Viridiplantae; phylum Streptophyta; class Magnoliopsida; order Magnoliales; family Annonaceae; genus Annona; species Annona squamosa. The sequence continues at coordinate 36,113,569 of JAXCLR010000105.1, forward strand.
CTTGGTTTTCCTTTCTAAACGGATGAATGCCATAGAAGTGTGTGCAAGATTGGGCTGTTTCTGAATATGTGATAAGAAGGATCCTTTCTTAAAGGAGTCATATCAATGGGTGTAATTCTTAGCTGTAACTCAATGTGGAATTGTGGATGCATGAAGTTGACAAGAATGACAAAAAGGAAATTAGATCTAATTAGGATATGCCTGAGGGGATGGTTAATGGTCAAGCTTTCCGAACTAGAGGGGTGCGACCGCCAACCGTGCAAGCCAGGCGAGAGCCGAGAAGACGAAGAAGACGACTGACGAGAAGACGGAGAAGACGGAGCAGGCACAACTGACAAGAAGACGGAGAAGACAGCGATTCCGATTTTCGAAGAACTTTGTCTCAAGGTGTGACTCTGCCTCTGGAGTCTTTTGGATCTAATCTACCCGTAACGGAGAAAGCGAGAAGAAGCATGCAATTGTAAGGGAAAGTCGGGAAGGGCTACAACTACAAGTGGCAAGCCTGCAACTACAAGGCAAGCAGATTCGAGATTGGGATTCGTTGCTACCTTGTTGCAGCCTCACAGGATTTGTCGATTCGGTGAGTCAGTGACGACTAACGAGATGAGAGGAATGGGTCGTCTTCAGTTTCTTCTCTGGTTTCTAATACCCACTACTTGGTTTCTCTGAAATGACTGAGACGAAGTGACAATCAGACGACAAACGCTGCCTCTTCTGAGTTTTGACAGGCAAGTGCAGATTACAGGCACTCAGGTTAGCTAGTCAGGCATGTAGGCCCAGGCATGAGGCAAGACACGACAGGCGACGCCACAACAGCCTGTTAAACACTTAAACTTAATAATATATATTTATATTTATTATAATAATATTATATAAAATTCAGATCGATTCCGGGTACCTGTCACCTGGAACCAACCCTACCCAAATATCCCACGGGTATTTTTCACTCGGAACCGCACCGACCCTATGGGTAACTATGGTGGAACCAAACTGACCATATTTGGGGTACCCAACCCAAGTTGCACCCCTACTTAAAGTTAGTGATGGTAATTTGTAGGACTAGCACGAGTTCTCAACATGCAGGGCTACAATATCTAAATAAATTGTATATTCCAGATTAGTGTTCATTGGATTGCCAGTATGTGGGGCTACATCTTGCACAGTATAGAAATATGGCTCTTTGAACCAATCATTAAATGAAAAAAAATCTCTTTTGAAATGGTCACTTTGTGAGTGGTATTCATTTTTTATTTGTGACTAGCTTCAATAAAAGTATGGCATTTAATAGAATTTGATTTTGTAATTAGAAAGTAGGCAATTTTATTGAATCGAACTATATGTGTTCTGTAAAAAATAAAGTATATACAGTTTCTTTGACATTAGAATATGTCCACTTTTTTTGAAATTAGAATATGTGGACTTGTTTTGAAATTAGAAAATTCCAATCTATTTGAACTTAGAATATGTGTGACATACATACAAATTGTGTTCGATTATTGAATTTTATAGTTGTAGTTATGTTTATTCTAAGATAATTAGAATATTCTCAATCGCATTATTTGATTAAGTCAAAATTCTAGTTTAGATTGAGCATTAAACATTATTTTCAGGCATAACTGTTGAAAGTATGAGATTTGCCATTCTCTATGGTGGGGGAAGGGGGCAGGCGAGTGGGTGAGCGGGGGTGCTAAAGAGAAACGTGCGTATAAAGGTTACAAAGCACGTAGGTGGAGCAGTTCATCATGAAAGTTTTGATTCAAACCGTGTGTGTTGAAATATTTGGAAGAACTGATTCACAAGTTGTCAAATAGTCCAAAGAATAGGACAAGTGTTGGTTTCAAATATCTAAATATAGATATATCACACAATAGTAGCAGTAGCGTGTGATCTTGACTTGACTATAATGGTTGGCTTGTATTCTATCGGTGGGTGGATAAATTTGGTTGAAATTCCTATTTATGTCTAAGATAAGAGTTTCCATATAAGGAAATTCAAGCAATATATATAAATCTTATTTGGTATTGGATTTATTTATTTATTAAATTCTCAAGATTGTTTGCGTTTTGTAGTATATAAAGGAAGAGGTATCCAACTAAAGGCATGGACCAAGGGGTTAATGGGCAAGGGAATTCAGTGCCTGAGGAAGAACATTTACATATGGATGTCAATGACACAATTTCCATTAATCCAACATCGCAATCTATACTCAATGTGGGTAATGTTCATCTTGGAATGGTTTATGAATATTTGTCTTTCACGTGAATGTCTATTTAAATTCTATAATATATTGTAAACATGCAAAAAGCAAACATAATGCCATAGAAGAAGAGATTGGTACTCGTCAAAGGGAGATCGAAGGGAGACAATAGAAAGAGAAACACAATATTACAATGGAGGACATTGAGGAAATGAATGTGAATGAGTTGGTTTATGAGAGAGAAGATGGCTCACACTTGAATCAAAAGACTCCTCTTCATCGGATGACTCAATTGATAATAATATAGGTGTATACCTATGCATTACTAATATTAGTATGTTAGTCGCATTATATTCTAATGAAGTTTATGGTATACTTACAAAAGGAGTGATGAATATCGAGGCTCGTGAAGCAGCAAATACTGTTACCGAAAGAGAGCAATGGGGATTTCTATTTGAAAGTTAGTTCCAAATCGAGTTGAAGAATTTCAATTTTGTACAAATTATGTTCTTTTATACTTATTGTTAAAACTATCATTACTATGTGTATATTTGTAGGTGATGAACATGATGAGCGAATTGTTGAAGAAGATCGTGTGTATGATGGTCAAGATGATTCATGTCATGAGTTAGAGGATGAAGTCGTCTCTGGAAAGCAGATGAATCCTAGGAATGAGAGGTTTTCTACAAAGAAGTTGGATGACCCACATCTTGAAGTTGGCATGCAATTTCCAAACATTAAAGTCCTTTAATGGGTGCTTGTGCGTGTCAAAAATATGTTTGACTTTTTTATGTGAAAAATGAGAGGTGGAAAGTGATTGCAAAGTGTAGGGGAGAGAATTGTCCATAGAGGCTGTATGCGAAGATTATGCAGGATGATATTTCATACATAATCTCCACTCTAAATGACTTTCGTGGGTGTTTTGCTTTTCAGAGTGGGGTTGAAAAGTCTGTAAGACAAGGCGGGTTGAAGAAAATGTTATGGATAAACTTATAGGTAAAAAAATCCAACCGTGTCAACAGTAAGAAAGGAAATTCAAGAAGTGACAAGTTTGAGACTACCATACAAAAAGGTTTGGAGGGTCAAAAGTTTGCTATAAATAAAATTTGAGGATCTGATGAGAGGTCATATCAATTGATTTCCTCATATTGTATGACATGTAGAAGATTGCATGTAGGAAGCATGACTTCAAATCTTATCAATGAGGATAATATCCTTAGTTGTCTCTTCGTATTTTTGAAGGCATACTATATTGCTTTCTTTCAAGGATGCCAACCTTTCATTGGATTGAATGGTATTTTTTGAAAGGAAAATTTAGAGGGTGTTATTATCTACTACCATATTAGATGGGAACCATGACTTCATACCAATTGCAATTGTAGTAGTGGATGCTGAAAGTAGTATAAATCGAGAATGGTTTCTTAACTTGTTTTTTATGGTCATTGGACTTGGTCCTTTCATCTTCATGATTGATCGCCAAAAAGGACTTCCAGATGCAGTTCAACATGTCTTTCTTAATTCCCAACATAAATTTTGCATTCGTCACACTGTAAATAATCTAAAGACTAAACCATTTGGAAAAAGAAATCAAATCATTGACTCATTTCGGACTAGATGGATTTGAAGAAAAGACGGCTGCATTGAAGACTTTATCAGATGATGCTTAGAATTGGCTATGTGAAATAAAGGGAAAACATTGGTGTAAAACATCATTTGTTGATAAATTATCATTAAATCACATATACAACAATGCAACAAAAAAAGGGAAGAGCCAAGGCATATGCCCATTATTGACTACTTTCAATAGATAAGGTGGAAGATGATGGGTGTATTTGAAGAAAGGAGAGAGAAAGCAACAAGATTCAAGTGGAAGGTAGTGTTGGTCCCGAGTTTATGGCAAAACCCAAAAGGAGATGGGTGAATTGGGTTCTTGAAAATTCTTTTCGTAATTAGAAGCTTAGCCCCTTGTAAGTTTAATCTCCTTGTAAGTTTAATCTCTTTGATGAAACATGCTATGAAATAGAATGAGAGGGTGCAAATGAAATATAAAATGCAAGCAATCAAACCAAACAAGAGACAATAATATATAGTGATTCAGGCAACCTTCCCTACTCCACTCTTTCAAGCACATACATGTTGTGTCTTATGTTTCATTATTGTATATTCAATACAATCTAAAGCACCTGCTCTCTTCTAAATTCTAGCTCTATGGGACATATACAATAGTCATTTATCGGTAAGACCAACTCTTACCAACCAAGTCTGATTTGCTGGTGAGATAAGCTCAAACCAATTATGCAAAAATCGTTGGTGAGATAAACTCAAACCAACTCCCTGTTTTGCTTCTCTTTGAATTCAGTCTCCAACACCGATCCAAGGTAACAACACAAAAGAAAATAGAAAAAAAAAATTTACACTTTAAAATGTATAATTAATCAGCTCCAGAAGCTCCTTGTCATGTGAAGAAGATTATCTTGTAAGTACACTTGAAGTAGTAGCATTTGAAGCTTCAATAGTTATTCAAATGATGTCAACACTCTTGAATAATAGAAGGTATAATCTCATCTCCTCTTTCTTTCCTTTTTCTATTCTTGTTCATGCTCATACTTCAATGATATTTATAGAGGAAAAAGATCTAGTCGTTGGAGTGGAAATTGACGTGTGTCTAATATTTCAACGTTCGAATTTTCGACCGTTATACGTTGAAGTCGCAAGTGGAGTTGACTTTGGATGGGTGAAGTTGACTTGGGTTGTGACTTCGCTTTGTTAAAACTTGCTGTCTAGAATTTTACCTTCAAAGTTACGGGTGAAGTCCACTTGGGTTGAGACTTCGCCCAAGTTGCAAGTCGACTTGGGTTAAGACTTCACTTTGTTGTCTGTCTGAAGTTGCAGGCGAAGTCGACTTAGGTTGAGACTTTACACAAGTCGCAAGTGAAGTCGACTTAGGCTAAGACTTCACTTTGCTGAACTTACTATTCATGAACTTGAACTATTGAAATTTAAATTATTTCACAATTTCATTTTCATACACATAATTAGAGAAAAAATATCTAAGCACACTTACACAAATTCATTAGAATCTTTTTAGTGATATTTCAATTATTTGTTAAGCATCAAAATCAAATTAGTCTTTCTTAAAGTAAGCTTATGATCAATAGATGGTGTCACGTATGGTTAAGATTTTGGGTGAACTAGTCCTAAAAGTAAAAACTACCTTTGTACTAAGGTTGGATGACCATGAATCTGAAGAGACATGAGGACAAAGTCAAAATATAGTGCATATTGATAAGAAAATGTGCTCTTGCAGATGATGACAATTAGATGGATATCCATGTATTCATGTAATAGCAGTTATACTATGACCATTAAGAGCTTACTCGCAAGATTTTTGTTCACATTACTTTTCAGTTGAGACATACATGACAACATAAATACCAACCATTCATAGCATGCCTCAAAGCTCAAAATATGACCAAGTTGTGAACTCATCTTCCATCTTACCTACAAACATGAGAAGAAATACAGGTCACCCTAAAGAAAAGAGAAGGAAAAGTGTGAGGGAACGTGTAGACGCTTGGAAAAAGCAATCAACGCATGCTAAAACTATTTGATGTTGGAGATGTGGTAATCTAGGCCATAACAATGGATGTGTACATCCAAAGGGCCTCGGGTAGATACAGGTTCAATGTCTCCAACTAATTATCTACAAAGAAGGGGCATAGGAAGAATGAATGTGGGCCTAGGTGAGCTCTTGTGACCAATTTGTCTTATTTGTCTATTCTTAGACTTCATTTCTGAAATATTTCTTATATGTAAGTTTAATCTAAGAAAATGTAGTTTGTAGACCCAAGCTACTTACCGTGAGCAGAATGAAAACCATTGGCGTAACATCATCAAGCCAAACACTAGTCCAAGAATCACACGAAAGTAAGTGTAAGTTATTTGTTATTATGCACAAAATTGCATTAATAGTGATTGAGAGTTTTAAATGTTTTTCATAAGGACCTAAATGGGAATGTAGGTGTGAGAAGGGAGCCATGACAATTCTTAGATAATTGGAGCAAAGTAGAAATACAAGGTTTGGTGCATAACATAATGTAATGTAAGCAAATATGTATCTTTTTTGACTAGTGCGAAGGAACTATTTTTAAAATTAGGATCTCTTTGGTATATTGACTAGTTTTTTTTTTCAATGTGGTAGGTGTTTTAACTAAGGTAAAGGAGTTTTTTGGACTTGCAAATTTGCTTGTGAGATGAAAGGGGGTTTAGTGGAGACCATTTTTGAAATCAACTACTTTAGGTACATTGACATCTAGAATAGTCATATTTTTTGTTATAAAACTTGTCTAATGTACACACGCACACACATAAAAGTCACCATCTCTGAAATCAAATACTTTTGGGCATATTGACATCTAGGGCAATTACATTTTTTATTGTAAAACTTGTAATGTAGACATATATGCAACAAATTTTCTTACTTTTTATAAATCTATTCTGTAATGGTAGATGTGTAAGATTATACAAACAAGATTATTCTCTATTATGTTGGATCTCCTTATTATAAAGGTAGTTCGAATACAAATTATTTGCATTTATGTCAATCGCTAAATTTTGTTGTCATTCATGGAAGTTCTCTTGTTATTAAGAAGGTATATTGAATCAAAGGGCGTGGATGATTGCCTATTGTCATTCCAGATTCTTGGAATGAAAATCTAGCTACCTAAGCAAACATTTATTTGCTATGGTGGTCATTTCAATTCAATAAATTTAGTTTCTGAAATAAATGCATAAGCTAGAAACAGAAGCACGGAACTTCATTAATGTAGAAGGGAATACATATTCAAATTCAAATAGGATGTAATTTTCATTTCAAACTTATGAATGAATCTGTCCAATGCAAAACCATTTCTTAGTAGTGTCTCTCAACATAAGAATGTTGTCATTTCTCATAGCACTTTACCATGGCAGGTTGACAACAACCCTTGTGTGAATTCCTCAATTAGCCTACAATTCATGTTGTTGTTGGCGTGTGCATTTATCATCACATCTAACATGTCACAACCACACAAAAGGCAAATATGTATTCACCAACTTGAGATGAAAGACATAAAACAATCCAATTAACAAGCATTTGCTATCAAAGACATAATAGCAACAAAAATCTAAGCTATCCACATCATTGAAATGTCTACTTGTCTTTGTATAATAGTATATAGTCTATCACACCAAATACAACTACCTTGAACAATAAAAGGCTAAATGGCTCCATATAATTGATGCACCCTCTTGCTTTTATAAATTACTATGAAGTCTAGTCATACTAAACATAACTATCAATTACATATAAAAGAACTACATGACTTGATTATCAATTTTAAATTTTCCAAATGCCTTTCTTGCATTGGATAGTTGTCGTTCAAGAATTAACTCTTTTTCTTGCTTCAATAACACAATTTCCGTCTCTACTACCTTTAAGGTCTTCTCAAAATACTTCATTTGTTTCCTCCAATTTTTGTTTTAATCTTGTGACTTCTTGTGCAAATGTACAATTTCACTTGCACAACCTTGTATCTTCTATTTCATAGCGGTCATATTCATCATACCATGTGAAGAACCTGCAATCTTCTGCTCCCTAAACATACAAGTTGTAATTAGTCTTCCAGAGGCCCATCTAAACAAATACTAGAACATAAAAACATAAATATGTTTATATAATGGCATACATATCTAAGACATTTGTAAAACCATCTTCGTGGGTTCTTTTTTGTGTTCAAAAGTAACATTTTGTATTTGCCTCTACCACATCGACATGAAATTGTTGGACACTCCATTTCCTTTACTTCCTTTGACATATCCACGCCAAGACAAATAGGTATCGATAGGTACACAAATAAATGTTGAAACATGAAATGAACCTAAAATAAAAATATTGAAGTCTTAAAGTCAATATTTATAGCAACATAATTTCTAGTAATTACAAGTAGTTGTTTGAAATTAATACCAGATATCTTTGTTATTTAAGTGTGTGTTTGGGAAGTATAAAACTTTTGTATGAAAAGTTTAGTGTAAAAGTTATTAAACTGAAAGAAAATGATGTGATATGATAAGAGTAAAAATGAGGTATAAATAGAATAAAATTAAAATAAATAATTTAGGAATATAAGTAGTTGTGTAGAAGTTATTGAAAAATAGGATAATTTTATTGGAAAATATGAAAACATAATTAAAAAAGGGTATTTATGGAGAGTGAAAAGTTTTAACTTGACATTTTCTTCTTATTGCCAAATACACCCTGACTAGGCATCATTGCCTTCCCAGTGAGCTTAAATCTAGATACACCTCCTTGACAACTTGCATATTCATATATGAAAAATATTAAACTATATTTATTGAATGTTGTAATGAATTTTAAATTATTCATCTATAAAGGAATTATATCTTATACAATTTAGAAGATTTTTTAAATTATTAACAACTCAATATGCTTCAATCATTTTGGATGTCATTATAAATTATTCAAATCACCCATAAAGTGAATTCTCAACCATAACCTTAAATGTTTGAATCATGGTCTTTCTAACAATACAAATCAATATACAAGAGTTGATCAAAATAATTATTATTATTTCCATTTATTTGAGCTGGTTCAAAGACGAACAATCCTAATTATTAAATTCAACTTATTTTAAAAAATAAAATATAAAAAAAATGAAAAAGTTAACTGATACATGTTATCCTTTTTTGTTTTTATTCAAAAATTTCAATATATTTTCCTATATATGTTTTCAAATACCAAGTAATCACTTGTCTTAAATTATGAGCAAAACATAGGTAGTTGCCGTGGAATATAAAAATTATGGGGAAGAAATAGTTACCTTATTCTGCAGTATGATATACTTGTGTTTGATAGCTGCTCTGCCTTCTTCTCTTCTGCTTAGATGCACTGACGATGCAAGCCACCTACCAAAGATGACTTAGCTAATGACTCAATCTCGTTCAAATGGTTAACACTGATCTGGTTGCGGATGCAAGCCAAGGGAAAGAACGGGGAACACAAAAGAGAATGGAAGAAGAGATGAAAAGGCTAATGGAAGAGGATGAGCAAAGATAGGGAGGTGTTGTAAACACCTTGAGTAAATCAAACCGAACCCATGTTTCGATAATTAACAATCTAAATTTGAGAACTCTAAGGTACTAACAAGTGTGTTGCAATGTTTCAAGTTAGAATTTTTTAAATATAAGTCATGATAGATCAAGTCGTAGAGTCAAGTAGACTAAAGTATCGACTAAGGTTAAGTCGATACCCAAGTCGATTCTAAGATCGACTTCAATCGTCAATTTTTGGACAACGCTGAAATTGTGGGTGGGTGAGTGGCAAAGTCGACTCTGCATGCAACTTAGGTTAAGTTATTACCCAAGTTGGCTCCACGTATGACTTAGAAGGCTTTAGGCCTCTGATACTGAATCTAAAGAAGACAAGTTGCATCCCAAGCTAACTCAGATATGTGACTTGGGTAAAGTTCTAGATGAAATCGACTCAGTTGTATGACTTTGGCACTACAATCACGGAATTGAAGAATTTTGAAGTTCCAAGTATACCACGGATATTGAAGTCGAATACCCAAGTCAAACTTGGATCAAGTTGTAACTCAAGTCGACTCTGATATTCAACTTGAACACAAGGGGACTCAAAACAAGCAAATTCAAGCTCAAAGATTGACCAGAAAACTTCAAGCAACTCATACATTGTTAAATCAAAGACAAATATCATAAATTTTTGATCAAGTTACAAATGGTTGATGCCTAAGTAAATGATTCAAGATAAAGAAGAGTATATCTTAAGTTGGAAAAATATTAAGACAAATGAAATTGGAACTTGAAGAGATAAGAGCATATATGTCAAAGCATTTGATTCATGAAGTCTTGAAGTTCCAAAGAACATATCATATAGTGAAGTCGCAACTTAAGTCGACTTCATTTACGACTTGGGTTAAGTCCTAGACTAAGTTGACTCCTAGATGAAAGTTGAAACTGAAAGCAAGGAGAAACCTTTGGGACGAAAGTGCAAAAGACTGAAGTCATAACCCAAGTTAACTCTAGCCTGTGACTTGAGTGAAGTTTCACCTAGTATCGACTCCATGTACAACTTAGATCTTAATGGTCAAAAATTCAAATGTTGGCCCATTTAATGTGCGCCACCTACCTCCTAACGTTCAAAATAACTCATCTATTATTCAAAGCATGTCAAGTGGAGTGAAAAAAATCAAGTCATTCATTGAGCCTTCACCTTCTTACTTACAATATTAAGTGCTCCAAAAGAATAACGACAATATTTACTTCAAAAGTGCTGAAACTTTTCATCAATTCAAGCCTAACCAAGTTCTTCTTTGTGCTGAAATGTTCTCTACACAATCTATAACATGTAAAAAAAATTTTAAATTCAATTTCTTGTATAACTACTTAGCTTGGTATTGGAGAAAAATCCCAAGTAAAAACAAGTAGTATATGGAGTGAGTGTGACTCGCCGTCTATTTATATTATGTTTGTAAAGGTCCCATAGAGCTATAATATAGAAGAAAGCAAGAGCTCTAAGTATATTGTAGATTGATATAGTGGAACCAAAGATACAAGGGTGTGTTCTTGAAAGAGTGAAGTAGGAAGGTTGCCCTGAACCGCTATAATTTTTTTACGTTTGTTGATCATTGTCTATTTGCTCTATATCTCTCTTTATTTCATTCGAGGGGGCATAGTTTGCAAGGAGTTAAGTTTTAAAATTTTAAAAGAACTCAATTCACCCATCTCCTTTTAGGTTCTGCCACAAACTCGAGACTAATAAGAGAAAATTGAGATTAAGGGGTTAGGATGTGTATATTTTAGATAAAAGCGACAGTGACTAAAGGAAAAACAGAAAGTAATGGAAGAAGAGACAAAATAGGCAATCGAGGAGGATGAGCAAAGAGAGGGAAGAAATAACGATTTAGGGATTGCAAAGTTAGATGGGGCGACAAGGAAGAAGGGAAAAAACAAAAGGGTGGGTGACGAATTGGATGATTTAGGGATTGTGAGAGTACTATAGCACCTATGGGCAATTTGGCCATTATCAAAAATTGATGTTGGGATTTTTGCATTTTTGGCATTTGTTAAATATAACTGATAGTGCCTAACTGTATGGATATACAATGATTTATTAGGTGAAATGTTGTAAGTATCAGAAGAATTATTGAAACGTTGTGATACGAAATGAATTAAAGGAAAATGTCTTGAGTATCAGGGAAATTTACCCTTTGCAAAACTTACACTTTTGGATAATGGGTGTGTTTGGAAAATAATAAAACTTTTAGCATAAAAATTTTTGAATTGAGAAAAAATAATATAATTTGATATGGGTAATGATGTGGAGTAAAGAAAACAAAGTTAAAATAGATAAGTTAGATGCATGGGTAGTTTCTTAAAAATGATTAAAAAGTATAGTAGTTGTATAGAAAGAAGTAAAAAAATAGTTAAAAAATGAGTAGTTGTAGAGAATGAAAAGTTTTAAGTTAAAAAATTTTAAGTTGAAAAGTTTTGTGGTAAACAAACATCCCAAAAACTTTTCATGTTGGGGCCCTTTGAGAAAAAATATCAATTCAAGCTAGTGATTTTTAATTTAAAATAGGTGTAATTTACATATATACCCATATAGTTTGATGCTAATTGCAAATATATCCATGTTGTTTCACAAAATGCATATTACCCCATGTAGTTTCACCAAAATTACATATTACCTCTACGCCATTAACTACCGTTAATATCTGCCGTTATATTTTCAAAAATGATGAAAATGGCTTTATTCATAGTTTCACGAATTGCATATCACCATCACATAGTTTCACAAAAATTGCATATTATCCCCTGAAGATGAGGGCATTTTCGTCATTTTTGAAAATATAATTGCATATATTAACAACAGTTAATGGCGTGGGGGTAATACGCAATTTTGGTGAAACTATGTGGGGTAATATCATTTCATGAAACTACGTGAGTATATTTGCAATATCGGTAAAATTATGTAGGTATATATGCAAATTACCCTTAAAATAGCTTAGATCTACTAACTGTACTTGGCAATTATAAGTGCAATTGAAAAAGAAGGTCCCTTAATTGCATTTCAGATGTTAGTCACCAATGGCAAGGGCAATTAGTGGCTAGCAGAATTAATGCACCCAAAGCAGCTATTGATTATGGATTAGTTACAATGATCATCTTTCAGTAATACAAAACAATAAATGTAGACAATTTTCACAAGAGAAAAGTTGTCATTGAGTTTTCTATTTCCTAAATAGAAAATTTTTTTTATTGAAAGTTTTTTTATATAAGGAGTGTTTAACAATAAGGAAAACTTGTTACCTAAAATTTTTTAATCTAAAACTTTTCATTATCTATAAATACTATATTATAAATTATTTATTCACATCTTTCTATACAAACTACCTTATTTTGTAATTATTTCTATACAATTACAATAATTACATTTTGTAATTGTTATAATTTTAAATGTAAAAATTTTTGAATTAAAAGAAAATCATGTGATGTGATAGGGGTAATAATGATGAGTAAAGAAAATAAAGTTAATATAAATATATTAGTTGTGCCGGTAGTTGTGTAGAAATAATAGAAAAATAGGATAGTTATACAGAAAGATGTGAAAAATGATTAAAAAATATGATATTTATTGTTAATGAAAGGTTTTATATTGAAAACCTTTAGCTTGACCTTTTTATTTATTATTAGGGTGTTTTTGTTTAACCATACAATTTTTTAAACTAAAAATTTTTATAGTGCGTTTGGGAAGTGATAAAACTTTTGAATGAAAAATTTTTAGGGTATGTTTGGGAAGGGATAAAACTTTCAATGAAAAGTTGTAGAGAGTAGAAGTTGTCAAATGACGTGATATAATAAGAGTAATAATAAAGAGTAACTAGGATAAATTTAAAATAGATAGGTTAGTTGTGTAGGTAGTTGTGTAGAAATGATTGAAAAGTAGGATAGTTGTATAGAAAAATGTGAATAAATGATTAAAAAATAGGGTAGTTGTAGAGAGTGAAAAGTTTTAGATTGAAAAGTTTTAACTTGACAATTTTTACTCATTAACAAACACACACTTAATGTAAAAGTTTATAAAATGAGCGAAAATGATGTAATATAATAAGATAATAAGATAATAATGAGTAAAGATAATAAAGTTAAATAGATAGACTAATTATGCATGTAGTCTTATAAAAATAATTGAAAAGTAAGTAATTGTATAGAAAAATATGAATAAATAATTAAATCATTTTTACACAACTATCTATACAATTAACCTATCTATTTTAATTTTATTCTCTTTATTTCTTATTATTATCCTTATTATATTATATCATTTCTACCAATTAAAAACTTTTACACAAAAAATTTTTTATCCAAAAGTTTTATTACGGGTAATTTGCATACATGCCCATATAATTTCACGAATTGCATATTACCCCCACGTAGTTTTTCCAAAATTGAGTATTACCCCCATGTCGTTACCTACCGTTAATAACTTACCTAATACTTTAGAAAATGACAAAAATGTCCTTGCTAGTAATTGGCATATATACCTAAGTAGTTTGACGCTATTTGCGCATATATCCATATAATTTCAAAAATTGCATATTTCTCCCACATAGTTTCACCAAATGCATATTACCTCATGAAACTATGTAGGGATTTTATGAGGGTACTATGTGACGAGCTATGTATATTTCTAATTAAATGCTCCTTTTAATTGAAGTATATGTGCCAATTAAGTAATAAAGAATGAGTAGAGTATCTTTCTTACGAGAATTATGTTAAATGTAGTATAACATTGAATTCCAATTATCTTAAGTGAATTGACAAATTACATATAATTTGTATTTAAAGGGCTAAATTAAACTTAACTAAATAAAACATTAAATGATTAAAGGATTGGCTACTAGAGAGATTTCCTTGGTAATGTAGAAAACTTACCAAGAGAAATGAGAAAGTTACAAGAGAAGAAAAAGGGAGAAGAATCTAAGCTAAGTTAAGACTAACCAGATTAATCACAAGAGGTAAGTAAAGATATTATTTTCTACAAGCCTCTCACTAATTTAAATTTTAAGCAAGACCATCCAATTGAACAAGTAATTAGAAACATTATGATGATATAAGAATAAAAGATTCAAGATGAAATGCATATTGACACTATATTTTTGTTTTAAATGTTGAGCAAAGTACAATAGATAAAGCTTTACAAGATGAAAATTAGATTATAGTAATAAAAGAAGAGCTAACTCACTATGAAAGAAACAAGGTATGGAAGTTTGTTCCTAAGCTAAAAGAACACTCAGTAACTGGAACCAAATGTGTCTTTAGGAACAAACTTGATAAAAGTGCATTAATGGTTAGAAACGAAGTATGACTAATAGTAAAGGGGTATGCATATGAAAAAGGAGTAGATTTTAAATAATCATATGCCCCTATTAAGTAAACTTGAAGCTATAAAAATACTATTATCCTTTACTTCTCATATGAGTTTTAGATTATTTCAAATAGATGCTAAAAGTATATTCTTAAAAATTACCTTAATAAGGAAGTTTATGTTGAAAAATTATCTGCTTTTGAAGAAACTGATAAACCAAACCTGCATATAAATTGACAAAAGCATTGTATGGACTAAAATAAGACTTAAGAACTTGGTATGAAAGACTTAGCAAAATCTTGATTGTCATGACTTCAAAAGAGAAAAGTAGACTCCACACTATTCATTAAAATTGAAAATCAAAATATTTTAATTATGAAAATATATATGGATGATATTTTGTTTGGTGATATTAATGCAACTGTTTGCAAGAATTTCTATGATTTAATGTAGGAAAATTTTGAAATAAGCATGATAGGTGAACTTAATTTCTTTCTTAGATTGCAAATCAAACAACTCAAAGATTGCATCTACTTAGGTCAACCCAAGTATGTCAAGAAAATGCTCAGCAAGTTTGCTGTGGAAGGATGCAAAGGAGCAACAACAACAACCCCATCAACATTGACAAGGATATGAAAGGGTAAAAATTATTGATCAACATCATTATAGAATTATGATTGGATCTTTTCTTGATTTGACTATTTATAGATTGGAATCTTGTATTTAGTGTGTGTATGTGCCTAGATTTTAATCAATCCTAAAGAGTCACACTTGTTAAAGGTAAAAAGAATACTCAAGTACTTAGTTAACTTCGAAAACTTAGATTTATGTTATCTAGTTATCTAGATACTGTTGGTCCCGAGTTAATGGCAAAACTCAAGAGGGGAGAGGTGAATTGGGTTCTTAAAAAATTCTTCGGTAAATTAAAACTTAACCCCTTGAGAGTTTAATCCCCTTGAATAAAAC
>JAXCLR010000105.1:36133439-36146735 GCA_035584095.1 Annona squamosa
TTTCCACTACCTTCAGCAACTGAGCACGTATGTTCCACGTTGTTGTAGGTTTTGATTACAAATGCGGTCCCATTACCCTTTCGCGATGCATGCAATCTCCATGGGCAACCATCAACTTTACAAATGGCAGTTAGCCGGTAGCATTCATTCTTTGAAAACTTCACGTCAAACCCATTAACAATAGCATGCTGTCGAATGGCCAATTCCAATTGCTTTTTATCCTTGAATTGAAGTCTGATATGTAGATATGGATCCATAATATCAAAATAGGGATCATAGTCATGGTTTAATGAAACATTTCCCTCATCGCTTCATGAACCTTGACAAACGAGTCGTCACTTTCGTCACTTTCACAAGCATCGTCTTCCTCGGGTTCTAGTGCCGCTTGTTGCCTTTCTCTATCTTCTACATTTTCTGTCTCAGCATTCTTCCGCTCTATTTCCCGCATCATCACTTCATAATACCATTCCATCCAATCATCATGCCTATTTTTAGTATTTTCATTCCCAACAGTATGCCTGCACATCATATGCTTCAGGTCAAATAAATTATGGGAAGGCAAAGTATGCTATTACATATTTTTCTTTCTAAATTATATGAACATTACACAATGCAACATGAATAAATGATAGTAACTTCAATATGAGAAGTTATCTTATTTGTTAACTTATGAGAATTAAATGATAGTAACTTCATGCGTATGGGTTAGCCACAAATGAAGAATTAAATTCGAGAAAACATGCCTCTCTCGCTCTAGCTGATGAAAGGATATGACATAGATGTCTTCGAGTGGTCTTGTCTAATTTTTGGAATGCAGTGGTGGTCCCATTTAATTAAAAAAGAGGATGCTTGGATGCTTTGCCTTTGAGTGGTTGCTCGCCTCATTTTTTCTTTAATTAAAAAGCCCCAACCACTAGGACAGTTAAGCCACTCCATTATTTCTTATTCCAAAGATTCAGTGAAGGATTCATGGGATCATAAGCATGGTTAGCTATCCCTCTCATCATAGAAAGGAAAATGGGGGGCCTCTTGTGCTGTCTTAAGAAACCCAATGACCTGCAAGGATCAGCCAAGGGCAGCAATGGCTGCTCCAACAATCAACCTTTATCAGGATGCCAAGGTCACAACAGCTCGAACATTGGAGGAATGGATACACAACTCTCCAGCAATGAAGCCTGGCTGCACCAATGTTAGAGATTTTCAAATCTTCAGGCAATTCAGCAAGGTCTCTCCAGTGGCTTCCAGCCCTTCATCAGTCAATGCTCAGCATGTGTACCCACTTGTGCCATTCCAGTGGCCCTTTTACTCTGAGAATCTAGGCTCATTTTTCTAGGATAGAGAGAAGGATGGGGGTAGTACCACCTTCTCCTCTGTCAAGGGGTAATTCTCTGCCCATCTTGGTGGAAAAGAAGGATGTGGGGAGGATTCAATCGGACCAAGGTGGTGAGTTTCTTGGATTTGGAAAGGATCCATGCGACTCAACTGAGTCAAGTTGTATTTCATTAGATGACTCAATATCTGTAGATGAGATTGGTTGCATGGATGATTTGTCATTCACTACTTGGATTAGTCGAGTCAATTCGTCATTCATTTGTGGCTAACCCAACGCATGAACATTGATTGGAGCACAAAAATGAGGCGGGCAACCACTCAAAGACAAAACATCCAAGCGTCCTCTTTTTTAATTAAATGGGACCACCACTGCATTCAAAAAATTAGACAAGACTGGGATTTTTTATTCCACTTGGGACCACTCCTATACCACGACAAAAAACACATCATTGTCCACTGTCTTCATTGCATTCCACCCCATCACAAGAATTAACAACATCCGTGTGTTGTTGTCATCATCCATTACAGTCATAAATATTTTTTAAACTTAAATTGACAGTATATATATACCTTCCTTCAACCGTTGTATTGTCATCTTCCATCTAGTGTAAGCTAGCAAAACCCACCGAGAAACACAACAGCAATGAGGAAGACGACCCACCGAGAAACGCATCGACTGTGAGGAAGACAACCCACTAAGCAACACAGCGACTATGAGGGAGACGACCCACCGAGAAACACTCCGGAGCTCGATCTCGTTCGTGGATTCTTCTTTGGGGTTTCTGATTTAGGGATTTTGAATTCTAGGTTTTCGATTTGGGTATTTTTGATTTGGGGTTTTTCAAGTCATTGTCCTTTCGTCTGGGGTATCTGCTAGGGTTCAGTTTTGTTTTTTAGTGAGGACATTTTGGACATTTCACTCCATTTGACAGTGTTCTGAAACGCCGTTATGCCCTGGGGTTCAAAATGCAAAAGCTGAAAGTTCGCAGGGTTTAATAAGAAAACAGCCAAACTTTGGGGTTTGGAAAGCAATTGGCCAAAGTTAGAGGGTTTACCATGCAAAAAACCCGTTATATTTCATAAGTGATATATATTTCATAGGTTATAGTGGAACTTCAAACAATATAGGTGTGTGATTAGAAAAGTGGAGCAGTGAAATTGTCTGAATCACTACAAAAATCTTTTTATCCTCTTATACATTTATTTTTTTAGTCATTGCTACCCCACTTTGGCTTTTTATGTTTCATTCAAAGGGAATTAATCTTTAAAAGGTTAAGCTAAAATAGAAAAGAAAAATCTACCAAATTCCTCCCCTCTTGGGTAAAGCCATTCGTTCAGGACCAACGCCCACGATGGCAACACACATTGGTAAAGAGACCACGACCAAAGGGAACTTTATCACAGATTTTAACCAGAACGTAGTTTGAAGAAGGTAATATCTCTATTCCATTTACTCAAAGGGGAGAATAAATAGAAAATTCAAGTGAGGAGGGGGAGATAGTAAAAAGAAGGAAAAACCAACTCAAAGGAAGAAAGAAGTTGAGATGTCACTAGAGTATTTTAGAAGTGTTATCCAATATCATGGGTTCTATAAGAATTTGATACCAAAAATTTATTTATTCCAAAGAGCATTGATTTCCAATTTTTGAAAGAATATGAGTTCAATACTAAAGCAATGATAAACTTTTAAAGGAAGACACGGTTGCTAAATGAAGAGCAGAATACATATCCCGATCTCATCTCACAGTTCTATTATGTATGTAGTGTTAACAATCTCACTATTTTGTGGAGTCAAGATAAATTTAGGCACAAATCAAGATTTTGTAATCCACAAGATAACCAATGCTCTCGGAGTATCATTTGAAGAGGAACCATTGTCTCAAGGTCTAACTCTCCATGCTCTATATAATGATTTAACACAGAGCAACAAATATATTGAGGGGGTGAAAATTTTTTGTTATATGCGTTTGCCACCTCATTAAGAGTGTTGCAATTATTTGTGACTCATTATATTTATTAAAAAAGGTGATAGAAGTTTAGTTAATCCTCAAGAAGCTAAGTTGATTTAAAAATTGGCTAATTATAGGAAGATCTCTTTGCTCATGTTATTCCTACAAGCCTTGGCTATAAAAAAAGATAACTAAGATTCTCATAAGATACAAAAGGAATCTTACAAGTAAGCCATTCAAAGTTTTAAGAAGCACTGACGCTCTAAATAAGAGCCCAATGCAGAGAATGAAGATCAATATATAGAAATTCAGAATAGATTAACTGGCAGCAAGGCCAGGTCAACTGATAGAAAAGCCAAAGGAAGAAGGAGAAGACAATGAGGATCAATTAGAGAGGTGAAAGAGTTGAGGGGGAGACTCCACATAAGGATGATGATTATGCCACAGAAGAATCTCATTCACATGCATCTCATGAATCTACATCATCTGCACCCATGCCTCATGCATTTCATGTGTTGCTTGATCCTCGAATCATGGCATTTCTCAACCGCATGCGAGAAAATATCATGTAGGACTCACCATGCATGTTAAGCAAGATAACTTAAAAGCAGAACATTAAAATTTTTGCTTGTGCTCTTGCCGCCGAAGGTCAACATCAACCCATTTCATTTGTTGACCCTTGGTTTAGCATTCTATGGTTGCATTCTCATTATCTCGTACATACTATTCTCCTCCCACTACTCGTCTATATGCCCCTATCTACTTCCAATTCATGAAAGCATCCATGACTTATTTAGCCTATCTACATTTTGCTAATTGACAAAAATGGAGAGATAGATTAGATTGGTTGGGATAGATTGTAGTTAGAGGGGAGTTGAATTGTAATTCTAAAATTTGATCTGAATGGTTGTATTTTGAATCTATATGGTTACATTTTCATTGGTTATAAATGTTATCTGGTGTAGTTTGAACTTCAATGCTGTATAAATTTGAACCCGAATGGTATTTGAATCAACATCGAATTTGAATTGTGGATGACACTTGGAATAGAATGAATTTATCATAGAATGAAATACTCGTGTTTAATGACCTGACTTGAATATTTGCACTTAATAACTTGATGTCAAATGACATACTTTTGTGTCCAAATAAATGACTCATACAGATAATACGTGAATGTTTGTAATCATGATCCAAACAAGAAGCTAGAAAGAATGCCATATCAATTTATCCATAAGTTGACCACTGACAAAATATTTATTGAAAGGTTTGCATTTTAGTTGGTTTCGTCGATAATCAAAAAGATAGAGATCGTGAACTCAATTGTGGAAAATTACAAGTCAATATTAATTTTGTTGATTAACAACTCAACTAAATATAATAAAGCTACTTATAATGTTTTGGGTTAAGTTTATAGAAGATAAAAAATCCATAGTTCAAAATATACAAGTGCAATACTGAAGTTACTCACCAAGTAAAATTCACTAAGTGACTTAAGTGAAGTCACAAGCTAAGTGACCTTGTCTAAGTTTTTGAAGGTAATGCTGAAAAGAAAAAGTCAAGCGAAAGTGAAGTGACATTTGGAGTTGACCCTATCTACGCCTTAGGTCAAGTTGCACACTAATTCAACCTCGACTGTGACTTAGGAAGGAACTCACAAGGTAGTAAAGAAAATGCACAAAATTGCACCTGAAATTGACCTCAACTGCGACTTAGGTGAAGTTGCACCCAAAAATGACTCCATCTACGACTTGGAAGGCATACAAGAAAGAAGACCTTGCTAGAAGAAAAAATCAAGTAGAAGTTGATAGCCAAGTCAACCACAACTATGACTTGGATGAAGTCACGCTTGAAGCTAACTCTACCCATTACTTGGAGAACATACAGAAAAGAAGACCTTGCTGGAAGTAAAAATCAAGTCAAAGTTGATAGCTAAGTTGGCATCAGCTACGACTTAGGTAAAGTCGCATGTCAAGTCGACCATACCACAACTTCAATTGTAATGGTCATTAAGAATTCGAATGTTAACTCATTAAATGTGAGCCACCTACCTAAAAATGGTCATATTTTCCTCAAGCCTTGAAATATCTCACCAAGTGGCATTAAGAAGGTTAAGTAAGCAATTGAATGAGCTTTCACCTTCCTTCCTTCAAGATTAAAAGCTACTTATATAAGATTTTAAGTCAAACTATGGAATCTAATAGTGAAAAGCTTCATTATTAATCCTTTTGCTACATATTAAGAGCTTGTTATGCTTCATCTTTTTATACACCTATAAAAAGTGTAGACTTTCTCTTAGCATTGGTTAGAGCAGTGCTCTAAGACCTACTAATTGACACAAACTAAGAATTGGTTAGAGCAGTGCTCACCAACAGTTTGTAAGCCATGCGTAAAACCTTTTAAAGCTAGAATCTAGAAGATACCTTGTATTCTAAGTTGTAATATGAATTTATAGTAAAATCAAAAACACAAGAGATATGTGCTTGAGAAAAATGGAGTAGCGAGTTGCCCAAATACTATAAAAATCTCTGTCTTCTTACATTTTTATTTTGATTTATTTAGTGCTAAATCTTTACTTAACATGTTTCATTCAAAGGGAATTAAATTATAAAGGGTTATTACTTATACCAAAATTTTTTTATAAACCTAATTCACCCCTCCTCTCTTGATTAAACTAAGCTAGTAGGACCAACATTCTCTTCCCTCTCCACCTTCTCTCTCTCTCTCTCTCTCTCTCTCTCTCCATCTTCAATCACCTCATTTTCCATTGTTTCCATATTTCCACCTTTCTCTCTACTTTCTCTCCTTCCCTCGATCTGTCCCCCTCCATGTCTATTACTATTTTCCTCTCTCCATCTTGCTGAGTCTCATCCTTCATTATGCTGCCTCGTTGAGTATACACCCTCTTCTAATGAAGATATAGCCATGTCATGTATCACATCAGTGTAGATCAATTTAACACAAAAGTTATAAACGACATACACTCAACTTTAAATTAGCTTGATTTTGACTTGTTTGCAATTTATATATGAACAAAGCGTTAAGGACCCACCAATTCATTTATTAAATGGGTCGGTGTTAAGATTTTTAAATGAGGTTAATAAATGGATTATGGTTGAGATTTTGAATGAGTTAAGATTAGAATTAGCTTTAACTTATCTAATTTGATCTGTTAACACCCCCGCACACTATTCCTAGCATTTCCATTCAATCAACTTCTATTTTTTATCCACCTGGATTACTCTCCATATTCACCCATGCTACTAACAATCTGTGGTCTCATTAGCAAGCCATGATATGTCCCATCACCATCCCTCTGACTCATTATTAATTTCTCATATTTTAATCTAATTCCTGCATGTTGTTGATGTTTCCAAGACCCATTAGCTAATGTCATGTTTCATGCCTAGCAAGACTATCACTATTTTAATGTCTCTCTTGTCTCCATAAAAATTTTCATCCCGTCTAATGTTACTACTTTCTATTTTAGATTCATACCATTGATGCTTGAAATAATAAAGATTAAGTAATTTAAGCATTTTCCTATGTGCCCAATTGAATCTTGGTAATGTTCAATCATCCTATCCAAATTAAATGGTTAAGAAAATGGATTTGCCTTGGTGTCATTTAATTTGAAACCCCATTAAGTCGTTTTTATCATTTGGTAACAGATTGTCATATTAGGATTACGTGATTAAGGTAAATAGATTTGCATTTGTGGTCATTATAATCCTAGTTCAAATTAAGTGGTTGGTTAGATGTATTTGCCTTTATGTTATTTGATTTAATTTCCTACTCAAACAATTTCATAATTTCTTTAACAAATTCCTACATATCATTAATGGCTTCTCATCCCTCTTAAGCTTTGTAAGAAATTTATTTTATGTACTTCTATGATACAAATTTAAGAAAAAATGTAATGCAAAATATATTTACTTACTAACTCTTAAAATAATTCACTTAGAATTTTTTATTACGTAGTATCCACCCTTTTGGTTAGTAGCAACTCTAATCTTTCATATATTACATAGCATTTTGGTACGTTTATTTGCATGCATTTTACTAGCTAAATATATTAAAGATATATTGATATTATTAAAGATATGTACTTTAGGTTATAACAAATGTAAGGACTATGAGTGGAGATACTAATACTTTTCGGTTAAAAAATATTTATATCAAGGCTCAGCTTCAAGTCCTTACATTTTTATTTTAGTAATAGATGAAATTATCAAACATTTACAAGAAAAAGGATTTTGGTGCACATTATTTGCAATGATAATGTTCTAATAGATGAAACTAGATAAAGACTAACTTCGAAATTGAATAAATGGATAGATGTCTTGAAATATAATGGTTTTAGAATTAGTTGCATAAAAATTGAATATATAAAATGCAATTTTAGTAATAGTGAGCACCTGGTTAAGGAACTAATTAAGATCTTAGATCAAGTAATAATAAGAATTAATTGTTTCCGGTATTTAGGATCAATAGTTCATGAGAATCGAGAAAATTGAGAAAAATATAAAATATAGAATCAAGTATGATGGAAAAAATGGTATAGTACGTCGGAAATTTTATGTGATTGTCAAGTCTCAATTAAATTAAAAGAAAAATATTAAAAGACTATATACCAGCTATGCTTTATAGGGCATAATATTGGTCAACTAAAGAACAACATACACATAAAATGAACGTAGCGAAAATGAGAATGTTCAGGTGGATGAGCAATAAAACAAGAAAATATAAAATTAAAAATAAAGTAATTCGAGAAAATCTAAAAACGAGGCCAATGAGTGATAAAATGAGGAAAAATAAATTAAGATGGAGGTCAAACTCAATTCAAGTAGAAGTTATCAGGGGAATGAGAGTAAGATCCACAAAATATGGATGAAAGTAATTAAATAAGATTTGAAAATATTACAAATTACTAAACATTTAGTCTCAAATTATCAAGAATGACGCAATAAAATCCATATAGCCAACCCCACCTAAGTGGGAAATGACTTATGATGATGATGATGCATTTTACTAAATATTAATTATGTCTAATTTGTGCACATATATCTAAATTGCATCATACTAACAAGCAAACCCACTAACTCGCATCATATCTAATTTACATTCTTTGCACGTGCACATTAATTTTTTTGCACTTACATCATGTTTATTTATCAGCCTTGCATTATGTTGTTCCTAATTTCACTGCAAGTACATAAGCCGTAGATTGTAATATATTAATATCGTTCCTACAAAGAATTCAACACTAAGAATGTTGCTTTTAAACACTTTTATCAATAACTAAGAGGTTAAAGTGATGTAAGAGAAAAGAGCAAATAAAAAAGAGAAGCTTAGAAGTGTAGAACAAAGATGAGAAATCATGAGATAAAAGTACCTAGAGTCTAAAGTTTTTTACATGCAACAACTACAACAGATACATGATATGGTTATTTAATCCGAATATTAAGTGTTAAAGGAGAATTGTCTCTATATTATACTTGCACATTCTCTTGAAGCTTACAAGGTGTACTTTAATCTTCTTAATCACTTATTCTCATGGGATTAAGTTAATTAGAGTCCATTAAGATCTATGAAAGTTCATAAGATTCCTCAAATTTATCATGCCTATTTTCATAGTCTTAGATTTTCATTTTTAACATCTTGATTATTGTATATTAAATTTTCACCTCTGGGTCCCATCACCTAATATGTGGAATCATGTCATAGTATAGACTAATATACAAAGCAAGTATTAAGAATACAAAATACTAAATTAACAGTAATATCCTTTATAAATAAACCAAAATCATAATATTCGCTACATTGACATTGTACACATGCTACATTCTAAACCTTAGATTAAAGGCTTCGCCGAGCATTTTTATTATAAAATCCAAATACAAAAGAATATTGTATATTGAATCCATCTCAAACAAAGCAATCAAACTCAAAATAAAAGAAGAAAAGAAATCTTATTGATTAGAAGCTTTAATGATGTCTTGAACACTTCAAACAACTATCCATCTCACTCCTCACCTTGTGCTACTCACATCTCTAGCTCTCAGATCTTAAACTTAGGTCAAGCCACATTTATGATGCTTTAGGATGTTCTAAGGATGTGTTTATATAGAGTATAGGGAAGGGTCTCGCCCACACAATTTGAAATGCAATAGAATTTTGTTTTCGATATGCAACAGGACATGGGCCTGTTGGTCCCGAGTTTAATGGCAATTACCCAAGAGGTGAGGGGTGAATTGGGTATTTAAAAATTTACAACTTAAGCAGAGACTTTACCCCGGATTAATCTAGTCCCCTTTATGAAAAAACGGAATGGAAAGTAATATAATGTAGAGAGCAGAAATATAAATCGACACACAAGATTTTATAGTGGTTCGGGCAACCTCCCTATTCCACTCTTCCAAGCTCACACCTCTTGTAACTTGGGTTCCACTATTGTATTTCACAAATACAACTAGAGCCACTGCTCTCTTCTAGATTCTAGCTCTAAGGGGCATCAACAAACCACAACACAAGTAGGTGATGAGCTCCACTCCAATCATACACTACTTTGCTTACACTTGATCTTAGTTACCCTAACTAAATCAAGTTCAATACAACAAAGAAAATAAAAGAAAGATTCTACACGTTACTGTTGTGTAGAGACAGTTTTGGCGCAGAGAAGAACTTATAATGTTGACTTTAAAGAATCAGCAGTCAGCTCCTAGCAGTTTGAAGCAAAGTTCTTCTTCTAAAGATTGGCTTGATCACTTAAAGTTCTTTAGAGATAGGAGTTATGATCAGTTAATGAATCTTAGCTACCCTCTTTGTTCATATTGAATGCCTTTTATAACTATAGAGGGAATCCGAACGTTTGAAGGTAGGTGGTGCGCATTTAATGCGCCAATGTTCAAAAATTTTTCGACCGTTGCGACCCAAGTGCAGGTGGAGTCGACTTGGGGGCGACTTCGCCCAATTCACAGATGGAGTCGACTTCAGGTGTGACTTTGCCTGTTCGCAACTCCTTCAAGTTCCTAACTGGGTCGACTTGGTCCTCGACTTGACCCAAGTCGCAAGTGGAGTCGACTTCGGGTGCGACTTCACCTCGATAGCTTGCTTGATGAACTTGAAGTCTTCAGAGATGACTTTCATCATTTATTTTACTTCATATTGATTGTTCTCTCTTACATCTCTTTACATAGAATACCTTGGATTCCTTTGAGTTCTTGAGTTTTGAATCTTGGAATGCATTGCTTACTTGAATTCCTTCATTGTTTGGTTGTTTATTCCTTTGAGACTCTTTATAATTCTCACTTTTGACTTCGTGTCTTGAGTCTTGAGTCTTTGAGTGGTCTTATTCCTTCATCTTCTTTTGTAACTCTTGAGTCTACCATTTATCTTGATCTGCATGTTTCCGTTTTGAAGTCGAAATCGGAGTCGACTTGATCTGCGACTTCGCCTAAGTCGCATGCAGAGTCGACTTAGGATGCGACTTTGGCAGCCCCTGTTCTTGGTTTCAACTTTGGACAGAAACGAAGCCTCCAAGTCGCTACCGGAGTCGACTTGGTCTGCGACTTCACCTCAAGTCGCAAGTGGAGTCGACTTGGGGTGCGACTTCGGCACCTCTCAGTCTTGACTTCAACTCTGGAAGGAAATGTTGTTTCGAAGTCGATGCTAGAGTCGACTTGGTCTACAACTTCACCCAAGTTGCATGCGGAGTCGATTTCGTTTGCGACTTCGGCAGTTCTGCTCCTCGATTTCAACTCTGGAAGTAAATGACGCTTCAAAGTCGATGCTGGAGTCGACTTGGAAGTCGATGCCTGAGTCGACTTGAAAATCGACTTGACTTGCCATGCTTCATATTCTTCAAATTTATACCTTTAATCATTTCCACGAACATGTTAGTAACCAAGACTTACTCAAATTGATTTGTTAATCATCAAAATATAGACTTAGCTTATTTTCCACATATTTCCAACAGGGCCATGTTGCACAACCTAAGCCGTGTTAGACTTCAGCACGATACGAATTATTTGAAGTTTTGTTAATTCTTTACCCATTATCACCTCGAAACTTATCTGACATGTTCTAAGTTACTTTGATCCTCATTTCACCTCCTTTTAATCTCTAAAAATCATCGAATCATATGGGTCTTGGTCCTTGTGCTCTAAATCTTTTTGAAATAGACATATGTTGCATTGGTTTTACCTGATATTGCACTGATAAAATAAACATGAATGATTTGCATCAAATGAAGCTTACTAATCAAAATATGATTCAAATAATCTTAATCACTCAGATTCTCATACAATTTATGTTTAAAATACTCAGTATAAAAATGACTTGAGATATGCACATCCTTACATTTACATTTCAATATTTTACATTGCATGCATTTTGCACTTTTGGGCCCAATAGTCAGCCCATCATAGCTTGCAAAAAATGAACTAGCTACACTAATATATCATTGAGTTCTTGGTGAGCTCAGTGAAACTAATAGGTTATAAAAAAATTTTATATAGTGAAATCGAAGGCTATGGTCTTAGAGAATGGTATAGGAGCTATGTTGGACCAAATTACTATATTTTTATATGTTCTTATATATTATGTATATTCTTTTCCTATCATCTTTCTACTCACATGCTAAGAACAACACTTGACTGAAAATTGCAGAAAATTTTTATAACTCAATTTAACCCCCCCTTTAACTTTTTAATAATCATATTGGGACTAATATTTGATGTCGAAACAAAATTTTTGTTATTTTACCATGTCTATCATTACTAATTTATTGGAAAAGATTCAATGGTTACCTTCTCCCACAACCCTATTGCAGAAAGTCAACACACTAATTGTCCACTGTTCTTTGATGGATCCAAGTTTGGTTAATGGAAGATGAAGAAACAAAGCTTTTTTTTTATAACCTCTAACTACTATATTTGGAAAGTTCTGAATCAAAACACGGAAAATGATTATATTTGACTGGACATCCAAGTGGTAAAATGTGATACAAAGGCAAAGAATTATTTCTACTATGCTCTTTCATTATTTGAGTTTGATAAGATTTTTCTCATGTGATACTAATAAAGAAATTTGAGATAATTGAAAGTTGCATATTGACAAAATAGCTATGGTAAAAAAGACTAGGAAAAACTTACTTGTTCATAGATATGAAAATGTTATATCGAAAGATACAAAAATTATCATTTTCAAGAACCTTAATGAGAGGTAAGAATAGCTTAAGCTTGTGAAAAGATCCTTGAATCTCTACCCAAGCAATAGATGCCAAAGGTGACAACTATTTAAGAAGCAAGATATTTGGACAAGATGAATCTTGAGAAAACTTATGGGATCATTTAGGACCTATGAGACATTGACGAGTCACAAATTCAAGAAAGAAACCAAAGGCAAAATTGAAATGCACCAGGAGAAGAATGTAACGATGAGACTAGCACAAGTAAATTATCTAGAGATGATGCGGATACTAACAAACACCACAAGGTTCAAGAAATTCTTAAGAAAGAAGAATTCTCACTTTTACTTTTTCAGTATTGCGTCTCTATCACTAGATGGACTTTTTTCCTTTAATTAGATCAAAACTTCTCACTGCTATTTAATTTTCTGATCAAGATTGACTTTTTCTTCTACTCTGCTTTAGCAAACTTCAACCACAATTACTGATTTTCCTTTAAATGTCATTAATATCTAATAAGGCTTTTTCGTTAGATGTTATATCTCCATAGCTTCTTTATCTTTTCGCCAATATGTTTCGTCTTTAATCTCTCTCAAACCTCTTTTTTATTATTCTATACTTCAAAACCAACGTAATGGGATACTAGTTAAACACCAGAATGCTTTTATGATAAACCTTGACACATGAGAAAAAAAATAGCCAATCTACATTAGCCATCACTACCTCTAATCTAACTTCAACTTTATCCCTTTGTGGAACCCTGACCGTATACGCGTTACTTTGACCGTATACGCGTCATTTCGACATTTGTAATTTTGTAATTAT
>JAXCLR010000105.1:36146835-36159608 GCA_035584095.1 Annona squamosa
CAATCCTGAGTCACGTTTACCAATCAAAACGATCCCGGAGTAAGGCTTCTAGGCACCTCGGTTCGGGGCGCCACACCCTTCCTTTTATATTATTCATCTGCATCATACTAGCCCATACATATCCTAAATTCTACATCTCACCAAAATTAGTAACCTCTTGGAATAAGCTCATTTGATTTTTTGACCTTTGTGGTTGTTGTGATAGTTTGAATTACCAATCACTTCACTAAAGTCTTATATTTTTTCCCATGAAGTTGTTGATTGATATTGTAACATATAGGCTTAGAAAAGTGATATTGGGCCATTTATTTAATATAAACTTCAAGATCAATCATACGCATATGACATAATTAATTATTATAGTTAATAATCTGTAAAAATTCATAAATCATCCATCAGTCATGTACTTATATTACATCTAAGGCATAAATATAAAATACATATCTAACATTTTTCATACATGCCTTTATGGAAAATAAATAAATAAATAAAACTAGCTGTCTTGAAAATGCTCTGGCAATTGAATCTTTAGTGTCGAACTTAATTTGGCCCACCGGTAAAATAATGAGTTAGTCGAAACATAGCTAGCAAGAATAAATTATTTTTAAATGGAAAATAACTCAATTAAAACTTAATTCAATGATATAAAATAATCACTTAATTTAGTAACTTTAGAATTAGTTCTCAAATGAAAATTTTAATCCTTCCATTGAGTTAAGACTCTAGAGGCATCAAAAAATAGAAATTGACTACTTAATCATAAAAATCAAAGTTAAAATGATCGATTTATAGAAAAGTAAAATGGATAGTTTACATTAAGTCATACCATCATCGCCTCATAATGCAAATGGGACTTGCTTAGTCCAAAAAACAATCATGAGCTTGTTGGCTATGAGATCTAATATGTGATATTATTCACTCTAACTTGGCAACTCAGCTCCATGGTTATAGAAAGTACTACACTATATTTAAATCTATATTTAAATAGACCTATTTATAAACCTCCAGGAACTCTCTCTTTTTTCGATGTGGGATTCGATTTTGAGTTATTACAAGCCCACCAACTTCCGCTTAATTCTTCAAATTCTCAGCCTTAGCTTATGACCTTGGCTTTCACTAGATCAATTCTCTAACCCTTAAAATCTATTTATTTGAGAGGATCCATTCTAATACCACTTGTAACATACAAACTCAAAAAAAAAAAATTAATCTTGAGCCCATAGGTTATGAGTCTCGCTATGTAATATTGTCCGTGTTGACATAGCAGCTCGGCCATGTGGTTTTAGAACATGTCAAGCTATATTTAACTTGAGATTTGCTTATAAACCTCCAAGAACTTTCTCCCCTTTTTGATATGAGATTTAGTTCTAGGTTATTACAAATGTTCTAACTACTTTAGCAGATTTTAAGATTCAATTCTTTAATTTGCCTTAAGATGTCCATAAAAGCTAGTGAATTTCCATGGTTCATTGCTACCTGTATTAACTATTGATATGTCAATATGGTTGCGTGAATATAAAATTATAGAAAATTTTGAAATATTTATTCCATGTTAGTTCTAGTGCACCATGGTGATCACCATAATCAACTGCAAAGCAATAACCATACACCATTCTCCTATGAGCATTGCCCATCTCTCCAATGCGTCTATTTGTTTTGAATAAGAGAAATATTTTAGAATCTTGCTTGTTGATAAAATACAAAAGATGACAAATCATACACAGGTTCCTAAGCACATAAAAATTCCATGCTATAATCAATATTTGCTCTTGGCAAAGCTAAGAGATATCCTTAGCTTCTGCCATTGTTGCTTACTTTGCGCATCTTGGACTGTCTTTTACTTCCTACTTTATTATCTAGCAATTCAAAACTTCGCTCTCGTTTACTTAGTACACCTATTATATTTTGTGATGTTCTAACCACCGCCATTCATTTTGATTTTTATTTTCACTATATCAATAAGAAAAAATAAAAAGATAAATTCACCAACTAGAATGTCACTAATAATGATGAGATTATTGGGTCTCTATCAACCTTAAGTCCTATAATTATTGAATATACTCTCAACTTCATATACTTTAGAGATAACTAGATCAATACATCTAAGGGTCTCATCTTTAAGATACATGAAGGGTCCTTCCATTCACAACTATAATCTCCTCTCTCTCACTATGTCCTCTCCTCTTGTTCTTGAACGATGTCGAGACTTGTGTTGAGTCCAAACAATAGATTCATATTACCAATCTTAAGTGCAAAAAGATAATTGTCAATGTTTTGATGATAAGATCAAAATAACTTAAGATTTGTGCATTCAAGTTATGAGCCAAATCTGAACTATACAAGCTTTCAAGACTCATCTTCACTACATCTAAAGTATTGAATCACAACAACAACTCTAATCTTTCAGTTTAAGTTTATTTTGTTTACATTCAAACTTTTTAGAAACTTCTTGTACACGTCTTTTCTTTCCGCTTTCAAAAAGTATTTACTAGAAGTAGGTCTAGAAGTAGTCATTGAGTTGTTAGTAACCAACATATTGTTTAATTTATTAGTGAGCTCGGGTGAAACCAATGTATTGTATGGAATTTTGTATAATGGAACTCTTCGCTATGATTTCAAGTAGAGGAGTAGGAGCTATATTAGACTGAATCACTATAATTCTATATTTTTTTATGTTTTTGTTTTCATCATCTTTCTATAAACATGCTAAAAGCAACGTTTACCCAAAAATTATAGAAGATTTTTATAGCTCAATTAGCTCGTCCCTCTTGGACTTTCTCCTAATTATATTGGACCAACATTTAATATTAAAATAAACATTTATTAATCTACCATCTTTATCTTTACTAATCTACTAGAAGAGATCTAGTGGCTAGCTTATCTCATGACTCTATTGCCAAAGTCAATCCATAGTGTCTATCATTTTGTGATGGATCTAAGTATAATTACTAGAAGATGAGGATGAAAATTTTTCATATGGCCTTTATCTACTAGCTTTAGAAAGTTACAAAAATGGTAGAATTATCCTAAACAAAAAAATATGATTATACTTAATAGGATATCCAAGTAGTAGGATGTGATGCAAAGAAAAAATATGTCTCTACTTTATGGTCTTTCTACATCTAAGTTTGATAAGATTTCCTCCTACTGGTAAGGAAATTTGAGACAGATTGGAAGTTGTATGAAGGAATAGTCATGTTAAGATGACCAAGATAAACTTGCTGGATCATAAATATGAAACTTCTGTCAAGAAAGATGCCGAAATTGGTAGAGAGAAGTTTTTCAAATTTCACAAAATCATCAACATCTTGAAGTACCTTAATGAGAAGTATGAACATCCAAAGCTTATGAAGAAAATCCTCAAATCTCTACCCAAGTAGTGCATGCAAAATAGGATAGTTATTTAAGAAGCAAGAAATTTAGACAAAATGACTATTGAAAAACTCATGGGATCACTCATGATCCATAAGACATTGATGGGTCAAATTTCACAGAAGAAATCAAACACAAAAGAGGAATTCCACTGAGAGCATAATGTAATGATGAGACTAATACAAGCGAATCATCTGGAGATGATGCAGATGCTGAAGATAAATGTTCACCAGAAGATTCAACAATTTCTAAAGAAAGAAGAAGTCTCTTTTCTTGCTTTTTTATTTTTGCATTCTTGTAATTAGATGGGCTATTTTCCTTTAATTGGCTCAACATTGCTTATTGTTGTTTGATTTTATGTGCAAGACTAACTTTATTTCTTTTACTCTACTTTAAAAGACTTCAACCATAATTACAAATTTTCCTCAAAATACCATGAATAGTTGATAAGGCTTTTCCATTTGTCATCCCCTAGATGTCACTTATAATCTCTTTGGCTTCTTAATCTTTTGTCTAACATGCTTCGCATTTAAAGTGTCTCTTTGGCCTACTTTCTCTCAATTTATAGCTCACAACTAACTCAATGGGACAATAGTCAAACACCGAATGCTTTGATCATGAAGTATGATTTATGGAAAAAAAAATTATCCAATCTATATTAGCAATCACTTTATTTAATCTAGCTTCGACAATATTCCTCCCTTTCATATTATTCCTCTGTGTCATGTCAACATCTATGTATTCCAAATCTTACATCTCATAAAAATCAATAGCCTTTCGAAATAAACTCATTTGGTTTTCAAACCTTTTGTAGATGTTGTGATATTTTGAATTGCCAATGACTTTGTTAAAGTCTTCTATTATTACCCATGGAGCTGTTGACTAATGTTTTAACTATTTTGTCATATCCTAAATTCAATTCTTTGGTTTGTCTCAGGGTGCCCATAAAACCCAGTGAATCTTCATTACTAGTTATTAGCTATTTTAATTATTAACATATCGATATAGTTGCTTAAGTATTAAATTATGGAAATGTTGACAACTTTATTACACATCAATGCTAGCCTACCATAACAATCACTACAAGTAACTGTGAAACAACAATCATACCTCAATCTCCTGCACACATTTTCTATATCCTAAATCTATCTCTCTATTTTGAATAATAACAACATTTTCGGATCTTGCTTTTTGATAAAATCAAGAAGATGATGAATTGTATATACGTTTCTAAGCCCGTGACAATTCCATGCTATTATCGACATTTCAGGCTCGGTAGGGCAAGTCACTACACATTGCATTGTTGCTTAATTTTCTCTTCTTAGATTGTCCTTTACTTCCAACCTTATTATACCAAAATTCTGAGCTTTGCCCTTTTTACTTAGTGTGCATGTGATATTTTGTGATATTCCAACCACTTCACTAACATTTACATCCTAGCTTGTTTTTTACACTTCCTAGATTCTTTTTTCCTAAGAGAAGGTTTCTCGTTCAACTGGCTACTTGTTAAACCATTTTTATACTAATTACTTTGGATGATAATTTGATAAGAATGTGAGCGATTGAGACGATTTGAGTTGAATATTGATTGATTTAGCTTAGTTATGTGAAAACACTCACCATTTGATTAATTTGTGCAAAGCAAAAAAAGTACATGCAATTTTGGGCTTCAAATCATATAGAGAAAATAGATTTTGACATAAAAAATAAGCTCAATTGAGCCTACCCTAGTGTCACGTCGACGAGCTCAAAAAATGATTTCCATTGATATGTTGTGGCTCCTCTAACTCATTCCCGATCAAAAGTTATCAGCAATTGAAGCTGATCCATTCATTTCGGCTTAACATGTGTCTATTTTAATAAGTTCAAAGCTCAAAGACCAAGACCGCATTTGATTTAATGATTTTGAAGAACTTAAGAGTTAAAATGAGGATCAAGGTAGTCTAGAACATGTCGGGAAAATTTAAGTGCAAATTGGAGTGACATGGGACGAAATTGTATAAAACTATACCTGTGTTCAAACCATGTGGGGCCCTGACCACACAAATTATTCAGCAAATCAAACTTTGTGCATAAACCTCATTTGAAAATCTATATAAACACCTCCTAGGAACGTCCCAATGCATCCTAGAACATCTTGGGAGCTTAATGTGAGGTCCGGAGAGCGAAAGAAGGAGTAGAGTACAAGGCAAGGAGCAAGGCGATAAGTTGCTTGAGGCAGTTGAGATACTACCGAAGCTTCTAATCAACAAACTTTCATTTTCTTCTTTTTTGTTGATTTTGTTATCTTGTTTGTGATGAACTTTAATTACAATATTATTTTGTATTTAATTTTTATTATAAATACATGAAGCTAAACTCTTAATCCAAGATTTAGGATATAGCATACGTACAATATAACAGATATTATAGTTTGGATTTATTTATGAATGATATTGTGCATCATTTCAGCATCCCAAATTTCCATTCTACATTTTAGAACCCAATTGTAAAAGGACGCTATTTTTGTTAACATTATCTGCTTTATTTATTTATTTATTTCCTTGTCAGCTCTGGTTGTTAACACCATGCACGTAGTTTGGAACACGTGTACAAATAACTTCCTTCGTTGCTTCTGAATTTTGGTTGCCTGTGTTTAATACCTTGGACATCTTTGATGCTGCCTAATTTCAAGGAAGAGCATTGATGTATGTAAAAGCCATAAGCTTTTGGTAATTTAAAAAAATAAATAAATAAAACATTAATATGTACAAAATGTTGGGCGAAAAAATACGGTTTAATTTTGTATCTCGCCAAAACTTAACATGGCCAGCATAGCTAATTCAAACTGTTCAAGCAGAATGGATGAATCGAATGTATAAATTAATCAACTACAAAACAAAACAAAGGGCGAATTAACCGATTCCTTGGATCGGGTGTGCCTGCAAAGTGCAAATTCACCACTCTGAAACGTGGAAGAATGCAACGTATAGCCGCTCGATCTGGTGATTGGAACTCGAAAGCATCATCATATTCATATCTGGATTGGATGGAGATGTTTCAATTTCAACCCATTTCATTTTCATTTTATTCCGTTTCTTCATATCTGGATTGTAAATAAATAAATTGTCGATTTCACCAAATGGATAAGCCTTTACTTGCTGACGTCGACACGTGCAAAGCAATGCTCAAAACTCATGCATTGAATCTAAACCAAGGAATTTGGCCCACTGCTATAACTAATGGTATTTAGAAATTCGAGTTCGCCCATTCTCATCCGTCCATCGCATATTCTTCATCGGAGTCCCTTTTTTTTTTAATGAAGAATATACACAGCCTCTGTCCCAACGACATCTGGTTTTCAAAAAGATCAAAGGGAGAAGGAATTGAGCTATCGTTTTATTTCATTTAAGTCAAAATACATTAGTCATTTATAATTAATTATATTTTTATTTTTTTATACATATGTGTATTCAATCCATGGCTCCATGCACAAAGTTTTGCTATTTTATAATGTTTTGATTTTTAAAAAATCAGTTTTTGTAAGGAATGGAAAATGACTTAAAAACCCATGAAATTCATAAGTTTTAAAAAATAAACAAAAAAAATAAAATTAAGAAAACATACAAGGAAAAATAAAAAATAAAATTAATGAAGTGTTTTAGCTTACAATCCATCAAGATGCATACAACCAGGTAGTTTGAATTTTAGAATATGTCAACTAATGGCAGCAATGCCTATTGAAATGGCTACACAATCACAAATCATGAGATAAAATTTCCAAACAAAACCATACTCAAACATGGATTGGAGACCTGGAATTTCACAAACAAGATTTGGGATTTAATTACAAGGGGTGTGAAATGTGTTTCACATAATAGATCCAAAAAAAAAAAAAAGAAGCAAACTTTCAGTTAATTAATGGACTTTCTTGGAGAAAAGGGTGCGGAGGTTAAAGAGAGGCGAATTAGAATTACCAGCGGCACCGGTGGGGGCGGCGGCGGCCACGACATTTCCGTCTTCCCTGCTTGGATTGCCGAAGCCGCTCTCGTCTCTGCTGCAGCTCAGATGCTGCCGATAACCGATACACAGCGGAACGCTCAGATTCAAGACCCGAACAGTACTGCTGCTGCTGCTGCTGGTTCTATCTCCACCTCGGCCGCCGGTGCCGCCTGACCGTCGAGCTGCCGAACCTTCTCTCCGAGCAGTTGCTGGTTCGGCCGCCTTACCGGCCCGGCGGACTTGCCACACAGGGCTGCTCCTCCCCAGGTGCACACCGGCCCGGCCTGGGCTGCTTGGCCATTTCTTGGAGGATTTAGACTCTCCGGCGGAGTTGCTGCGGGAGCAGGGAGCGCTGCTCGCCTTCCGCGCCG
Organism: Annona squamosa; assembly: GCA_035584095.1. Classification (NCBI taxonomy): domain Eukaryota; kingdom Viridiplantae; phylum Streptophyta; class Magnoliopsida; order Magnoliales; family Annonaceae; genus Annona; species Annona squamosa. Next base: position 36,154,560 of record JAXCLR010000105.1, read on the forward strand.
CCGCCGCAGATGCCCTGGCCCTCCCGCTGCTGCTGCCGTTGCCGGCGGAGCGGCTGCGGGAGAAAGGCCAGATGTTGATGTTCAGATCTGCTGCTGTACTAGAAATGCTGCTGCTGCTGAAGCTCTTCTTGTCCTTCTTCCTTTTCTCCTTATCCTTCTCCTCCAACACTTCATGGCTGCCGCCGCCACCGCTGGCATTTCTATCTCCAATCTTGAAAATGTCTTTCCATCGCTTTGATGCGGAGGGGGCGACGGCAGAAGATTCTGGAGGCGAGGGATCGGGGTGGTGTTTTGCGAGGTCGGGTTTGTAGTCGTAGTCGGAGTCGGAGTCGGGAAGGGGGTTTTGGGGGAGGAGATGGAGGGGGAGGAGGACGCCGTTGACGAAGAGCTGATCTGCGGAGAGGATGTTGGGTTGGGGTTCGGAAGGGTTTCTGACCACCCAAAACTCGAACTCCGGGGAAGAAGCTGAGGAGTCGGTGCTTTTTCTTGGGCTGCTCGTCGCCGACGACGGCTGCGTTATTCGGCGGTCTTTCTTTTTATCGGCTTCTTGGTCCATGGAAGAAAGAGCAAGGAGGAGGGAAGGAGGGATTGAGAGGTTTGGGGTTAAAGCATTGGGTGGGTGAGGAGTGAGGGTGAAGGTGGGTGGTGGTGGTCGTTGTGAATGTTATTGTCAGTAGCAGCATCAGTGGCACATGGGAGTGGGCGATGTGGGTCCCACTCGCATTCGAGAGCTTTTCAATGTTTTCCTCTTCATCCCCTCCCGATATTTCCTCATTGGACCACATGAGTTCATGCCTGCCTTTGTTTTGCTTACAGGGGATTCTGAAATTATAATAAGGGAAAGTTTGGCATGTGCCCACTGGAATGGAATGAAATCCATATTTTTTACTTTTTTACTCGTATTTTATTAGAGAGCTGATCTTCTTAGACATTACTTAGCCAGGTCAGAAAAAATATATATTATATATAATTTTTTGTCAAATTTGTTATATAAAATCATTACTCTTAAAATATTTGATCAATAAATAGCGTATCTTTTTTTAAAATTTTATATAAGACTACTAATCTAGGTTTATTTGATCTATAAATCAAATTTTATCATTTTTTAAAAAATATATATATAATTTTGAATTTTCAAAAAAAATGTATAACTAAAATACCTTTACTTTTAAAAATCATATATATATATATATACATCTCTAAAAATGGTAAAAATTAATACATAAATTTTTTATTAGTATTTATATATGATGACGAACGATATTTCAATAAAGCATATTCACAATCCTCACACCATGGACAAAATCACTAAAGACCCTCATGCGAATGGAAATCTATAAATATCTACAAATGAGAGGGAAAGTGCAAATTCACTCCTACAAAGAGAAGACTCAAATAGCAAACTCGTGAGCAAATTTGCTACCGCTGCTATCACGGAAGCAAGCCCCTGGTAGCAACTTAATATATAAGTCGAATATGTCTAGATTAATAATTTTATAAAAATTTCAAAAAAAACAAATAATGAGTTCTACACTCCATTGCACTAAAATTTCAATGCAATTGGAAACTCTAGATAGTATACATCATGTCTGGCTAAATCAAGAACTTTTCATATAAAACTTTTTACCTTTTATAACTATCTTATTTATTAATTATTCATTCATATCTTCTTATACAATTATCTTTTTTTTCAATTATTTTTGTACCGAATCTCTATACAATTAACCTTTCTTTTTAACTTTTTTTTACTCCTCATTATTACTCTTATAATATCACATTATTTTTTCCTTTTTTTCTTTTTAATCATTACTCTTGTAATATCACATCATTTTTTCCTTTTTAATTATTACTCTTGTAATATCACATCATTTTTTCTTTTTTAATCATTATCCCTATAATATCACCTCATTTTCTCCTTTTTAAAAAATATTTCATACAAAAAATTTAATACTTCCCGAACACATCCCTAAATTAATAAGTTTATTAAAATTCTATCAAAATGTTTAAAAATTGGGTATTATAACTAGTCATATCTTAAATGATTGTGTCTAGATTAAATACACTTAGATTAAGAATTTTATAAAAAAATTTCAAAATAATACATATAGAATAAGATTTTTTGCCCCAACTAAGTAGTAGTTTGTTTAGCTTAAGCTAATAGAGTCACTGCTTATTTTGTTATAATATCATATCTTAAATATTTATCTTACTTTATCTATTTTCACTCTGATACACGTTACCTTGTCATATTATAACAATCTCTCTTTTCTTAAAATTTTATTCCCACACATTACAAATTACTAATCCCTTTACTACTTCCCTTAATTAAATTAGAGCTTCTAACCATCTAGGTGCACTTGGTACCAAGTGAAAAAACGGTGAAGAAAAAATTATGGAAAAGAAGTTCTTTAAAAATGAAAAAATATTTTGATGCAATAGGGATAATAATTAGGAATAAAAATGAGGAAAGGGATTTTAGTTATTTCAATAACTTCATCGTATTGAGATTTGAACTAGGAAAATTTTGAATTATCAATACATGACAAATTTATTTTTCCTAATTATTATTTTTGTTTTCTATCTATCATCCTGATATTTGACGTATACTTACACAAGAATCCTGCTTTGAAAATTATCACCCTTTTCTTCATTCCATTAAGCTAACCGACTCTCACGAAAATGAAAATGATATTTGTATATCAAAACTCAAAATTTTGCAAACTTGAGTTGCCCATGCAAAATATCCTTGTCGAATCTCCTTTCACGATGGCAGGATTCTCTCTCTTCCTATCATATTCAAGCAACATCCGTTTGGAGATGTTTGTTAAAAGTCAACATGTTTGTTAAAGCCAATCTGACTCATTCATATGGAGATGTTTGTTAGAGGCAGCTGACGTGTTAAAATTAGGCATCAGATGGTGTCTTGGTAATGGGCAGAGGATACATTTCTTTCAAGATAACTGGAGTAAAAGTTGGTCCTTTGCCAGAGGACATCAACAACATAAAAGCGGCGAAATTTATCAATTGGGTAGACAGGGCTTGGGATGAAGAAGCAGTTAGAGGAGCTGTTGGCGAACGTGGCTGGAGGATCATCTGTAACATTCCCATTCCTGCTGATGAAATGGATGATCATAGATATTGGTTCCCGGAGAAGGATGGGTAGTTTTCAGTCAAATCTGCATACAGGTTAATTCTCTCAAAATCCCTGTCTAACGGTGAGATTGGTGATCTAAAAGGGATCCAACAACTTTCAAGACCTTTTGGAAGCTGAAGATCTCCAAGAAAGTTATCATATTTGGCTGGAGGCTCTTCTTAAACTCTCTACCCACGAATGAAAATCTGAATACGAGAGTTATCCTTGTCCAACCTCTTTGCCTACCATGCAGTGAAGCGTCTGAGAGTACTGATCATCTGTTTTGGCAATGCCCAGCTACTTGGAATGCCTTCATTCCCCAACTTCAAAGTTGTTATCTGATGGGGATTTTAATTCATTGATAGGTACTAGAAATTACCTCTCTATGATTAAGAATTTAAATCTACTCACCTTTCTTCTTTGCACATGCTGGAAAATTTGGTACCTTAGAAACAAATTGTATCATGAAGGTATCAGGCCTAATATGACGCAGGTTGCCCAGCGGGTGGTGAAGTTTTTGCATGCTGTTTCCTCTGCCAGGAAAATCAAAATGCATCATTTTCTTATCCAAAATAGCCCCGTCAGATGGCTGCCACCAAAAAGGGGAATATTGAAAATTAATGTGGATGCTGGATACGAAGTGCAAGACCAAAGCATTGCCATTGCTGCTGTAATTCATGACAATACGGGCAGATTCATAGCTACCAAGTCATGGGTAGAATATGGTCTAATGGAACCAGAACTTATGGAAGCCCATGCTGTTCTGAAAGGTATTAGTTGGGCAGCTGAATTGTCTTAGGGGAGAATACAAGTGGAGACGGATTCCTTACTACTGGCAACAATACTTAATGGAAATGTCAACTGCAAATTTTACATAGGCACTTTAATTCAAAAAAACAGAAATAAGATGGTTAATTTTGACTATTTTTTGATATCACATGTTTTGAGAAATGGAAACACAGCTACGCACGTTCTCGTAGAAAATACACTATATGGAGATCCCATAGAATCTGTTTGGGCAGATGTTCGCCCATAATATATAGTTGAAATCATTTGTCATGATAGTATTTTTCAGTATGAAAATCCTAACGGTTCTGCCTCCCTAGGACTTCTTGATTAGTGTGAGCTGGTTGGAGGTTTTTCCATTAGGGCTATTTTCTCTGTGGAAAAAAAAAAAGTAACATTCATTGCATCATCAGGGCACTGCCAAAACACGATATATATGATTAGATTGAAATTAGAGAATCAATTGTGATTTTGTTTTCTACCCAACAATCCCATATTCATTGCATTTACATTATTAGAACTTGCATTCAATTCAATTCAAAAAAAAGCTTATGTGGCAAAAGCTAAAAGAGTACTGTGTCGTTGAAAGAAAAGGCATAAAGATTGATTGACTTTTTTTATATGTTTCATTGATGCAAAAGTTGACTTGCAAATAGCCTAAATTAATGCAATCTTCCACATCGTCGGCCTATATTGGTTGGAATTTGGAAAGTCCTCATTCTAAAATTAGTTGAACCGGACTTATGGGTTTAAGTCTTCAAAGGATTCTCAACAACTCAATCTAATTTATGTTATCTTTCTTTTTATTTTAGTAATAGTCTAAATGTGAGATAGTTGGAAGAACAAAAAAAATTAAAATTTTTTTTATTGGTTTAAACTTTCTATATTTGAAATTTTGTATTTAAGGTTAAGAAAAGATGTTTACGACATATTCAATTCCTTCAATCTAATATGTATTCTCAATCATTCATATGATTAACTGATTATCCAATTTCTTAAAGATACGCAAAAAAAATTAATTAATTTTTAATCTTAATTTCTATTGATTTATGGTTTTTTTTTTTGATGATATTACAGCATCTCAAGTGGTAGTACAATCAAGCTCTGAGATATTCTAACAATTATCTAAC
>JAXCLR010000105.1:36163027-36178323 GCA_035584095.1 Annona squamosa
GTAAAAAATAATTAAAAAAAGAATAGTTATGGAGAGTGAAAAGTTTTAGATTGAAAAGTTTTAATTTGACAACTTTTTTAAATTGCCAAACACACCCTAAAACTTTCCACTCTCCACAACTATCATATTTTTTAATTATTTTTTTTACATTTTTCTATACAACTATCATACTTTTCAATCATTTCTACATAATTACCTACACAATTAACCTATTTATTTTAACTTTATCTTCTTTACTCTTCATTATTATCCCTGTCATATCACATCATTTTACAACTTTTACTTTTTAAAACTTTTTATCAAAATTTTTATCTATTCTCAAACACCCTCTTCATTTGTAAATTTTATCCATCCACAGCCTAACCTTTTAAAAAAAATTTCAAAACTGCAAAGTTTATACGTGGCTACTCTCGTGGTAAAAAGCCTGCAGAAAACCTGTTTTAAAATTGACCTAACTTCGGTCCTTGTCTACAAATCCTCGGAGCTGCCAACCTCGGGGTACGAGCACATCCTGATATAGCTATAAAACAGGCTGACATCGGAGTTCGATAAAATTAGTGGTAAATTTCAAAATGGCATTGTGGAAATGGCGACTATCTATAATATTCCTTAGCCCGAGGAACAAGGATCGAAAAGGCCGGTAATGCGAAGGTGAGAGAAAGTAGTAAAGAAAAAGATCATGAGATTTTTCAGTGGACGACATGCGGACATGATCCGTACCACACGCATGCACGTAGATGCCACCGTCTCGTGGCAGGTAAGCTAACAAATCTGGACCGTCCACGTGCCTCATTGGCTTTTTACCGGCTTGGAGATAAGCGGTCCCACAGTAGACGGTCCAGAACCGGTGGTTGAGATGCGCGTCGCTACGGAGATTTGTTTGATTTGGACGTTGCTTTCCCCCACATTTCAGGTCCATCGGGTAGGAGTACGACGAATTGCCTATCTGGCATGAAGTTTTTTTTTTTTTTTAATTAAGGGTGCGTTTGTTAACAATAAAAAGTTGTAAGTTAAATTTTTTCAATCTAAAACTTTTCGCTCTCCGCAGCTATCCTATTTTTTTAATCATTTCTTCACTTTTTTATACAACTACCCTATTTTTAATTATTTTTACACAACTAACAATATAACAAACTCATCTATTTCAACTTTATCCTATTTATTCCTTATCATTGCTCCTGTCATATCATATCATATCATTTGATAACTTTTCACCGAAAATTTTATCCATTTCCAAACACACTGTAAAAAAAAAAATTCGTCGTTTGTCTTATACGTTTCTTAATATGATTTTATATCTGTTTATATTTTCCATTATTACTTTTACATTTCAACCATCTTCGGCCACTTTTATACAACTATTTTTTATATTTTATCTTTATTATCTTTGTCCCTTAAGCAGAAGTTAGGTTTCAATACCAAGTAGGGGCTGCATTCCCTTGATTTAAGTGTGAGAGCCATGTCTCTCTTATTGTATTATGAGAGTTATGTCTTCCATACTAGATTGTAAGAATTTGCCTATCTTATATACCTCTTGAGTTAAGTAAAATATTTTTAGCAAGTTGAGTTTATAAAAATTATTTGTACCATCAAAAAAATATACTAGTACATTTGCCAGGGACAATGTTTTTATAGCCCCACCGCAAGTTTGACCTCATGTTGTCATCCTCCCATGTACATGAGAGCAATTGTCTCAATTTGTAAAAAATTTGCAAGAATTCACGGGCTTAACTAGTAATAATCAGTTGAAAAAATGAGATGTTGTGATGTAAATCATGTAATATGATAGAAATTATAGTTAAGGATAAAGAGAGTAAAGATAAAATCAATATAATAATTGATTAGAAAGTATATACAATAATAAAAAAAAGTAGTTAAGTTGTTAAGATATCAAATCATATAAAATGAATGTAAAATTATTTTTATGCTGTTAAACGGATAATTTTGAAATTTCGGCCCAATCTACTTTTGAAAGTCTAAACGAATATTTTGGTTTAATCACTTAATGAATTTAATTTTGTGATCTAATTGTTCGATAAATTTAAAAATATATGTTCTTTCAAAAATAGGATTATTGTATTATCGAAAGTTGGGTGGATTAAAAGGCTAGAAACCCATAAAAGTCAATATTTAAAATTTTTAACAGCCTATTTTAAATAATTTAATTTTGTGATCCACCAAATCTTTTATGAAGCCTCCACCTAATCACCATCTAATTCACGTCTTATGTAATTTGCTGCCCTTTTGTTTTCTTCATTATTTTCTTAAATAAATTTAGTATTTAAAATAAATTTTCATATTATAGCTACTATATAACATTTGTCTAAAATAAAATTCTGATGTAACCAGACTTGGGTTGAGTTGACTCCAGTTGTAGACCACTGGAGTCAACCCAATCCCTTTAAACACCAGAAATTAAAATAATTTAACGTTGAGGAGCGCAGAAGCAACAGCTGGCGACATGGGCATGGAAAAGGACATGGAGTGATTGAGTGTTTTTGATTTTTCTATTTATTTTTTTCTGTTTCTAGCATTGGTCTCTGTGGCTAGCGTCCAAAATGAGGAGGAAGAATCTTAGGATATATAAAAAATACTCGGGCAGAGACTTGCTACACTTGCAAGAGGCCATCAATTATCGCAGTTGGAGGAATGAAAAAAAAATGGAGGCAACCAGAAGAATATGCTTGTCGTGGATGGAAGCGTATAGAAAAGGACATTAGGGGTGTAAATCAATAGAGTTTGCCCAGTTGAAGTATAAATCTAATCTTGATTTATTAAAAAGATCTCAAGCTTAATAGGTTTATTATTTCTTTCACGAAACCTTAACTTTAATTCGTTTACAACTCAATCAAATAACGAGTTAGCGGGCTATTTATGAGTTGTCTAAACATATTATTAATAGGTTATCTAAACAAACTAATTTGTTAAAATTATATAAAATAAATCAAAACTAGACTTCTAAATAATCAAAATTATTGATACCGTACAAACTTATCAGATAATCCCAAATAGCAGCAAAGATATGGTCCAGTTAAAAAGGTGAGGACATTTCAAGCTTAAATTAGGATATATGAGTTGTTAAGAAGTTAGCAGGTTGGACAAGTTATATAGGTTAAATGTGCTATTGAATTACCAATAAGCAACTCTAATTTGTTTATTTAGCTTAATTAGGTTGTTGTGTTAAGGAATCAGGTTAGACAAATTAGAGCTTAATCTTAATCCTAACTCATTTAAAATATTTCAATCTTAATTTATTTAAAAAACTTCAACTCTAACCCATTTAATAAATAGATTAGCGGGTTGTTAATGGATTGTATAACAAACTATTTGAAGATCTAGATTCTAGTAGTCTCTGATTTTGAAGGAAAAGGCAAGAAGGTGTTTTCTATATAGTAAAAATAAAAAGAGAACAATAATGAAAAATGAAATTAGGGCAACAGTAGAAAATGAAAATTAGATGGTGAAAGTAAGACTTAGTGGATGAAAATAACCAAGGATTTGCATATAAATTAGATTTTTATTAGTTGAACAAGTTAAACTGGTCGAATGAGTTATAAAATCTCAACTATAATCAATTTATTTAATTAAATAGTTGACTGAGCTAACAAATTATAATTCATTTATTTAAAAATCCTAATTCAAACAATTTTTATAAATGAATTGAATGAGCAAATTGACAAGTTGATAAGGACCATTAGCACTCCTCGTTAAATGGTTACAACTCATTTAAGTAAAATGGTCAACTCTAACCCTTTTATAAATGATTTAGTGGGTTGACCCATTTATTACCCCTACAAGATATTTGTATTTGATGAGTGGAAAAGGATAAGAGTACTTCAAATTTTTTATTCCTAAAAGCAAATTTATTTAGGATAGTGTGTTTTACATCATGCAATTGTATACACCTTTTTCAATGAAAATTTATATTTTGATATAAAATTTAAATTATTTTTAATGTTATTTAAGGGATATGTTGGGTGCATTGTGTTGTACTACAGTTAGGATAAACTATAGATGAAAGGGTTATAATTCAAAATATGCACGTGTACCGAGCATCGATATATATAGGTATTTTAAGTTTTTTTTTTTTTTTTTACATTTGTTTGTTTTTGAGTAATTTTTTCTTTTTTTACTTTTCTTTTGTTTTTATTTTCATTTTACGCGGGCCCACCGCCTGCATATAAGGATCTGATCTATGATAAGGCATTTCCGACAGGTCATAAAATCTTTGTTTTTAAATGATTTTTTACTCCTTTTTTTTTATGAAACTGCTAATCTAGATCTATACAATCCATAAATCAAGATTTTTCATTTTTGGAAATGTGTAAATATATATTTTTTGAAATTCAAACACACAAGAGTGTTATGGTCATTTTCAAACTTTGAAATGACCATAATACCCCAGTGTTTAAAATTAAAAAAAAAAAATGTAAACACATCTCTAAAAATCATAACATTTGATTTATGATTGTATACATCTAGTTTAACCACTTCATTAAAAACTTAAAAATATTTTAAAAAGGTTTTTATGATAGTCAGAAATGCCTTCATTTCTGACTAGTTATAATTGATTATGCCGACTACATATACCATCATTTCTGACTAGTTATAATTGATTATTCGGACTACATATATGTTTATACATACTAAAATTTATCGTTTGTACATGTATTTTTTTTATAATTTCAAAAATCAACAATTTTCACCCTCAAAACGTGTTGATTTTTGAAATTATGAAAAAGTATAAAAATTTGAAAAATGATATGTTGATATATGAACCACATACATATAGGCCTCACACAAAAATGAAAAATAAAAAATAAAAAGGGGGCTTAAGACACCTATATGTATTGAGATTGTATTACATGCATTAGATCTAAATTCATACAACATGATCAAATGGGGCCTACATTTATGATGACATCTAAATACAATAGTCATATGGTTTAATTTGTTTTCCAATTAGAATCTTGAGTAGGCCATATTTGCTTTAAAATATATAATTATATATAAAAGGCTATGCTTTTGTACCCTTTTCATTTTTTTAAATTAGTGTACTCCTTTGTCAAATTCGACTTATATTACAACCAAGTTCTAAGATAATTTTTATAATTTTTTAAAACAGAGACTACGAACTCTTAGATATTAATGAAGAAACAAAGTTCTTCATATGTTCTCATCTAACTTTTAACCCATGACTTTGGCTAAGGGGGAAAGACCTTGGTTACATGTGGTAGCTACATGATGGTCACCCATTTTACTTTTTAACATGTTAATGATTAACGCAAAAATGAATCCATTCATTATATTCAATATTATTTTTTTAATTGAGAGAACCAAATTTCATTTAAGTCAAGTACATGTGTAACACAAGTCAAGTACATGTGTAATACAGGTCTATTATTTGTAGTTCCCCATGACGTGGAAATTTTGCAGATTCCTCCCTAAGGTGGGAGTACTAACAGAAAAATTTTCTCCATGATATGAGAGGTTATGAAAGATGCTGAATTATAATACCATTTGTTATAATATATAATATAAATACAAAAATACATGGGTAAGCCACCTTTGCTTGAAAATAAATCTATTTGTATGTAAATTCGAAAAAACTACTTAAATTTATTCACATATATTAGAATATAATATTAATAATATTGTATAAAATCATTTATTAACATAACACTTGCTCATGACTGCATGCAACTGGGTGTACTTAACCTCAGTACACTGGGGCGTATTTAACTCATTTATATTTTTTTGAATTTTTATACAATTATTAATCTAAGTTTATTTAATATGTATATCACATTTACCAATTTTGGAAATTTGTAGATATTTATTTTTTAAAATCAGTGGTATTTTCGTAATTTGTGAATTACAAAAATAACACTAATTTTGAAAAAATAAAATATTTACAAATCCTCAAAATTAGTAAAAATTGATGCATGTTAAATATATTTAGATCAATAATTATATAAAAATTTTTCAAAAAAACAAAGAAAGGTTTTTGCACTGCATCCAGGCCTCATAACAATAATATTTTAGATGGTTTAAATAGTGAAGTACTACTTTAAAATTAATATCTAGTATTAAACTATTTTATTATATTAATTTACATTTGCCGACTGCTGCTGCACAACGGGAAGTTATTACGGTAATTTAAATAATGTTAAATATAAAGTATAAAGTGAATTTCAATCAATTATTGAGATATTCAAAATAAATGAGGTTACATAGAAGATGAGTGTCATAAAAACATAGCCTATAGATAAATTGTGAAATGTTTAATCCATACATTGATGTGTTATAATATCATAATGCTTTATAGAAACATTCATTCATATGTGAACGATATTTTAGACCATTTAAAAATGTTGTATTAATAGCTTTCAAGTTCTTTAGAATTGATATATATATCAAACAATTATATTATCTTGATTTTACATTTTCTTTGGATGACTTAAGCACCTATTTGATTTTTATGAAACTCGAATGTCTTATTTAGATACATGTTATCTTGAAATGGGTGAGGTGGATTTGGATTTCATTATCAAAATCAACCTCATTTCATTAACATGGGTACAACATGTTGTGGGAGCTGTGGTCTCCCTTTGGCTTAGTGGAAGCTGTGTCTTCCTAATTCTTTGGCGGAGCTATGTCTCCAAATTTCTTTGGTGGAGTTATGTATCTCCAAATTTGTAAGAATGTCTCAGAATTTCAATGTAATATGTGTTGAGAAGTATGTAAATATAATCATCAAAAAAAAAAATAAATAAGGCCTACATCGATATTACGTATTTAACTTTTACTAACATGCCAAAAAATATGTTCATTGCAAATTTATAATTTCAAAAAATATAAAACCATTTGAAAGTGATATCTACTTATTATATAATTCTTCCGATAATATAAAAATTTGTAGCAAAAACGATAGACGACTTTAATTGGATCTAGTGGGATTTTGCATGTGTCCCTGCAAGTTTTCCCATTTTTGACTTTTTAATTCTGTTTTTTTGTGGGAGATGAGTTCAAGTTCCATAACCATGTTTCCGTCACCTTAATAGGAAGTGATCAAAATTCACTTCCAATTTGCTATAAAATTGTAACGTATTTTGGTATTTTCAAAGGGCTTAAATGAGGAAATGAGTGCACCGAAGGTCTTATCTGCCACCTAATTGGCTAATTTCCTTAACTGACCATCCAATTTATTTTTTTAATTTTCAAATGGAAGAAGGATTGGTTTCCAACACGCCTTCTCTGCAGGCAATTTTTGGGGAGGGCGAGGAGGGAGCTCTAAATTTTCGTTAATGAAGCTCAAATTTTTATACATAGCATTTGAGATACAAATAAGAGACAAATCTGTCCAAAATTAATATATCTCTAATTTCGTACTAAATCACACGGCAATGATTATGAAAATGGATTTGAACTGCAATGCAACAAAAGCATGAGTAAATCTCTACAAACCCACAAAAAGGTTCTTTTGGGTTGGTTGAAATGATAATTGTTTCACATGGCTAGCTTAATGAGTTGTAGAGATTTTTTTTCCATCCCGATTCATATGAGCCCACTCCTGGCACAAGTGGCATATCACCAAAAACACCGAATATCCGGATCTACTCATTTCAGATTCTGGCGTTGATGCATCTAAATAAAATTTTAAAGGGGAGAGATCATCTCGTGAATTCAATAAATTTTTCTGAAAAGATAATAAATTCTAATTTATGGTTTGTCCTAAAAATGATAAAACTTTTGAATAAAAAATTTCTGATGTAAAAATTTTTTAAATGAAAAAAAATAATGTGATATTCTAGAATTAATGATGAAGAATAAAATAAATAAAGTTAAAATAAATAGGTTAGTTACAAGGGTAGTTGTGTAGAAATAATTGAAAAATAAAATAATTTGTATAAAATAAAAAGTTTTAAACTAAAAAATTTTGGTTAAAAAGTTAAAATTGATAGGTTAATTGTAAGGTTAGTTGTATAAAAATGATTAAAAAGTACAATAATTTGTATAAGAATAATATGAAAAAGTAATTAAAAAGTATGGTAGCTGTGAAAAATGAAAAATTTTAAATCAAAAAGTTTGAATTGTTGTTTGGTATCCCTAGGTGCACTAAGATTTGGTGCTTAATGCATTTGGGTGTAAAAACTCATTTTTTAAATTTTTTTTCAAAATTTTTTTATACAAATGTTAATTTAGTGTATTTAAGGTGTATATTAATTTTTTATGTTTGAAAATTTGTAGATATTTTTAAAATTTTTAAAAATACGTAGCGTTTTGGTAATTTAAAAATTTTCAAAAGAAACTTAAAAAAAAAAAAAAAAGAGTTTTTGAAACCTGATGCACCGAAGTGTAGTACACCAGGTACGTGGAATCAAATGCCGAAAAGTTTTGCGATAGCACCAGCTGTGCAGTAGTACTCACGCGGGCATGAAGCCCAAATTGTCCCAGGTTCGAAACCTAAGGCTTACATATGTCACATGACCTGCATCTGTCCCATGGCGGTTGTGCCAAGGATTGAATTAAAAAATATATATATTGAAAAGCTTTAGTGTGTGTTAGGGAATGAATAAAACTTTTGGTGAAAATTTTGAAGAATAAAAATTGTCAAAATGATATGATATGATAGGAGTAATGATAAGGAGTAAAGAGGATAAAGTTAAAAAGATAGGTTAGTGGTATAGTTAATTGTGTAAAAATGATTAAAAAGTAGGGTAATTATGTTGGAAGATGTAAAAAAATAATTAAAAAATAGAAAAGTTGTAGAGAATGAAAAGTTTTAGGTGAAAAGTTTTTGTTATTGCCAAACACACCCTTAATTGGAAAATTTTATATTAAACAAGCATACGCTTATAAATAGATCAGTAGTATCAGTAGTTGTGTGAAAATGATTGAAATGTAATGTATTATAGAAAATATGAAAAAAAATATAAAAATAAGATAATTATGAAAAGTTAAAAGTTTTTTTAATTAAGATTTTTTTAGTGCAACCAAACACACTCAAAAAATATTTTAGTTTGAAACTTTAAAAAGAAAAAAAATTTAATTTGAAAAAGCTTTGGTGCGAATCAAATATGCCCTTAGTTGAAAATTTATGATGGGAAAGGAATTGTATCCTTAATTTAATAGTATGTAACAACTATATAAACGGCTTAGATCAGAAATTTATTTCTTTTTCTCGTTAGGAATGCGAGCGACGAAGACAGGGAAGGGGTTCATCGCCTTGGATAGATTCGCACCTCTTCTCAGTACTATTGACAGCTTACCTCGAAAGTCCGACTCTTCGCCGCAGCCAGCAACTGTAGTAAGCGCCAGACTCCGGTGGCTTGAACCAAAATTGGCCCCTTACCATCTGGAATCGATGAAGAATCTAAGGTTGGAATGAGACAGAGATCAAAAGTGCTGTGGGTGTGGTGATGAGGGATGGTGTATCATAAACTCCATTCCAGTTCCCCATTGCGAGGAAGGAGATTCTAGTGACCATGACGTTATCTTCAGGGTTAAGTCTGCATATAAATTAGCAATGGACCAGCACAATGGGAGAGACAATCTTTGCTACTTTGTGGAGGCTAAAAATCCCTAGGAAAATCATCATCTTTAGTTGGAGGATGCTCCTGGACTCCTTACCAACGAAAGATCAACTGGCAAAGAGAGGGATTCCTTTAACAACCAACTGCTCCTTATGCAATAATGGTGTCGAGCACTGCTTCCATTTGTTCCAGAACTTGTCTGCAACAAGGTGCGCCTTACTTTATCAATTTACTCATTTAACTTCCGGATTGCTCCTTGAAAACATGGGGGATGTCTTTCATCAAATCCTGAAACAGTGCACACACTATCCTTTTATGTTCCTGTTTTGTACATGCTGGAGGATGTGGTATACAAGGAGCAAATTCTATGCTGAGGGCCTCAAATTACCTTTCTCTGACGTGCCTAGTTGGACTACAGAATACATCCCGACCATCAGCTCCGCCAGACTCTTAAAAATCTGTAACCAAGCAACCCAAGTGAGTGCTGTTCGATGGCAGAAACCAACCCAAGGGCTGTTGAAATTAAACGTGGATGCTGGAATCGATATCAACAGAAAGAAAATTGGCATTGGAGCCGTCATTTGAGACTGGAATGGAGCTTTTGTTGGGGCGAAAATTTGGTTGATGCGTGGCGTTATGGACCCAATCATGATGGAGGCAAATGCAATCCTAAAGAGCATCGAATGGGTACCTTACTTCAATATCAAAATATCCAGGTGGAAAGCGATTCCCTTCTTTTAATCACTCTACTCAATGGCCATGATAATTTCCACTGTTACCTGCGATCCGTGGTGGGCCGGACCAAACGTTTGGCTGTCGAAGTGGAGAATTGCGAACTGGAAACACCACTGCTCATGCATTAGCCGAAGTAGCTATGATGGGGGATGTAAATGAAAATATTTGGTGGGAAAACCCACCATCTTCTATAGCTCAAACATTATTTTTTGATAATGATTGTCTTAATTGAGCTTCTAATGGCAACCCCTCCCCCTACTCGCAACATGTTCCGTGTGAGGAGTGCAGTTGAGGGCTTCCCATTAGATTTTTCGCTGATAAAAAAAAAAAACTGCCGAGTGCCGACCAAGGAATCGTAGTCCAACGCACCATGTTCTGAGCAGTGCATTAGCAACCTTTAAAGCTGCTCATCCGCCAAAGGGGACGCTTGGTAATCTCTTCGCTTAGAGGAGTTTTTAGAGGAGTTTTTGCAAAATAGTCCTCCTTATGTGGGGGTTTATAATTTTCTCTAAATTGGAATTTTCACGAGGGGTGTGAATAAATGATTTCCCTCCATAGTGTGAGGGACGTGAATACACCAATGTAATATCATGATATCACAATGTAAATGCTAATAGAAAAATACTAAATATATTCAAATTTGTTTTAATTTCTACTTTCATGTTTATTTTTAATAAAATCTTTACAAACTAAAATTTCTCAATCTAAAATTTCCAATCTCCGTAACTATCGTATTTTAAAATTATTTCTTTACAACTTCCTATATAATTATCTTATTTTTTAATTATTTTTACATACCTACCTTAACTTTATTTTCTTTATATCTCGCCATTACTCTTATTATTTCATATAATTTTCTATCAATTTAAAAAATTTTATATCAAAAATTTTTCATTTAATAATTTTATCAATTTCTAAACACATTCTAAATTATAAAAATAAAAATTATTATTTTAATAAGGCAAGAAAAAAAGACTTTCGCGTCGCCTGAAACTGGAAATATCTTTTCTCCTCGGCTGGCCTTGCTCATCAATATTCTTTAAGAGAGGGGAGGACTCACAGACGCGTAAAGTTCACTCCACCTTTATTTTGGACCACGCCACCGACGTTGGGCCTTTGATCGCTGTGCGAGGGGCAGTGTATCATGGAGGGGTTGGGGGATTTATGATCGGGCGCATTAATTAATAAAAGGTGGCGAGGAAGGGACGAAAACGATGGAAATGGTTGTGTCACGTCAAAGAGGGTTCTGTGGTGCTCCCGCCTCCCAATTCCCATCCTTTTCTGCCGCCTGCCGCACTTGCACCGCTACTGCCGGCGCCATCCCACGTGGCGTTGACACTTGTTCCAGGCTCGCCTTTCCACGTAGTCAACAAAAACAAATTGCTGACAGGTTAGTTCTATTTCTGTCACATCTGTTATTGAACAGGCCGTGCTTTTAACGGACGTTTGGCCTTTCGCAGTTGACGAATGGGATGGTACGCCGAGCGGATGCGACGAAGCTTGAAATGGTCTCGGGCGAAAAAAAAAAAGTGTAAATATGATAACAAGAGGTGCGTTTGTAATAAATAAAATTTTTGGTGAAAAATTTTAGAAGATAAAAGTTATTAAATAATATAATATGATAGCAGCAATGATAAGTACTAAAGAGTATAAAGTTGAAATAGATAAGTTAGTTGTGTGCATAGTTACGTAAAAATGATTGAAAAATATGGTAGTTATATAGAAAAATGTAAAAAAGTTATTAAAAAATATGATAGTTATGAAGAGTGAAAAGTTTTATATTGAAAAATTTTAACTTGACATTTTCTGTCAATTACCAAACACACCTAAAGTTTTACTAATATTGGATCTTGTATCTTTAAGTTATTGAATATTACAAATATGTGTATAAAGTTATCCACAACTTGCAGCTTATTTCCTCTTGATGGTTTTCTAAAATACCGTGACCCAAATAGTAAACAAATTTTCTATATTACTAAATTACCCTCTGCCGAAGTGATAATTTTTCATTTGCATATTTAGAGCCATCTAAGGAGAGACATCATTTTGAAATTATTTTAGTGTCATATGATCAATGCAAGTAGATGAATAATAGTTTTTTGTATTTTTGAGGATATCATCATTTTGGCAGGGGTAATTTCATAATATAGAAAATTATTATTATTCACCTCATGGCATTTTGGCAAATCGTCATTAAGGTGGGATATGATTGCAATTTGTGCGTAACTGTATAGGCATATTTGCAATATTTGAAAACTTGAGGACATGTATGCAATATTGGTGAAAATTTGTAGGTATATTTGTAAAAATCCCAAAAAAAATGTTGGGCGGTGGTAGTGGCATGTGTCTCCCTGCTGCTGATTAAGGGTGCAAGCCGAGCGGGTTTTCCTAAACTAGTCCGATTCGGCACCTTAAGAAATCCAATTTAGAATATTTTGCAAAAGTATCTTATACATTAATGCCGGGTTCGACCTGTTCCAAAGTTGATTTTCCCAGAATTGAACCGACCCTTAAAAAACCTGCCCTCTTTACGCTATTAAAGACAGATTTTTTTAAAAAAATTATCTTTTTATGGCATCAAATAACCTTAAAAGATATGAAAATTCAAATTATTTTAATAAGAATGACCAACACATCTTTAAAAAAATCTAGTCCACCTAATCTGTCTATAATTATTCTTTTAAGTAAGAAATCAAGTTTTATTTAAATAAAAATATGCATGGGCCATTTTAAAAATATATAAAATCATTGTAATAAAATAATTTAATTTATATATCAGTTTCAATTTTATATATTTAACATCTAAATATTATTCCTAGATGGATAAATGATTCCTCAAATTATCATTATTACATTTTAATGCATTTATAAACGAATCTATACACTTTTTTTTTGCAATTTATACATGTTTTTAAGGCAGCGAAAATTATCTAATGATTTAGGCAAAAATGATTTTCAGTACCATATTAAAATAAATAATTTGTTAATAAAATCTTCATGAATAATAATATCACTAATATGTACTTATTCAAGATTCCAAAAAATAAGAATAGGAAGTTTTATGGGTTATATATATCTATTTTAAAAATTTATTTATATATTTGCAATATAAATACGGAAGATTTAAAATATAAGACTAAATGCTATTTATTTCATTTTTCTTTATGAAAATAATTAAAATAGACCTCTATTTTTTCTTGGAGGCCACAAATGTTGTTTACGTACATCTTTCCTTAAAAAATTACTAAAATGAATATTTTTTCATTTGCTTTAAAAGAGCATTTTCTAATCAAAATTACATGTAAGGTTGTAGCATTCAGGTTGTGTGGTCTATCACATAAAAAATATATGAAACAAAAATAACTCTATTTTTAACCTGGTCTGGACCTATTCTAACCTAGATATGAATTAATGAGACAATTTAATATCAAATTCAACCAAAATTAGAATATATATGGTCAAAATTAATATCGAATATACATGTGGCAATAATAATAGTGTCGTCATCACAATCGCCATTTTTAAATTTATTGTAAAAATTTTCTGCATATAATTATTTTAAATTTTATTGTAGAAATATTCTCTATACGATTATTTAAAATTTATTATAGAAATATTCTCCATATGAAATTATTTTTAAATTAATTGTAGAACATTCTCAGTATGATTATTTTAAAATTTATCATAGAAATGTACTCCATATAATTATTGTAAAATTTATAATTTGAAATATTATATAATTTTTTCATATAATTATTTAAAAATTTATTGTAGAAATGTTCTTCATATAATTATTTAAAATTTATATTTTAAAATTTATTAAGGAAATTTTCTCTATAATACCATTTTTAAATTTATTGTAGAAACATTCTCCACATATTTTTTTAAAATTTATATTTTTAAATTTATTGTAAAAATATTTTTCATATATTTATCTTAAAATTTATTGAAAAACTTCTCCATGTAATTATTTAAGTTTATATTTTGAATCAATTTGCAAAAAACAACTCTTTATTTCGGACCTGTCCAACCCAAAACGGGATTTAATATTATAGAGTTTGGTACTAGGTTCCACCCAAAACTAAATGGATAGGGTCAAAATTGATCCCAAGTCTAGGCCGGGTAAAACCCACCCGGTGTGCACCCCAGCTAGAAAGGGAGGTGAAAAGTGGAAAAATAAATATTTTTGAAATGATAAATGATATAATATAATAGAGATAAACTATGAAAAAAACATATCAAAAAATATTTTTCTTGATTTTTTCATTAGGCCATTCCAAAACCTAGCATGGACAATTTTTGATTTTTTAATACTAATTTTTGAACCGAGTCTGGACCTCCTTTAACCCGGACCGGAATTGGTAGCATATAGGGGTGCAACTTGGTACCGGGTTGGTCCGAACCCGCTCGACCTGACCCGGTATCAAAACCAAAAATGGGTTTTATTTTAAAGATTTTTCAAAAATAGACCTGGTTTCAACCCGACTTGTAGAAACCCGAAACCAAAACCGGAGTCGTACCAACCCGGTACCAAAATCCGACCCGGTCCGAACCTGGTGTAGTTTATATAATTTTTTCATCAGTTATACATGTTTTTTTGTAATATAATATATATATATACATGTTTTAGGCATTATTAACTCTAATTCAAACAAATCACATCTTTCTTCATTACCAAAGCATGTTTGAGATAACTTAATTTCTAGGATGATTTTTTATAATTATTATCTTCTTATTGTTAATAGTTGCATGCATTTTTTTCGTCTAGGTTGATGCATATTATTTTCAAATATGTAAATCGAGGAGGAAAAACTTAACATTAAAAATGCAGATGAAAATCAAGGAAGAAATTACTTTAAAGTCTTCGAATAGTTTTTTAATTTTTTTGAAAACTTTAGAGACATGAACTCATTTGAAATTTGAATTTGTTTAAAAGTATATATAAACGTATTTAAACTTGAGATTTGTTTATATTGTCATTTTAAATTTGAATTGCACTTAAATTAGATTGGAATGTTGAACCAT
>JAXCLR010000105.1:36237017-36247224 GCA_035584095.1 Annona squamosa
CCCTGGTGGTGGGTTAAGTCGAACATAGGGCTAAGTTTTTTTTATAATTAAAAAATATGATATATGAGGCCCGGAATCCCAAGACAAGTTCTCTCACCCCAAAAAAGAAGAAAACGTAAGTCTTTTAATTTTCTTCAAATATTATTTATATATATATTTTTAAAAAGGCCTCAAAAAATATATATATTATTTTTTAAAATACATATATATATATTAAAAGTCTTCTAAAATATATATATATATGTATTATTTCCTAAAATACGTATATATGTTAAAAGGCTTCTTAAAATATGTATATTATTTTCTAAAATATATATGTCAAAAGGCTTCCAAAAATATATATATATGATTTTCTAAAATACATATATATATTAGAAGGCTTCAAAAAATATATATATTATTTTTTAAAATGCATATATATGTTAAAAGGCTTTCCAAAAAATATATATTAAATACATATATATATTAAAGGCCTCCAAAAATATATATTATTTTTTAAAATATATATATTAAAAGGCTTTCAAAAATATATATATATTATTTTACATACTCCCCAAGTAAATACTCCCCAGGTGGTGCGTTGAATTGATACACAGGGATAAGTACTTTTTTATTATTATATAAAAAACTTTTTTACTCAAACTTGAGCCTTGATTTCAAGTAAAGCCACTATGTGAACCTGTTGAGTTGCCAAAACAAAATCGTCAAACCCTCCTGATTTTCATGATTTGAGCAACCAAATCGAGATGGATCTAAATAGATCCTACTATTGCTATAGCGAGAGAGTTTTCGTAATACATCTACTGCGAGCGCTTTACCCTTATTTGAGGAATACGCGTGATCCATGGGACCCTCTAAAAGATACTAACCTATGGACATGGAAATTCAAAAAGAGGAGGAAGACGTTTTACATTGAAAAGTTATGAAAACTCTTTTCTCAGGCCATAGTTGGGAATTTATACATTCATTGTGATATATATATACGTGTAAATTCTACACTACTCACACTTGAAAGCTAGACAAGCAACTTCCACCCGTGCTCCTTTATTTAGCTCAAATGGACCAAAAATCTTTAACAAATTCAAGTGGGCCCAAAAACCTCCCAAAAGGCTCAGTTAGGCCCAGAACTCTTCAACAAGCCCATGCCCAGTTTGGCCCAAAATCATCCGATAAGCACAATTGAGCCCAAATTAGTTAAGTCAAGCCCAGTTAGGCCCAAACTCTTTTCAACAAGCCCAATTGGGCCCAGACCTCTTTAGTTGGTCCAAGTTGACCCAAACATATTTTTAAAAATTTTGGTTAAATCCATTTCTCGATAAAACTACCCAATTTCTCAATCTAGAGACTCAATGCGGGACACGCTAGCTTATTAAACTGAAAGCAGGAGACGCTAGTCTGCTGTGAAAATTCAGAAGCTGAGAGCATACTTAGCTTACTAGGGTCATTAGTGTAGCCGACGGGTCTCTCACTATTCCTAGACCGAGTCATTGCTGGTCGACAGGCTAAGTGTAAACTCACATTTAAGTCATGGACTGTGGCATCATGTACCACACATTCAAGTAACGATACGGGGTTAAGTGTACTCATTTATCTTTATATTTTTGTGAGACACGTTTTTTCGTGCACTTGTAAAGTCGTAAAAAAATCTTCTATGCATTTCATCATCCTTTCAATAAAATAATCATTTTTAGACTATTATATTCAACTCTTTCAATCAAGGATTTTGTCGTTGGAGATCTAAAATCAGAATTTGAAACACAATGCAAAATATTTCTGTGATATATTTTTCGGACTCGGTTAAAAAATTAAATGCTTTAAAATTTTGCTGGGGAATTAATTAAGCATTTCTTTTCAAACCGAAAAAATTTTTAAGGACGAAACATCTCTCTTCCTCTATTCCTTCTCTTCTCTTTTCCATCCCGTAGTCCATCCACAATCCTCCTAAACTAAGATAGTCCATTTTCTTTCCCCACACCCCCATCCCCTCAGTGATTCAATTACCATTTTCCCTCTATTTTTTCCTACCATTCACACCACAACTCCCTCTCCAGTTCCGGCCGATGCCAATTTTTGCTATCAGTCGAGTGGCGCCTCGGCGCCACACAAGCCGGGGCACAATCCTAGTGCAGAACCTTCTCCTCCTTCAACATGTTGTGGCATGCTCAAAGGGTAACTTCTTTTTACCATTGGTTTGGCCTAATTGTAGTGCTATTGGAATCAATGTGTGGTTGAATGTGATATAGTGCTTTGGAGTTAATTATTGGTGTTTGGAAGTGTTGTTTAGAGTTTGCGGGGTACCTAGTTGTGATTAATTATGATTGATTTGGATTGAAATCAAGCGAATCTTGTGGAGGAGTTGATAGTTGGACTTACATTATTATTTTCTATTGGCGGGAAGTATTCGTATTGGGATTTTTGTTTGGGTTGTCTGATTCAGTGGTAGTGCACATATTGGAGACATGGCTTCATCCTCTTTTGCCAAAAGGAAAAAACCCAAGACCCTCTTGACTTTGATGCAACTCATTTCGTATCAGCATAAGCATTTAAGCGGTATACAAATTCACTACAAAAGAGGCATCTCATACCTGAGCGGGGGATTAAGATTGATTCATTCTTAGATGCTTTCATAAACGCAATCCATGCCCGGAGATGATAGAAGTTCATAGCCAATGCCATCGAGCATGATCAGGGGAGGGTTAAGGTCTGAGGCAAAATTATTCCATTTCATCCTAAAGCCATCAATGCATTCCACGAGCTACCTAATATTGATTACCCAGATCAATATAAGGAAAGTTTGAAGGCACAAGAAAAGGACATCACAACGATCACTCGAGCTTATTGTGAAGAACCACCATAGTGGAAATCAAAAGGTGGACAGTTAACGTCTTTCAAGTGCAGTGCTCTCCGATTTCATGGAAAGATGATGTTCTATTTCATCTTTGCCAGGATGATGCCATCGACCCACTTGAGTGATATTACAATGGATTAGACGCTTCTCCTTCACGCCATTTATTCGAAGTTATCTATAGATGTGGGGAGACTCTTATTCAATCAAATATGTGCCAATGCTCGAGCACCTAGAGGCAACTATTGGTTCCCATCGCTAATCATCGGGTTGTGCAAAAGAGCTAGAGTGCGATAGGAGCCCACAGAAGAGGTGCTGAATTGCTAAGCCATCGTAAATGATCTGTCTTTCCACACACTTTCTTGAGTCTAAACTGTCACAACTCGTCTAACATCACAACCACCAACCACTGCCTCATCTCAACCTCTCCTAACTAGTGTTAAGCTTACCAACTTAGAAAACTTAATGGCAGCCTAGGCCCGATTTCTATAATTGTCCAATCTGGCTATGGAAGCACATTTTAGAAGGCTCATGGAGGACCGACAGATCGATATGATGGCTTTACCACCATTTTCGTCAACACCACCAGAATTTTGGGCCTGCTTTGGCCAACCTTCATGTCAAACTTACGAAGAGAGCAAGCACGATGACGATTTTGCCTCATCAGATGCCTAGGGGAGTACCTATCTTTTCTATTTCATTTCTCATATCATTATCATTTAGGTTTCATTTAGTTCCATGTTGTAATACCCGGACCCAAGTAGTGCTCATATCTGCATTTGACCTATAATTATGACTCATGTATGATTTGATTGATTTATAAATAATTTTATGATTTAATGATATTTTGTAATTAGGGTTATGATTAAAAATAATGATTAAAATTAATCGTCGTAGCCCAACGTGAGTAAATATGACTCATGTATGATTTGATTGAGAAATGCTAATACGTCATGAATAATTATTTTAATTATCATGATTTGATTAATGAAATTAGAATGATAATTATAGAATAAAGTGAAAAATGCTACAAAATTCATAATGTGATGCCTACAAGGCAGATTGAGATGAAATTTGAAAGGTAAGCATATAATTTTGTGCCCAATCTTATGAATGGATTAGATTATGAAAATTGTGATGATATTAGGATGATAATCAATTATTTTCATCCCAAATCTAAAAATTAATTTCAAATAACAATAACTTGAGATAGAAAAATTTTTTTGAAATGAAATTTGAGATAAACGGATAGAATTATATGGTGAATATTATGGGAGATTTTGATTAAGCTAATTAACATAAAAATATACTTAATCACAAAAGGACAAAGTGACTTTGACTTTTGCAACAAGCATTTATGAAAAAACAAGTGGCTTAATAGCTTAAGTTAATGCCCCATATAAGGTGTCAACCAGGGGTTTTTTTGGCTTGATTTTGTAAATTATTATAAATCACAAAATTCATGATAAATTTCATGCATTTATGCTTAAGTTAAGAGGCTAATGAGCTAGCCTCAAAGAGGCCATGGAGGTAGCTTAAGAGGGGACATCCAAGGGGGCCATATGCTTGGATTTTTTATTTTTTTTATACCAAGTCAAAACCTAGCTAAGCTAAATGAGAAGGGGATGTAAATGCACATAAATGGATGTTGAATCCGTGGCTAACCAAAGCCACAAGGGGCAGCTATGTGGACATTCAAGGGTTAGGGGCTAAATAGCTCACTTATGAGCTCAGATTTAGAATTTTAAAAATATTATAATTAGCCATTTTACTTAGATGTGAATGTGCTAACTCATCGATGGATAAGTGGAAAATAAATTACCCTATCCATGATGTGGAAAGTGGGTCCCACAAGGTAGTTAAAAAATATCAAAAATTATATGTATATACATGGAGCAAAACTAGGGACGTCCATTTGGATAAAATTCAAAGGGGAGAAAAATTCTCAAGAGAGCAGCCTTCGGAAGTGCCCAAAACCAGCAAGGAAGAAGGGAAAAGGAGAAGAAAAAAGAAGAAGAAAGAAATGAATTCAAGCTAGGAAAGTTTGGATTGAAGTTTTATTTGAAACAAGTAAGTATATCTTGAGTTTTGAATCTTTTGAACCCAAGTTTTCTACGTCTAATTATGGATCATGAATATGATTCATAAAGAACCTTTCAAGGATTATTTATGATGCCCTCGATTAGGGTGTTAAATGATGATTGAATGATATATATGAAATCAAAGGTTCAAACGGGAGAAATTGGAAGCTAAGGTTGATTTTTGGGATGAGAAGCTATCTTGAACTTTCTTAAATCCCTAAGATATGTTGCTATTTTGTTTAAGCATTATGATTAGGACATGATTCATGTTTTTATGGATTATATATGCTGATTTAGGCAGAAGCTAAAGATTTTAGAAAGGATGAAACTTAGGGTTTCATGTTTGGCCCGATTTTCCACTTTTTATGTTAAATTTGATGCAAGGATTAACTTAAATGATATACGGATGAATTATATGGTAAAGTGAATTGTAAGGTAAAGCACCCAAAATTAAGGACCCTTGGAACATTCTACATAGGGTGGAAGAGATGACCCTAAATCTGATTTTATGGGCATGAACAAAGGGACGTCCAAATAGGGCTAAAATGGGTACCCTACAAGCATAACATGTTGCTGTTTTGTAAATAATTAAATTATGAATGTTTTAGAGGGTAAAATGCCTTAGGATTATGATACTTCAGACGGCCAAAATAAGTTGGGAAGATATGCCCTAAATATGATTTTTAAGGATATGCAAAGGGGTGTCCAAAAAGAGGTGCAAAAGGTACCCAAAACATATGTGGAAGTTGCTTTTTTGGGAGCAACCAATTTATGAATTTTAAATATATAATATTACCCTAAATTTGGGTTAAAAAAGGCATGATTAATTGTGAAATTTATGGATTAAAAATCTATTTGATTTAAGTATCAAAAGAGGCATTGAAAAGATAAAAAACGGGTTTCGAAGTTGCTGTTTTGGAATCCTATGATAAATGGATTAAAATTCCAGAAATAAACCCTAAATTAGATGTTAATTAAAGGATTTAATCATGTTGTTTTAAAAAATTTTAAGAAACACATAAGTTATGTGTCATAAGATGAGTGCATATGGAAAGATACGTAGAGACAAGTGATGAATGGCTTGTGTGATTTGCTAAAATGTAAAAATGCATGAAATACTGGTAAAATGCATAATTATGTTATTGTTTTGAGAATGAATGATAATCTCAAATTTTAAGATTAAAATATGAAACCTAAGACGTCAAATATGTGCTTAAAATGAGCACCGGCGTATGAAATGTGAAAAATAGACAAAAATGATAAATGGGAGGTATGGACCCCCATATGATGATAACCAATGATTATTGTGTGTATGAATGTATACCCTACATGTGGGTTTAGAACATAATATGAAATAAATGTATGATGCATAAGTATGTGCTATGTATGTGTGCTCGCTCGACTTGAAATTCAAGTTGGTTGTGTATGTAATGAATTATGGGTTAGAAAACTAAATGTATGCAAGCAAATGAAAGTTGTACGAATGCAATGTCATTCTTATGTATAGGCAAAGGCAAAGAGAAAATAGACTCAGAAAGTTAAGGCGGAACAGATAAGTAAGCGATTTTCTAAATGCTTCTTATTTTATTAAAATATGATAAAATATTTGCTAATAATATTCTAACTATTTGAATGGTTTAACAAATGATTGATTTAAATTTTTTTAAAGATATTTAAGGATGGTCATTCCTTTATCTCAAGGTGTATTGAAATGATATTTTTAATATGTCAAATGATTTGTACAATGCTTTCTCAATTGTTTATGACAAGTGATGAAACATGAATTTATGAATAAAAATCCTGCTAGCATGTCAAAAATAATGTTTGTGAAAGGTTCATGTGCATAAAGCATAAGGTCCACCTTAATGGTGTAAGTGGTCCGATTATTTCCCTTTGGTACGGCCAAGTCGCTAAGATAGGCTTGGGTCAGCGGTGCCTCCCTGGATTGGGAGAGAAGTTGGAGATGGATGGTTGCCTAGTTTGCTTCCATCCTATGATGTCATGTTTAAAAATGATGCATTGCATTATTGATGATATACCTATGACGGGTATAAGGAGCATGTTTTCATGATATACCCTCGAGAGGGTATAATATTTTCTTTATATGATGTTTTAAATGAAAACATTGTCTGCAAAATAAATTTCTTATAACTTGCTTATTGAGTTTCGACTCACATTTTATTTTCCAAACTGAAAGACAGGTGAAAGGAAGCACAAGGCAAGGAGCCAAGGTTGAACTTAAAGATTGATGAATTTCTAAGAATGCCTGTATATGAATTTATGAATAAATGGTTGTATGATGAACTTATGTAACAACTGTCTTGATGTTGTATGAAAAATATTCCATGATATATGGCTATAGATGGAGAAAAATTTTTATGGACAAATGCTAAAACATGATTTATCATATTATGATTGAATATGAGTTTTATGATATAACAAATGTATATTCAGATGTTATAATGGCCTAAAAGGGCACTTGATGGAAATTGGAATATGTAACTCTTAAGGAATCAAGATCAAGTAGATAAATATCCAATAAATCCCGTTGTGTGACAGAGCAACAATCCTGATTACTTTTTCGAATCAACAACAGTCCTGGAGTAAGGCTAATGTTGTGTCACTTGGGCTGAGGTGCCACACATGTATTAAGGACAATGCATCCCTCAAGTTTGGGAGGGATGTATAATTCCTTTTCATGTATATATAGACTTCATAACATGTCAAATTCTGCCTGTGAAAATTATTTTGTTCCAATCCATTTTGATGAAAAATTTGCAAGGTTTAGAAAAACTTCAACTTGAAATTAATTTCATGAAAAACTAGAATGATTATGCCAAGGATTAGGTGTTAAGGAAATTTGCAAGTGACATGTGAATAATTAGAATAAATTTCATAGTACATTGTCATAATTCAATTTCATGCTAATCTGTTCAACTAAAATGACAAGGACTGAGTTAAATATTTGATAACCATGTGCTTTAAAGAAATAAATGGTCTCAGTAATGCATAAAGTTTCACTTCTTTCTATAGGACTTAAAATGGGTTAACTTGCATGTTTTAGTACCCCTACTAGATTGTCAAAATAATAAAAGGGGGTGACTGACCTAAGCTGAGTAACTGGGACTTGGCATCAACAAATTTCAAGGTTTGCGTAAAAAGGCAATGGGAAGTCACAGTAATAATGCCTTTAAAAGAAAATTCTTCCCAAATACCTTGAAATATGGTAATGGGAGCCCAAAAAAAGGATAGAAAATTTTCTCCAAATGTCTTAAAATATGGTGAGGAGAGTCAAACAATAAGTTTGAGGAAACAAATGTGCATTTGAGCAAAACGAGGTCAAGTGAATTAGGTGAATTCATGCAATGTTCCTTGACAAGAGATATATTCTTAAACATTGGTTTACCTATCTTGTGTTGCTTTTTCTACTCAGTTTCTTTGATCAGGAAGATGATTAGCATAATTGAGTTATCACTCTGGACTATTAACATTGTCATTTACATGTAGCTTGCTCTGAAATGAAAACATATGTCCTATTTTGGACAATTGGTGATGATTTTTTTTCATGAATTGTTTCAAGTTGAGGTTGTCCTTGCATTTTAGATACAATGCATAGTTTTTATGCATTTTTATTGAAAACCGAGGCAAACCTAGTGAACTTCGAGTTATAGCACTAACACCTCATCATTTATAAGTGCATTTATTGGATATTAGTTTCGCAGGAAAGATGGGTGGCTAACTGCTTTAGAATATGATAGGATGAAGAATGGAGCAAATGGAGACCCCCGTACATGTGCATTTCGGCACGTGTCTCATGCTGAGTTCAAGTGGGTATAAATATATACTGAGGGTTTGTATAGAAAAGAAGAATGCATAAAGAGCAGCCAAGGAGAGAGAAAGGAAATGACTTCCAATATAAGAGCACTTGAAGAGGAGAATCAACTTCGTTGGCGGAAACTAGCAAATTTTAGTTTCTCTTTTTCTCTACATATTTTCCTTTTCTCTTTTGTTGGGAATATATTCAAACTGAGTTTCAATGAGATTTAACTCCATATTCATGAGCTAAACTTCAATAGATGAGAAGTTGAGATGAATTGATGCCTAAACTATATTATTTTGGTTCTTGATAATTTGAAAATGAGTATTTGATTGCTGAATACTTGTGCTGTGTGGATTTACCCTTTCATGTGATGTTTAATGTTTTTTACAAGAGTAGTTACCTTGTAAGATGATTTATTTGCTGAATTTATCTTTGGAAAAGGAGAATCTAAGCAAGGTTCATGTGTAAGGCATATGTTTCTCTCTAGGTGAATGGAGAATATTTAATAGATAGGAATATACCATTAAACCCTATGTAGTCATGAGCAGGTTGCGTATAAATCAATTTCATCACATTCATTTGCATGAGAACATAGTAATTGGGTGTGGTGTAATTAGCTTTATATGTATTAGGAGACACATCTAAAGATTATTAAATTTGGACTAAGAAATCACTGCACCATCTACTGAAAAAGAACCAATTTAATATAATTTAGAGTCAAAGATTTCCAAATCTCCATCAGCGGACTCAACTAGATAAACCCCTTTTGCAATCCTGCTCTTTCGTTAAATTTTCTTTTATTCCTTTTTTCTTATCTTGTACATTCAATTACATTTGTAAAAATTCTTTCTAATCACAAAAGGCAATTAAATTAATTGACATAATTAGTTTAGACAATATCCTCGTGGAAACGATATTCTACTCACTTTATATTACTTGATCGACGCATATACTTGCATGAAAATGAGTATTTAATTAGACATACACATAGCTCATCACTTGAGAATAAGAAGGTTGAAGCTTAATCAATGCTTTTGTTCTACTTCTTCTCTTCCACTGAAGTGTATTAAATAGTAGAGGAGTAAATTTGAACATTTGGTGGTAGGTAACGCTCATTTAATGCGCTAATGTTCAAATTTTTACTACCGTTACGATTCAAATTGCATTTGGAGTCAACCTCGGATTCGACTTCACCCAAGTCGCAAACTAGAGTCGACTTGGGTTGCAACTTCGATCTTCATCTCTTCAGTCTAGTTTCACTCTTGAGTCAACTTAGTCTCAGACTTGACCCAAGTCGCAGGTGAAGTTGACTTAGGTTGCGACTTCACTTTTTATTTAATTCATTGGAATCTTGACACAGTGTGATCTTTATCCATGTATATAATTGTGGCGCCCCAAACCGAGGTGCCTAGAAGCCTTACTCCGGGATCGTGTTGATTGGTAAACGTGACTCAGGATTGT
>JAXCLR010000105.1:36247324-36273939 GCA_035584095.1 Annona squamosa
AATAATTACAAAATTACAAATGTCGGAATGACGCGTATATGGTCGAAATGACGCGTATACGGTCGGGGTTCCACAATAATGGCTCTTATTTCTTCATGATTCATCTTAATAATTCTTTGCTTCTATATGTGGGCTTTTAAAACCTTCTTAAATGCTATACTTAATCATAGTCTTGTGAGTATTTCTGAATGACTTAGTCTTAAATGATAGTATTGTATTCCTTAAGTTAAACTTCTCATTCTTAAGCTTGAAATTACTTTGCTTGACATTTATCTGTCCAAGCATAATGTTCGGGTCAACTGGAATTGCAACTCTACTTAAGTCTCATGCTTGAGTTGACTTTATGTGTGACTTCACCTAAGTCACATATCGGAGTCAACTTGGGTTACAACTTGACTTTTGTCAGATTCAACCCTGGACCCCTGAAAGTATCCCAAGTTACTAATTGAGTCGACTTGGGTTGCAACTTCACCTAAGTCGCATACGAAATTGACTTTAGTTAAAACTTCACCTGTTCATGCATTTACTTGTCAACATTGCCAAAAATTCCTCTTTGAAGTCGATGCTGGAGTTGACTTTAATATCGACTTAACCCGAGTCAATGCCTGAGTCTGCCAAGTTGAATCTTGAAGTATCCTAACACATCTCAACATATATGTTGGTGCCTAAAATCTTCTCAAAATGAATTGTTAATCATCAAAACATAGATTGTGCTTAATTTATCATTTATTTACAACAGATATGTCTAAGCTAGATTCACTCTTTGGTTTAGTAAATACACTAATCGAAAACACATTCTCTGAAACAACATAGCCTAGAGAATATACATATCCATTATCTGAGAATACACTACTCTAACTAATCGATAAATTTTTGAAAAGAATTAAGACATTTTCCACCATTAGACATGTTTGAATTAAAAGAGAACACATGATGTCTTGGCATGCTTCAAATAGCCATAGCAAACAGCTGGATAAGGTGAAGAAAATACATTTAGCCTGTCTTATGCACCTCTACAATTCATTGTTGAACCTGCAACCATTGCAAGTGAATCTTGCATTTGCAAAACTATATCATTCTGCAAAACATATAAACATGTTAGCGCAGATGGAACCTTGAGTATTTACTTAAAAACTATGAAATGATGGAAATCGAAAGCAGTTATGCAATGAATGCTAATACTCTATTCGACTAGATTATCACCTGTTCACATGTGATAAATTTTTAATATGCAGGAAGGAAGGCATTTAGTGATCTACCACCTAAATAATTTTTTAAAAAAAGATCTAATTGAAGAGCTACCATGAAAATATCAGCTTCCCTATATTGTAAACAAACACCCACCAAATTAGACGGCGATAAAATCCTAATCCAAGAAATGTAAAACCATAATACCTGCAGCACTCCAGCCCTCATTTTTAGGGTATCCCACCATAGCTTTAAAGATACAAAAAAAGGCATGCATCTGAAAATAATGCATCTGATCGCCAAAATAAAAAAATAGAAATAGGAAAAATATCAAAAGAAAAGTCATACCTTTCATTAAAAAATGAAATCAAAAGTCATAACAAACCTCCATACATCCAAAGTATTCACAATGCCACTATGCACTCCTCTCCTTGCGTGACTGTTCGGGCTTCTCCTCTAAAATCTGATAAAAAATTCAAACCAAAAAACCCAAGCTCTCCTCTCTGCTTTTGCACAGCAATGTCTCATGGCTCTTTTTATAGGCCGCATTAGCCTTTCACATCGTTAACTACTGTTGTGCATTTAATAAGTAGCCTAAACGTCAGCATGCTTTAGCTACCGATGGCCTCCTCATTAAATGCTAGCAAGTTGCCCATTAAATGACACTAAAGCGGCTAGGATGAAGCATTTGTGCATCCAGTGTCTAGGTGAAGCCTTCTTGCAACCAGCGGCTAGAACAACATGTCGCATATTCTAGTTTTTTACGTCATGTCGTACAAAATCACGTCCGGTTTTATAAATAGTGTTTTAGTCTAATATGAATTACTACATATCAACCTAATTTAAATGAATTTTGATTTGCTAAAAGATTATATAAAAAGAAAAACCATTCATACTGAAATACAAATACAAATATAAATATAAATGTAGCATCTTGCCTATCTGAGCTTTGGGCCGATGGTCGCTAAAGTAGAGATTTGGCTGCATCTTCCCAAAACTTGTTACACTTCAGAAAGCAAAGGACCACATATATATATATATAAGAATACACCTATAACAACCCTAAATATTCACAATTAGTATGTTATTTAATCATATGGCAGTAGAAATAATCTAAAATTACATCTTTGCAACCTCATCATCATCATCATCACAACTATATATGAAAGTAAGAATTCAACATATAGCGAACGTAAATTATACATTAACAAATCATTATACTAATAATAAAGCATCTCTGAGGCATGCATTCATAAACTACAATCCAATATGTATATCCCAACATTCAAATATGATGCATACTCATATATATTTTCCATTTTACAAACACATCAAAACCTCAAAAGTGTCACACAATCAAAGTTAAATTAACTTACTCCTATCATAGTCCACTTCAACCTGGGATTAAAATGACCTAGCTCATAATTAGATACCAACAATATTATTCTTGCTAAAAATATTGAAGACGAATATATGAATCTAGGAAAAACTCAATAAGTAGATGCGATTAGTGAAAACAACAACAAGGTAATTCCAAATTTAATGTGTATGGCAAGTCACTGCATGCAATGCAGATACTAGGCTTTTTACAGACCCTACACAATCATGTCATGTCATGTCATGTCATGCTACAAATACACATGTAACTATTATCCTCATATCTATCAAGGACCATGAACAACTAATGCCTCAAGTATACAATTAATGCCCATTATCAATGTCATGACTTATCCAACTGCCTTGTGTATGTCCACTCATCAATGGCCCATGCACCTAGTTTAGGAGGGTCCACACGCCTCTACCTTAAGGTTAGGACTTGGTTCCTATAGCATCACACTGTTGCTCAAACCGTCATCTATGCAAAGAATGTGCATGCACCAATCACATCATCATATGTCACACGCTCATATCAAAACCTTGCATCATATAATTTCACATAACCATGTCAAAGCACATTACTAAATCATTTTCAACAAAAGGGCCTTGCGCTAAACTATAAAAAGTAACACGTGACATGAAAATCCAAAACCTAAGTCAACCTAAAATCCATCTAAACACATAAACTAAATCTATGCATAAGCTCATCTAATAGTCTAATAACACTAGTCCCAAACAAAGTGATATTAGGATTTAAATATTATCTCATCTATATTTATATCGTTCATCCATTCCAAGTTATAATCGCCTATTCCAAACACAAAGGTTTACATCATTATAATATCAATTAAATCACAATTCAAGCAAACAAACTTAATATCTTTTACAAATAATATACATTAATACTCATTTGTACCAAACCCTCATTCCACACCATGTACAACCCAACATATCAAAAATAATTTATTTATTTCACCAAGATACTATGAGTGTATTTGTTTGCCATAAAAAAATTTCAAATCAAAATTTTTCAATTTAAGACTTTTCACTCTTCACAAGTACCTTATTTTTAATTATTTATTCACATCTTCTTATATAACTACTTTACTTTTTAATCATTTATACATAACTACTTATACAATTAACATATCTATTTTAACTTTATTTTCTTTACTCCATATCATTATTCATACCATATTATATTATTTTTCTTACTTCAAAAATTTTTTATCCAAAAGTTCTCTCACTTTTCAAACTACCCATTTTCATGCTCATCGACTACGAGCTTAAATGGAAATGTGCCTAAGAGGCAAAAAAATTCCCTCCGAGATGTCATGGGAAGAAATTACATCATCTCGCCCTCCATTGAGTGTTGAGTTCAATTCAAGGAAGGTAATATCTTCATTCCATCCACCCAACCTCAAGAAGAGGAAAACACTTTGGTGGAGGAGGAGAAGAGGTAGGAACAAGTAGGAAGAAAGGAACCCAAGTTTAAAGGGCTAAAGCTATAGAAATACCAAATGAATATTTTAGGATCCCTGCTCAACACAGGAGATTTTATAAGTATTTTTATGAGAGAAAAGTGTTTCTTCTAAAGATCATTGACTTTGAGTTTCTTAGAGAATATGACTTTAGAATAGAAGAGTTGGTATATTATCAAGGCTGGACGAATCTATTGAAGGGGGAGGGTATGATTTACCTTGATTTAACCAGGAAATTCTATTATGCTTGGGGTGTAGACGAATTGAATACTTTTGTCAAAGGATAAGAAATTAATTTGGGTCACACGAGAAATTTCAAGAAAATTTACTAGAGAGCAATTTGCAGTCTGAACATCCCATGTGAAGAGGAGCCCCCGCCTAAACTTTAACTTCGGTCATTATATATGATAAATTGACTAAGAGTAACAAGTATGTGAAGGGCGTGAGATTTTTCTATTATATGAACTTGCCTTCCCAATAAGGGTCATTTGTTTGCTAGTGCCACACCAAATTTATCCTAAGGGATGAGGTAGGAATCAACTTAACCCTCAAAAGGCTAAAATACTCTACAAGTTGGGAAACAGGAAAAATAAATCTACCTCGACTAATAATGCAAGCATTAGAACTGAAGAAAGGCAATTCTAGAGGCGTTATCCCCTATCGAATGGTATGTGGATAACCAAAGTTCTTGAGTATTACCATGTCGATCTTGATGGGGGAGCATTTTAAACTAATGAAGCCAATAAATGCAACAAAGCCCTATTGACCCGAATGCAGATTGACATTAAGAAATTTAGGGAAGCACAACTAGCAACAAGATTTAGGGCTCAAAATTAAGAGGAAGACATTGCTCCCAAGCAAGAAGAAATTAGAGAAGAACCATTATTTGAGGGAGAGCCTAAAGCCAGGAGCCACAACCACGGCCTACACCTGCATCTCACGCTTATTCTTACTTCATGCATCTTCCTGCTATGCACATACCACATCCTATGCACCCATGCATCCTGCACTCTTAGAATACCTCCAATTCATAGAGGATAGACTCATACAAAGCGTCGAAGACCAAGTCCACGATAAGGGAAGAAGTAGTGTTCAGTCTGAATGGTACTCACCGACTACTTATGTGATTGTTGTAGATGGCCCCTAGAATTAGAATTTAGAGGAGAGTTCAGGCTTTAAGTTATACTTGCTAAAGAGATAGTGGAACCCAACATGCAAAGGATATGTGCTTAGTAGAGTAGGGATGTTGTCTGAACCACTGTAATTTTATCTTCTGGTGCATTCGTTTTTACTTTCTTGTTCTCTGGATTTGGCTCTCTATAGGTTTTATTTAATGGAATTCAATCTCAAAGGGGTTAAATTTAAATTGGCAAAGAAATTTTAAATTACATAATTCACCCCTCCCTATTTTGGATTAAGCTAACTATCAGGACCAACATACACGTATTCACTTTTCTTAGGCTTTTCATCAAACATTTGATGGACATTATTTTGAAATCATTAAAATATTATCAGAATTAACCAAAATCAATCTAATACATTTTGAATAGATTAATAAATACTTTTACATCATCCATTTTATGAATTTTCATTGAAATTTTCAACAAATCTCTACATTACTCTTGAATGAGTAAGAATCATAAAAATCTTCAACCATATGTGCAGTACTTATATGTAAAGGTTAAACAACATATATGTACTTTAAATATACAATTTTTTAAAAGAGAAAATAAGTTACTTGGAATCTAATTTTCCTTAAATTTCTTCCAAAACTCTCATTTGAAACTTGAAATCTCTTAAGGCTTAACGCTCATTAATGTTAAATAATGATTTTTAAAAATCTTAAACAAAGTTTATAAGGTAGGGTTGAAGTCTAATAATGGTGGAAGAGGAAAAAGAATAACGGAGAAGAAGATATGGAAAGCTAACCCCTCTCACACCTCTTTATTTTGTTTCATCGGAAAAATTGCAAATTGCCTCTTATATTTTTACACAATTTCTTTATATGACTAAATTGAAATCATAAAACTATTTCCAAATTGTCTCTCAAATTTATTTTACAAGTGTATATCTTAATTATAAATAAAAAATAATATAAAAATCACGTAACCTCACAATAAATAAGAACAAAACACAAAAGTAGATGTTGCATCTCGTTCCATGGGAGCAAAGTTTAAAGGAAATAAAAGATAAATGCATAAATTAAAATAAATAAATAAATACAAGAGGTTAAAATAAATGCCCAAAACAAGCTAAAATGAAAAAATAAGTGTGTTTTGGATTTGGCACAGAAATGAAAAAATTTTGAAAATTTTTTTTAAAAAAAGTTAAATGATTTTTCATCCAACTATACTATCTATTTTAACTTTATTTTTTTTTATAACCAGAGGTGGACAACTCATAATAGCAAAAACACATTTCACGTGAGCAAAATTGCAACAAAATATAAATGTATAAATTAAATAATAATAATTAAATGCAACACGAAAAGAATGCCCAAAACAAGTTAAAATTAATAAAACTTCAACCTCCTATCCTATATGCCTGATATATTCGTTAAATATTTAAACTATATTTGGTGATGTAGAATATGATGGGATTGTGGGAAAGTATGAGGAGTAGGAAAGAGATATTTGAAAATTATGTAAATATATGATAAGGGTATATTTTAAATAAATATAGTGATTGCAAAAAAATAATTAGAGCATAAAGGTAAAGTTAGAAAGTAGAGTTGTTAGATAACCAAGAAATCAGAAGAATGTACGGGGAGAGAATAAATCTTGAGAAGAGCTTTTTCCCATAATATATTGGAATCCACTTAAAACATAATCTGGTTGTGATACAAACAATGACAAATATACTATATGATATATGATATTATTTGGGGGAAATGAGAAAAAGAATCCGAAGAGGGACAGTTCAAGCCTCATAAGATTTCTTGAATGAAATTTATATTGGGAATGAGAATGTACTGATGTATAGGGAAAATAAATTTTTTATTGAGAATAGAAAAATTATTAAAAATTGTTGTTTTGAGAATTGAAAAACTTCCATGGAAATGGAAATATAAATTAATGTTTGGAAAGTAATAAAAATTTTTGGATGAAAAGTTATTTTGTGTATAAGTTTCGGAAATCTGATAAAATAATGTGATGTGATAAAAATAATGATAACGAGTAAAGAGAATGAAATTAAAATAGATAACTTAGTTACATGAGTAGTTGTGTATAAATGATTAAAAATAGGATCATTACATAAAAATATGAAAAATAATTAAAAATAGAGTAATTCTGGAGAGTAAAAAGGTTTAAATTGGAAATTTTTAG
Organism: Annona squamosa; assembly: GCA_035584095.1. Lineage (NCBI taxonomy): Eukaryota > Viridiplantae > Streptophyta > Magnoliopsida > Magnoliales > Annonaceae > Annona > Annona squamosa. Next base: position 36,254,697 of record JAXCLR010000105.1, read on the forward strand.
AGTATATTTGGCAATAATAAAATTTTTTCGAACTAAAAACTTTTTAATCTAAAGTTTTTCACTTTCCATAACTAACATATTTCTTTAATCATTTCTCCACATCTTATTATACAATTATTTTACTTTTCAATTATTTTTATACAACTATCTATACAATTAACTTATCTATTTTAATTTTATTTTCTTTATTCATCATTATTATTCTTATTTTTTTATTGAGTATTATTACTCCTATTATATCATATTATTTTTTATCACCTCAGAAATTTTTATTCAAAAGTTTTTAATATAAAAGTTTTTGAATCAATAGAGAATGATATGATATGATAAAGATAATGAAGAGGAATAAAGAAAATAAAGTTAAAATAGATAAGTTAATTATGTAAATAGTTATGTAAGAATGATTGAAAAATAAAGTAGTTGTATGGGAAGATGTGAATAAATGATTAAAAAATAAGATAGTTACGAATAGTAAAAAGTTTAAGATTGAAAATTTTCGGTATGATATTTTTGTATTATTGTCAAGCACATCCTTAGTTTAAAAAATTTACGGTGTGACCAAACCAACTATGAATTTAATCTTTGAATGGTTTATGTCAAGCCCCATGACATACAAGGGACTCGTGTTGAAAGACGCGAAGAAAGTATTACGAATGGAAGTGGAGAAAAGAAAGAAAATGACAGGGTATATTGGTGAAATAGTTGGTGGCAAGCGCATAGTCGAGCAATGAATGCCAGGATCCCCACCCATTTGGTCGGCTGTTCCCAGTCGAGAGAAGAAGAAGAAGAAGAAGAAGAGAGAAGGATCGATCGAAGAGAGAGAGAGATGGATCAGCTCAATCTCCTTCTTTGCGACGAGCTCCTTCTGGAAATCCTTCTTCGCCTTCCTTCCAATTCCAGTTCCAATTCCGCCTCCTTTTCCCTCGTCTGCAAGCGCTGGCTCAATCTTCATCGCTCCTCCAAGACCAACCTTTCTTTGCGGATTCCACCACCATCATCACCATCATCACCATCTTCTTCTTCCATCAATCTCTCCACAATCCTCTCTCACTACCCTTCTCTTCTCTCTCTCACACTTCTCCAAGATCAAAATGCCTCCTCTTCCCATCCCACTCTCCCACCTGATTCCCTCCTCCTCTCTATCGCCTCCCACTGCCACAATCTCCGCCATCTCCGATTCTTTCTCGGACCCATCACTTCCTCAGCTCTCACCTCCCTCTCTGCCTCCTGCCCCTTCCTTACCTCCCTCAGCATCCACTCTTCCCTCCAAGCCCTTTTCTCCTCTCCCTCCTGGCTTTTCTCCTTCCCTCTTCTCAAGGACCTCTCCGTCCACGACACAACCACCAGCAGCAGTAGCTGTGGCGACGTCGACGGGGTCGACGTCGGCGGCGGCACCGACGACGAAGACGCCGGCGCCCCATCTCGAGAATTGCTTCTTGAGAGCCTTTACTTGGCTGGAATTGGGCCTGGGAATCGGGGCCTGGGATGGCTGTGGCGCAGCTGCACCAACCTCTCCAAGCTCGAGCTCCGCATCTGCCAGGGCACGGGCGATGGTCCTCCCTTCTCCTCCTTCGTCCGCTGCCTCCGACGGGTGCGAGAGCTTTGCCTCCGCACCTGCCGCACCATCGCCGACGACCTCCTCCTCACTATCGCCCACCACTGCACCTCCCTCACGTCCCTCCGTATTTACGACGGTGGCAGCAGCACCGCCCTCCACCTCTTCTTCGCCCACTGCAGGGCCGACCTCCGCCGGCTTGACCTCCGACTGCCGCTCGACCTCGATGACCACCACCTGTCGGCCATGGCAGCCAAGCTTCCAGGCCTTTCAAGCCTCGGCCTGCAGAGCTGCTGCCTGGTCACCGGCGACGGACTCAAGCAGCTCGCCTCTGCATTGGGCTCCACGCTCGAAGAGCTCGCCCTCATCAACTGCGACGCAGTCGAGAGGCATCCGGGGCTGCTTACTTCCTTGGGCCAGAGCCTGCGGCAGCTCCGGCGGCTGGACCTCTCTTACAACGACCTCCTCTTCGACAAGGAGCTCTGCTCAATGCTCCATTCCTGCAACAATTTAGTAGATATCAAGCTGAGAGGATGTTGGTGCCTCACCGATGCTGCTTTATTCTCTGTCAACCAATGCTGCCAGCTTCTCCGGAGCATTGAAATCATGCAGTGCCGTGGAATTGGGATGGCTGCTGTGGAGTTCTTTATTTTGAATTCCTCCTCTAGTTTGTCTCGGGTTGTTGTGGAGGAGTGCAAGCTCTCGGATGCTGCGAGGGCATTTGCAGATAGGAAACTCATACAATTTAGTTAAAACGGACAGATTAATCAGCAATTAATGAAAGCCAGCTAATGCACTTGTATGTATGTTGTATGTACGTATGTATGTATTTATTTTAGTCCTCTGTGGTGGTATTATTATCCCACCTTGTTGGTAACGTGTATAGTATCCTTAAAGACCCACATGCCCTGCTGCTTCCATCAATGTCCAAAAACCCTTACCTTCTGTTTACTTGATTGTTTTTGATGAAGGGGACAGACTCAGGGATTGAAAAACATTGTTGCCTTTGGTAATTTTTGGTTTCAGCACAGTATCTCTATATCATCCCTTTTTACTGTAGAGCGGTTTAGGGGCTTTATCTGTTGTCTATTAAGGAATGATAAAAAAAGCACAAGTTGGAATTTTGGGTGCCCAAAAAATTTGATTTTTTTAATGCACTTGATAAAAAAAATAAAAAATGTTGGTTGCATACCCATTGTTGAAATAGAACAGCAGAGAGTAAACGATGCACTAGTGGCAGTTGTGTGTCCTTTGGTGTGGCAACTTATGTTCCTTTTCAAAAGTCAGAATCCTGGAATTGGCCATTCATGATTTTGTTAAGATCTTTTTCTGGCAAAAGCATTTATGAATAATGATGCCGAATGCGTCCTCTTCTCCACCCTCCTGCTTGGATAAAAGTCGTTGTTGGATTTGGAATGGCATGTGGTGCTTCATGGCTTCTGCTGTTCCTCTACAGTATGTTTGCTATTTTGAATCTGTTTCTAGTCAGAATTCTCACCCAAGATTGGTTGGGCATCTAAAGTTTTCCAAAAACGTGGCAAGAGGGTCTAGAATCTAGTGTGATTCAACACATGCATGAACAGCACTTCCTATGCCTAAGATCCGGTAAATCCCTTATACTTTAGCTCTAAGGATATCTCAAGCACATGACCAAAAAAAACGAACAAAAAAAAAAAACTTCCATCCAATATGCTCACAATTCTTTTTATGTGCCCTTGGCTAGATTCTCTTGCTAGTCAATGTTTCTGATATGTGCCCTCTCAGATTCTGACTCTCAACCCCAAAATTCTGCATTGGATTCAACCTAATACACCAGTCCGGTTGAGGAATGGTGCAAGATACGCTGAGAAATGAATTTTATGTTGCGTCATTCAAGGTAATTTTGTTGTTTCTTGATCTTGTTTCTTTGCTTTGATCACAACTGAATTTCCACCAACATTTGCATGCTGACAGGACCATTCGACAGAGAGGACAAATAAATTCACTGATGTTACTTCATTTCCAATGGCTTCTTCTTTTGAAAAGCAAATATGGGAAAGGCATCTTCTATACTGTGTTCTTGTAGGCTGTTATGTTGTTGGCATTTTGTTTCACTAGTAAAATTGAAGTACAGGAAGTTTCACCTCTGGTGCTGATTGGCTGCACTTCGCAAATGCGGGTCAAATGTGAAATCTGAATTGTCAATGCCCGTGTCACGTGGTCTATAGTCCAATTGAATGAAGCGTAGCTTGTCAATTGGATACCGTAGAGAAAGGAATCACTTAAAAGGTTGATTTCCTTGCATGGATAATTCCCATGGAAGAATGATCTGTAACAGGCAAATGCCATCCAATTGAAGATTGTATGTGAGATTGGAGTTGGATATTTTGCAATGGGATGATTGATACACAAATGAACACCTTTCTCTGAGAACTATAGGAACATCAAGATCTACAGACTCAATAGGATTAGGACAGAACAGAATTTGAAATGGAGGAGTTAGATGACTCACCAGCTCATCTCTTTGAGATTCAGATTGACCTTGTGCTAGTGTGATAGGTATGTTCCTTTATTTTGTATGATTTTTTCTCTTAGTATAAACTTGAAGCTCAGAATTCTTTTCAAGTGTTTCTCCCCCTGATGGTGAATCAACGATGTTTGACAAAGTTGGACCTGAATTACTTTGTTCTCTATTATCTAAAACTGGATTTGTATTAGCTGAAGTTTGTTCAAGAATTGTGTTTGGTTGAGAAACTAGTTCGAAATATTCCCTCTTTCTCCTTGAAGAAAATTTTGAAAAAACGGTTCATTTTCAAAAAATGCAATATCCATGCCAACATGTATTGTTTTGTTTTAGGGTTGCAACATTTCTCCCCTTTTTTATTTTATGCATATCCTACAAAAACACATTTTTCTGCTCGAGGCCTAGGGGTCAAGTTTAGATTTGAATTTAAAAGGTATGACAACAATATTATGACTGAATTCCTTAAGTGGTGGACCAAATTGATTTCCAAGGTACTAGGTTGATAAACGGTCTCTAGTACTTTGATGACAATGTCTTCAGTAAAAATAAAAATAAAATAAAAATAAAAAAATAAAAAAAAGCTCAGGTCTCAAGTAGTGTTAGAAATTCCTGCTTATGATTAAAAAATGCTTTAGCATTGTAGACTAGAATATCCTAGTTTTCCATATCTTAAACAGTTATTTCCAAGTTTGCTCAAGAATGTAAATGTTATCATTCTAATGTGAAAGTTGTTATTTGTCTGAAGTCATTGTACTACTTATGTTCCAAGACCATTTTACTTGGTTCATGATGATTTCTAAGACCCTCCAAGGTCACCAATTCAACTGGAAAAAATGGTTTTTAGCCTTTATTGATGATCTTACACGGTTCTGTTGGATATGCTTGATGATTGAAAAAATCTGAAGTAACAAGCTTATTTAAAAATCTTTCAACATGATTGAAAATCGATTCCAAACAGAAATTGGGATATTTCTTTCCAATAATGTTATCCATAACTATCTTATTTTTTAATTATTTCTTCATATCTTCCTATATAAGCGACGGCACTTTTCAATCATTTCCCCACAATTACCTATACAACTAAGATATCTATTTTAACTCTATTTTCTTTATTTCTCATCATTACTTCTATCATTTTATATCATTTTCTCTCACTTTTAAAACCTTTGCACTAAAAATTTTTCATCCAAAAATTTTATAACTTTCCAAACACATCCAAAGTTTAAAAAGAAAACAAAATACCAAACATGACTTTAGTGGTCTCATGGTTAAGGCTTTTTCAAGTGGTTAGTCGCATAAGGCTCGCACTTAGGTCCACCCTGGGTGAGTTGTGCCAAGGGATCTTTGGGCTAGCTTGGTTAATACATAATGTCTAAAAAGTATTTTTTACTTTAAGGATAATGCTTAAAGTAAATAGATTAATTTGGCATATTTTACAAATTCACACTACAAATAAGATGAAAAATTAATCTTCTATTATGTAGTTGAAAAATATAAAGGATGCTCTAAATACTTGTTTTAGACTCAAGGCAATTATGTATCAAGTTGGTTATAATGTTATTTATTTTATATATTATTATAACATTAAAGTTGCTGGGCTCTTGGCCCAGTGGGAAATCCAGTTGTAGTGGGGATACCGGCTTTCAATTGTCGTCCCCGTCATGACAGGAGTTTTTACCATATTGTCCCCTGAAATAGTGATTTCGCAATTTCCCCCTTGAAAGTGGGGGTTTTTAGAAATTTTTTCCCAGTATAGGGATATTTATAGAAGAAATTCCTCCATAGTATAAGGATCGTGAATGTACCTTATTGTAATATCTAGATGTCATATTGTATAAACCATTAATAAAAAAAAGTTAAAGGTTTTTTACCTACCAATTTCATCGAAATTGCAAATGTATCTACTCGTAGGTGCATTTTCATCATTTTGGAAAAATTCGTCAGATTAAGATGAAAGTCTAATGAAAAAGATATGTTTACAATTTCATACTGATTTCACATATATTTGCAATTTCTTCAAACAAAGGGATATTGTTGAAACTATCGAGTTGCTTGGGAAACCTCATTGATTAAAAAACCATTAATTACCTCAAGATCTTCCATGTAAAATCATCAAGGAAAATAAACCACAAGTGGAAGTGTACATGAACCACAGGAGTACTTGTTTTTTAGTCCGGAGGTTTTCGGTCTTTCATGTTAGTACCTTAGGGTTTTATGAAAAACACGATTATTTCTTTTCTAATAACAGGATGTCAAAAAAGAAACCCTAAAAGTGCATAACTCGGAGACCACAACTATTTATATAGAGCATCTATCTTTCTTATTTCTAATTTAGCTCATCATAAAAATAAAAATTAGGCAATAGAGTTTCTATACATGGGAGATCAATATTTCATTAGATGATTTAAGCTCATAAAATCTTATACAATCACTTTAAAACTTAGGTCCCGCTTTTATGATAGCATACATATAATTATTATATATGAGTGTTCAAAATCCAACAATTGCATGTGTAAAAATCCTAAAATAATTCAGTTAGTTAACATAAGAATTGAAAAGCTAAATTATTTTATAAAATCATTTGTCTGTATAGGAAAAATATTTCACAAGGTATGGTTTTCATCTAAAATTCGTATAATAATAAAATAGTTTACTAGGCTGATATATGGCCATACATTATCTTTTATTTAATGAAGGTTGCATCATTGATTGAATAAATGATTGTAAATGAAATAGATACGATGAGACAAAATCGAGAGGTTTCATAGACTTCCACCAAAAAGGCTCAATTTCTAATCGTAATCGTACCCTAAATTTGTGTAGTCATGGATGCCAAGCTTCAATGCATCTAAGTGCATTATTTCTGTATTGTTTTTTAAATTTTAGAATTTATTTATGACTGAGGATGAAATTCAAATGTGTAGTTTTTATAATTTTTTGATTAATTTAATAAAATTATTCTTATTAAAATAAATAAAAATGCGAGATGCGTGATCTTATTAGCCCAGGCTAAATAATGGCTTATTTAGACAACTAAAAAAACTAAAACTTTTTTTTAATTTTTTTGAAAAAATTGTTAAGCTATGCGTATTTAATATAAAAACTAGGTTTTCTATTTTTGAAGAAGTATATATATTTTTAGATTTTTAAATACAGGGTTATGTTAGTCACTCTTAATGGTAAAAAATGATTAAAGTATCCTATGTTTAAAAATCTAAATAAAACATATATATCTAAAAATAGTAATACTTGACTTATACATTAAATATAATGATATTAATAAGTTTATGAAAAAGTAAAAAAAAATTAATAAATGCATTTTTTAGAGCTTGAGTTAATAAGATCATGCCTTAAATTTCATCCGTTATGGTACGCCGGAATCAAGAGATTTGGTAAACTTTCATGAAATTAGCTCTCAATTTCTAATCATAATCATAACCTAAGGTTGTGTTGGGTAAAGTTTTCAAGATAAAAGTTGTCAACTTAATAGTAAATTATGTGATATAATCTGGATAATGATAAGATGTAAAGAGAATAAAGTAAAAATAAATGGGTTGGTGTGAGTAGTTGTGGGAAATGATTGAAAAATATGGTAGTTTATATAAGAAAATATGAAAAATAATTAAAAAATGTAATAGTAATAGAGAATAAAAAAATTTTGATGAAAAGTTTTTGTTGTCATTTTTTCCTCAACCAAACATACCATTTAGTGTACTCAAGCGCACTTAGCTTCTGCGACTATGGGTGTGTCATCCCAATACTGATTATTTTTATTTTTAAAAAATTGTTTATGGCTAATCATGAAATTCACATATATGCAGTTTTTATATTTTTGATTAATTTAATAAGACTATTTTTATTAAATAAATCAAATATATAAAAAATACATATATATAAAGTTCTGGGTAGACCTATGTATAAATTCTAAAAAGGCCACCACGCCATAGGTCTTGTGGTATACCAGCATGGCCCAAACGTGAACGGGTTTTGAAACCAGAGTCCTTTACACAAATTCTCCCTTGCTGGGAAGGTATTTATAGAAAAATCTGTCCACTGTATGAAGGTTTTGAAACCAGTCCTTTACACAAATTCTCCCTTGTTGTGAAGGTATTTATAGAAAAATTTGTCCACTGTGTGAAGGTTGAATGTGCTCAATTATAATCCAAGATGTCATAGTGTATATATACCGATAAAAAAATTAAATTTTTTTTTGTTTTTAAATGAAGTTTGCTTTATCGGCAGAATAAATGGTTGCAAAATGAAATGGATTGGATGAGATTCTGATTTCACCCATCGTGGTGGACCCAAATTATGAGATTTGGTATACTTTAGTACACTCACATGCACGTACCTTCAGTGCATCCGAATTTATTATCTTTTAATTTTTTGGAATTTACCATATGGCTAAACATGAAATTCATACATACATAGTTTTTATATTTTTAGTATATTAATAGGATTATTTTTATTAAAGTAAATCTAAAAATATAAAAACTACCCATGTAAAGTTCATGCTCGTGCCAATGTATAAAATTTTTGAATAAAAAGATTCTGGAAAGTAATAAAATTTTTGGTTTAAAATTTTTAAAATTAAAGAAAATCATGTAATATCATATAAGAAATGATGAGAAATAAAAATAATAAAATTTAAAAAAAGATGTTTTTTTTTTGATAAAAATTTAAAAAAAGATTAGATGTATATATAGTTGTAAAAAATTATTAAAACTAAGATAAATGTTTAGAAAAATATAAAGAAATAATTAAAAATAGAGTATTAAATAAAGTTAAAATAAATAAGTTAGTTGCATATATAGTTGTATAGAAATGATTAAAAAGTAGATGATTATTTACGAAATTAATTTAAAATAAAATATTTATGAAAAGTAAAAAATTTTATATTGAAACATGCTGAGAGATCTGATACCCGGTCATCCAGGCGAAAGTTCTTAATGTACCCGAACATGCTTAAAACAAACGGTAATGCATGCGGATGCACTAAAGCTATGCGCACCCGCGGCGTTCTGGATCGAATTGCCACAATTATTCCCTACTACGAGTCTATCCCATTCCTCCCTTCAACGTTAATGAAAAAAATAAAAAAGTCGATGAAATGCGACGCCCCAACGGCCCCCAACTACCCACCCCTTCTCTCCCGCCCTCCAAAACCGGAGTGGCTGAAGAAAATCGATTCACTTCTCAAGCCAAGCAAGCAGCGGCAGCAGCAGCGGCAGCGGCAGCATCCATGACTGCCCACAATAACAACAGCTGCAATGCCAACAACCCCAATTTCCTCCTCTCCCTCCTGCTGCTCCCATTCTCCACCTTCTTCTTCCCTCATTCCACCAACGCAGCACAATCTCCTCCTCATTCCTACCATTACCATTACCATTTCCCAACCACACCACCTCCTCTTCCCCTGCTACCCCTCCCTTCTGCCAACCAGCTCTCATGGCAGCTGGGTGAAATGGCGATGTTCCTCCACTTCGGGATGAACACATTCACTGACTCTGAATGGGGCACCGGCCACGCCGACCCCTCCCTTTTCGATCCTGGACCCAATTTCAATGCTTCCCAGTGGGCCCGAGTCGCTAAGGATGCTGGTTTCTCCAAGATCATTCTCACTGCCAAGCACCATGATGGCTTCTGCCTCTGGCCCTCCACCTACACTAACTACTCTGTGGCCGCCAGCCCATGGAGAGGCGGGATGGGCGATGTCGTGGGAGATTTCACGGCTGCAGCGAGGGAGGTCGGGATTGGGGTCGGAATCTACCTCTCGCCATGGGACCGTCATGAGACGTCGTATGGCATGACCTTGGAGTACAACGAGTTTTACCTGGGGCAGTTGACAGAATTGCTTACAAGGTGAGTAGTTTGTTACTCTGAGACTGAATTATCTTCTGATTATGTCCCATTCTCTTATCTTGTGTGTTTGAGGGTTGGGGCTAAAGAATTGCGTGGGCATTCTCCTACGTGAGGTTGAAATTTGAGGGTGGTGTCCGTCGTCTTTACAAGTGCATTCCGACGAATTTGGAATTATGTCTTGCTAGCGTTGGGAGGCTTTTGTTTCTCTGATCAAGATAAATTGGGTTGCGGATACTGGAATTTTCACTACATTACTTCTCCTTGAGAATGACGGTTAATTTTACTTGTAGTGTTGGTTCACCATTTCACAACTTAGATGGGATAGAGATGGGATGGAATTTCTCATTCCCAAAAAATAACATTATTTTCCCAATGTCCATACAACTTTTCTCTTGCCGAATATACAAAACTCTTTTTTCATCCCACATCGTCATCCCATCGTCGTCCAATCCAAGTAGTGATGTTTTGGACAAATAATCCACATTAACATTAAAAATAATGAGGATAAATAATATCACGTGTCATCTATGGAAGATGCAAATACTGTCAATGATGATTACAGTTATATTTATCACTGATGATATCATGAATTTGCTACTCTGTTGAAAATAATATATATTGAAAACAATTTTTTTGCTGCGTTGCCAATTATACAACTCGAATAAGTCTTGTAAGAAGAAGGGAACCAGAGAGAGAGAGTTTTCTTAAACTGCTTTCATTTGTCTTAGAATGTGATATATTCACGATCAAATTTTAGTGATAGGATGACAAACAGCTGTCCTTATGCTGGATCAAATTTGATATCTTATTATCCAAAAAAAGATGTGCATGACCCTCTGGTAACCTTAATATTTGCCATAAACTGTCAAGGTATCCGACTGATTCCCTTCATAAGAGAAACAACTTCCATCTAGTGATGGAAATGGCAATTTCTTCATGTTATGAATGATATCTTATAACTGACATCAATGGATTAGTTTTTTTAGAGCTTCTACGGTGTTACCAGAGTATTTCTTTAACTTCTTCAAAGTTTTCAGTGTTATCGTGTTTCATATGGCCACCCACATTAGAAGGTAGTCATTTAATCTAGATTCTCTATCCTTGTTTAAAACTTAATTGACTGTGTCTTACAGGTATCCATCTGCTTCCAAAATATCATATTCATTAGACCTACCCAATCCAGTGGTTGGGGGATTCATGGAAAAACCTACTTTTGAAAACAATCTGCGCTTCTGGATTTGATCATCTCAAGTGATTGCTTTTTCAAACCACCACTACTAGATTAATTTTCTGAAGCCTATCAAGAATAATCACGAACAACTAGGTTTAGATATAATGGAATAGATACTGAAATCATTTTGTTAATATACTAAATCATAAACAAAGTCTCTTTCATTTTGGGTGGCATTTTTTGCCTGTACATTCTTGTTACCATTAGCTTTGACAACCATATTAGCTAATTCATGTGCTCAAAACCCAGGAAATATCATTACTTGGCTGTATTCACGCAACTTGCAATATGTTTTGCCTCCCATCACCTCTCCGATCAGTATACTTCCAGTCAATTATCAACCTCAATTTCATCTCTTGTTTACAATAGACACTTCACTTATTGTGTTAGCACCAATAAATTGATAGTCTTAATGGAATAGGGGAAGACAAGTTTCTGCTCAAGGCTCAAGTAACATTTCTTCTGAAGAAGATTTTCATGGATAGACATAAGTTTATGCTGGAGACCAGAATGCATCAGTTGGGAGGCATGAATTTACTCAGATACCCACACACAACTCAAAGAGAGCAACAAGTAGTTAGAAAATATATGAAAAGATTGGAGCTCAGGAAGAAAATATTACATGACAAACATAAATGGTTCAACAGAATCCATGCATTTGTCCCCATATGGGTGACAAAGAACAATGACGATTCAATGATAATGGTATCTGTAACAATGATGATGCCAATGATTTTTCAGCCATTTCTAACCAAAGGAAGGAAAAAAAAAACAACTTATGCCCCATATTCATAATAACTGATTATGTGTGGTTATTTTGCTGTCTCTTCTTCCTTCTATGCATCACATTCTTTGTATTAATTAATTTCTTTTCCAAACTTACTGTAGTATAGGCATTCTTATTTGCGATTGGCTCCAAAGTGAAAATTTGTGAGAACCAGAACCTTTCCATATCCTACTGTTTATTCTTCTTTGCACTTTCAAGACCCAAATGTTTTGCTGGCATGCTTCCACACTGCTACTTTTGATGTCTATGAATGATGTGGTGGATGCACTTTAGAACGGATGAACATCAGGGTCTAGAAAAATTTGATATTGGGAGAAATCTAATAGTCAATCATCTTCATTCGTTTGAAATCCATTCATTCTCTCAGCCTTTTTCTCAGTATTCTTCCTTTATTTTCAAACAAAGCAAAATATATCTTAATAGCTATTGGTCATAGGAAATGTTTATTTGTAGTCATATTTCCTCTGCGATTTAGATACTTGTCATTTCTCTAATTTTATTTTGGATTCTATTTTTGTTCAGAGTATATGATATATCTATATTTCAAATGTGCATTTCTAGATTCGTTCTCTTTTCAAGCAAAGATCTTAACTATTGAGATCTAGATTGCACAATTCCGCTGCGTTTCATGCAGGTATGGGAAGATTAAGGAGGTCTGGTTGGATGGTGCTAAGGGGAAAGGCGAGAAAGATATGAAGTACTATTTTGATTGTTGGTTTGAACTTATTCATCAGCTACAGCCTGAAGCCACCATTTTTTCTGATGCTGGTCCTGACACCCGATGGGTTGGGGATGAGACTGGTGCTGCTGGTTCTACATGTTGGTCCCTTTTCAACCGGAGTGCAGTTACAATAGGAGGCAACAATGATTACCAGTTAATGTTCTTATTTTTCTTACAGTCTATACATTTTTATTCTCTTATTTTTCTCTAATTGAAGTGATGAATCTTTGCAAGAACGCACAGACTTGTGATTGTTCAAGTGACAGGGTTACTAAACAAGTTTTCAGATTTTTTGCACATTACAATTTATCGCATTCATATTCAAGATTATGCATGCTAGATATACATACATACATACATACATATATATTATCTTACTACCAGTCCCAATCTTGGATAAAAAATGAGGGTTTGCATGTCTGGTTGCTAGCCAGTGCTATAAAAATCACCGCTGCAGTTCTTATGGATTCTGAAAAGTTTAGGGCATTTTCCCAGAAGTGATGCGCTACATCGGAGCCCGGATGCAGTAAGAAATGAGCAAAGGCTGCTATGAGATTTTTCCATAAGTGATGCACCACAACAATGTCCGATTGTTGTGAGAAGTAGGCAAAGGTTCTCGTGCCTTTATGAACGTGGTTTAGGGAAAGTGATACCAAAATATAAGGTCCATTTTGCCTCATGGAATGTTGAACTCTCTCAAGAAAAAGTATGAAAGTAGTAGATGCAATGAGAAGGAGAAGAATTAATGTAACATGCTTTTAAGAGACTAGGTGGAAAGGAGAGAAGACTAAAGAGGTAAACGGATTCAAATGATGGTTATAGAAATGGTGTTGGGATAATAGTAGAAAATAAATTCATAAATAAAATTGTAGATATCAATAGAGTAAATAATAGAATTATTCAAATAAAACTTATATTAGTTGTAGAGATCATAAATGTGATTAGCGCTTATGCACCACAGGTAGGATTAGATGATAGAATCAAAAAATAATTTTGGGACGACTTAAATAGCATAATGCAAAGGATACCTAGCTAAGAAAAGGTTACGATGGGTGGAGATTTAAATAGGCATGTAGGAAAGGAGAATGTAGGATATAAGATAATTCATGGAGGTTTCGGCTTTAGAATAAGAAATGAAATGAGGAATGTCATTTGAGATTTTACTATAGCATATGATTTGGTTATAGCAAATACCTTCTTTTAAAAATAAGATGAACACTTGGTAACCTTCAACGTGGGACCAATTTTAGCTAAATAGACTTTTTTCCTTATAAGAAAATTAGATAAATCTCTTTATATAAATTGTAAGGTTATCCCAGGTGAGAGTTTAGCTATGCAACATAGATTACTAATAATGGATATATAGACACAAAAAGAGTCAACAAAAATTAAAAGCAATATAATTCAAAAAATTAAATAGTGAAATTTAAAAGAAAACAACATGGGATTTTTTAGTAAAAGAATGATAGAAGAAAGAAAATGAGACCTCCAAGAAGAGGGAGTGGAATCAATTTAGGATAAAATGCCAACTAGCATAAAAGAAGTTGGACAAAGTATTATAGGGATATATAAAAATCGTAAATCCTTACATAGAGAAACTTGGTGGTGGATCGAGGATGTTCAACAAGCTATAAATGATAAACAAAAAAGTTTAAAAAATGGCAATATAATAAAAATGATACAAATTTACAACAATACAAGTTACCAAAAAAAGTCACTAAAAAGATTATTAGCGACGTTAAACACAAAACTTATGACAACTTATATGACAAATGGGGAACTAGACAAGGAGAGAAGGATATATTTAAGTTAGCTAAATTAAGAGAAAATAAAGGCAAAACTTTAGCACATGTTATATATATGAAAAGTGAAGACTAAAGAGTTTTAGTTCAAGACGATAAAATTGAAGAAAGATGGAAAAATTATTTTGATAGTCTACTAAATGATACTCCACCAGAACATTTAATATTAAATGTTAGTTTTAATAGAGAAGAAAATATGAATATTAGTTATTTTCCAAAAATTCAAATATCGAAGTAAAGGAAGCTCTAAAAAAATGAAAACAGGAAAAGCCTTGGGCTTAGAAAATTCATACCAATTGAGGCATGGAAGTGCATGGGAGATGTAGGTGCAACATGGTTAACCAATTTCTTTAATAAGATTATAAAAACAAAGTTAATGCTGAATGAATAGAGAAAAAAATATTTTAGTCCCGATATATAAAAATAAGGAAAATATTCAAAATTGTGCAAATTATCGAAGAATAAAATTAATGAATCACATTATGAAGTTATGGGAAAGAGTAATCGAATATAGAGTAAGATAGGAAATTAATGTATCTGAAAATCAGTTTAGTTTTATGCCATGAAGATTAACCACTGAGGTCATTTTCTTATTTAAACAACTATTTTAGAAGTATAGGGAGAAGAAAAAGAACTTATACATGATCTTTATTGATTTAAAAAAAGCACATGATCAAGTACCAAGAAAATTAATATGGCAAGTGATAGAAAAAAAAATTAATAATAGATACATTGATGTTATTAAAGATATGTATGAGGGGGCTGTAACAAATGTGAGGACCATTAGTGGAGATACTAATATTTTTCTAATTAAAATAGGTTTACATCAAGGCTTAACCTTGAGTCCTTATCTTTTTACTTTAGTAATAGATGAAATTACTAGACATTTATAAGAAGAAATACTTTGGTGCATGCTATTTGCATATAATATTGTCTAATAGACGAAACTAGAGAAAGACTAAATTTGAAATTGAATAGATGAGTAGATGCCTTAGAATCGAATAGTTTTAGAATTAGTTGTACAAAAATTGAATATATGAAATGCAATTTTAATAATAGTGAGAACTTTGATAAGGAACCAATTAAGATTTTAGATCAAGTAGTAATAAAAACTATCACTTTCTGTACTTAAAATCAATAGTTCAAGAGAATGGGGAAATTGAAAAAGATATAATATATAGAATTCAAGCAGGATAGAAGGAATGACGAAGTGCATCAGGAATTTTATGTGATCGTCAGTCTCGATTAAATTAAAAGAAAAATTTTATGAGACTACGATTAGACCCCCTATGCTTTATGATGCAGAATGTTGGGAAGTTAAAGAACAATACACAGATAAAATGAATGTAGCGGAAATGAAAATATTAAGGTGGATGAGTGGTAAAATAAGAAAAGATAAAATTATGAATGAAATAATTTGAGAAAATCTAAAAGTGAGACTAATAGGTGATAAAATGAGGGAAAATAGATTAAGATGGTTTGGTCTTGTTAAACGGAGGCCTAAAATGGCACCGGTTAGGAGAGCAGAGTTTATCTAAATAGAAGGTAATAGGAAAATAAGGGAAAGACCCAAAAAACATAGATGAAAGTAATTAAACCAGATTTGAAAATATTACGAATTACTGTAAATTTAGTCTTTAATCACGAAGAATGGCAAAACAGAATCCTTGTAGCCAACCTCACCTAGGTGGGAAATGACTTATGATGATGATGACTAACGAAATTGGGATGCAGAGATGAATGAACAATAAGAGGATGGAAGGATGGAATTGCAAGCAAAAAACATGGTGGAATTTAGGGGAGTGTGAGTCATACAAAGCTATAAAGTGAGAGAGATGGGTAAGATTAGAACTCAGGCTGAGAGTCTTGGGATGGTGAACATTGTGGAACACCATGTAAGGTGCTGATACCAATCATGCTAAAAACTTGGCAAACTAGGTATTGCCTTTGCTATCATCCAGTCATCTAAGGTTAGACATATGAGTCTTAAGAAACATTCTGATATCCATAAGAAGACTCTTGGCATCTACTTTCAAATCACGGATATCATAATTTCTGCAACTGAATCTTCTTCTTTTATCCCCTTCTTTTTCATTTTCATGCCCTTCTACAAAACATGCATCATGATCTTCATCTTGGGTGTCTGTTTATCACTTTCAGAGACATTTGATCATCATCATCTTCATCATCATCATGCCCTAACCAAGGCAATAAGATAAGTTGCAAGTTTGAATACACTATATTGCATGTGTAGCTTAATATTTTGCAAATGTCCAACTATGACAATAGATGAACATTGTTGCTAAGCATTCCATGCTGATTATCCTTTGTACAGTTGGATGACAACCAACCTTTTCAAAGATCAGATATAATGTGCTACTCATGTAGTCCAATATTGTGGGCACTTAACCAAGACTCTGCCAGCATTTTTAGATACATTTGCATTGTTAGCGACAAGTTGGAAAGCAATCTGTATCCACAAAATCAAGTTACTTTTCTATTTCCTTTTTATTTATATGTCTCTAATATATCTAAACAGATGTCATGTCCGCTTGCTTGCAATATGTCAGAAAGTTAATAATAGACATCTGGGTTAGGCCTGTTAACTCATGATCTCTGCTGTAGTCCATCTCAAGAATCCGTGATCTGATGTATATCACCTTCTCTTTAAATACATTCTGATGATGTGCTTCCTCAAAGAAACATTATTCCTTTGTCGTTAGGTAATTGTAAGTTTGTAACTGAGATCTAAAAACAATAGCATCAACACTGCTACTGAAAACATTGCATTAATAGTCAAACATCTACACCCTGTCTTATGCCTAATTTAGTTTTTTACTACACTAACTGTTTCCCATAAAGTTTATTTTCTCCCACCTCAGTACCTAAAAGAAGCACCATGATTTAAAAGTCCTTTTATTCCTTATTTATACTTTCTTATGCTGCCTGTGCTAGCTATTATCACCACTAAAAATATCCCTCTTTGGCTCATGGAAAATAGGCTTACTTCTCTCCAACTTGAGCATTTTGTCAGTGGAGTATTACTTAGGGGATGTTTAGGAAAGTAAGGAGGGTGAGGAGAAAGGTAAAGCCCAATTTCCAATTCATTTTAATCATTTTACTTACCTTAATTACCCTACTTTTTCTCTTTTTACCCTTATATTCTGTTTTTTTTATATACAACTATTTATTTATTTTTACTATACCCTTATCTTATCACATCACTCTCACAATTCTAAAAAAATTTTCCACTTTGCCACTTCGCACTTACATCCCCAGACACACCCTCAATCTTTGAGGCATTCATAGAGGAAGGGTGATCCCATGCGTTCGCGCGCATGGGACTACCCAAAAATATTGTTTTTGGTTTTTTTTTTTTTAACATGTAGAGTTGGATGTATTTAATCTTAAACTAAGTTTTAACATTTTTAGATTGGATGCTTTTAAATATTTTTTATTTTTAAACACTGGCATTTTTGTAATTTTCTAACTCAAAAATTACAAAAAATGCCACTGTGTTTAAAAATAAAAAATACTTAAAAACATCCAAAAATAGTAAAACTTGGTTATAGGTTAAATACACTTAGCTCTACTTGTTTATAAAAAAACATCAAAAGAAATTTTAAAATGGGTTTTTTGGACGAACGCATGGCTGCTCCCATGCACTCGGCCGCACCCGATCACCCCTCTTCATAGAGTTGCCTTAGATTAGCATCATCATCCTATTTTCCTTTGTCATCCAATATTCCACCTGTCCAACTCTGCAAAATTTTCTCTTTGGGCGTGTTTTGTAATGAGTTTTAAAAAAAAAAAAAAAAAAAAAAACACGGTAATTTTTTGTAGGAATTTTTTTAAAAAAAGTGATAGAGCAATGTGATGCGATAGAAGTGATTATTAAAGTAAAGAGAATATGGATAAAATGAATAGGAAAATTGTATAGAAAAATATTGGAAATTGTCAAAAGTAAGTGAAATTTTTTTAAAAGTGAGAGAGCAATGTGGTGTGGTATTGGTAATTATTGGAAGTAAGAATATAAGAACAAAATAGGTAGGGAAATTATATGGCAATGTAAAATAATAATTGAAGGTTGTTAAATAGTTAAAATGTCAAATTGCATAAAAAAAAGGTAAAGAAAGTCATTGATTTTTTCCTTTTTACCAATTGCCAAAGGGCCCCTTATTGTTTACAAGCCCTTTTGAAGCTTACACGTTGATGAAGAGCCAAACTCATCATGACTCTCCCCTCTTGGGGTACTTTAGGATCATTTCTAACATTCCTAGAAATATGTGTAATTTATGCCTTTATTATCGCTATGGCCATGGACTTTACTCTTGACCAAAATAGTTACATGAGGTTCAAATGGATTTCGTACAATCAAATTTCCATGATTCTAAGCAATATCCCAAGGGCTTTGTCTCAAATGAGATTCTTTGCAGGATTATATGGCTTGCCTAGGAGTTATGTTATGCAGTGTACACTCATGTATCAGTTTATCTGAAATATAAACCTGAAATGACTCATCGTTTATGAGTAGTTAATCATATATTCTTAATGAGGAGTGATCCTGTTAGCTTGGGCTAAGCAAATGCCTGCTTAGCCCACCTCAGAAAACTTATTTACAATATTTTTTTTGCTTTTTTCTTCATACATTTGTTTATCTAAGTGTATTTAACATATAAATCAAAATTTATCATTTTTAGATATGTTTATATATTTTTTTGAGATTTTTAAACATCTATGTGTATATATGTATTTAAAATACCCTTATTTTTAAAAATCTAA
>JAXCLR010000105.1:36274039-36285292 GCA_035584095.1 Annona squamosa
TTTTGAGATTTTTAAACATCTATGTGTATATATGTATTTAAAATACCCTTATTTTTAAAAATCTAAAAAAATATATAAACATATCCAAAAATGGTAAATTTTGGTTTATATCTTAAATACACTTAGACAAACTAGTGTATAAAGAAAAAATAAATAAATTGTTGTAAATAAGTTATTTGAGGTGGGCTAAGTAGGGCATTTGCTTAGCCTGGGCTAACAGGATGATTCCTCATTCTTAATTTATTCAACTAATTGCATGCTACCTTGAGGACTGATTCATAGTTCTAACCCTGCTTCAATGACGGAGTAGAATGTTGGAAATGGCGCCAAAGCACTTCCAGAAAAAGGGAGACATTCAAACTGAGGACGTTGGATAGATGAATGAGTACCAAGACCATGATAGAAACTAGAATGGAAAGAAATGGATAAAAAAAAAAATAAAGATAGTATCATACAAATTAACTCAAGGGAAAGCAGAACTAGGTAGCTTCATCATATTTGGCGAGATGTCAAAATACACCAGTTAGGATTGAGATTGAATTTCTAGTGGAAGGAAACAACAGAGAAAGCAAAAGGGCCCATAAAAAAGGAGGATTTAAGTTTGTTTGAAAAGCAAATGTTATGCCATGATGATTTTCATGCTTTTTCAACCAGTTTCTACCACGTGCATTATGTATGCATTTCAAAACAGTTGATGTCACCATGACCATCCATTCTCCGTTATTGCTTATATTAGAAGATCCCAAATTTATTGGGGAGTTGATTATTGAAATGACAAGCTATACAAAGCACAAAATGTTTATTTTCAAAGTATTCTTATGCCTACGTGAAGTGCAATAGGTTAACTTTCAAGGAAGCTAGATAGTGTGATTGCCTTGACTGGAATGAAATTTAACAAATTGATGAGGTCAGTAGCTTCATATAGGCTATGACCCAAATCGGATTAGTCCTTGGTTCTATTGGTCAACAAACATCTTTGCAAGAGGGGTGTCTTATCTTGGTTTAGTATACTGCCCATAGTCATTTGTGGAAAAAGTTTATCCCATTAAACTCTCCACTCTGCCTTAGCAGGAGCATCCCCAATTGAATGTAGGTGTTCTTCCGAATGGTCACTTGTTTTGATCCCATTTTGTTTGCTTAAAACATAATGATGTAAAACTCATGCTAGGGTTAAAACTATTTGACCCTATTTGAATGAATCTCACAATTTTATGATTGAGTCCTTTTAAGTAATTTTTTCACCTCATGATCTATCTTCTTTTCCAAGTTTTATTTGGCATTGATAGAAACCTAACATTTAATTTTTTTTAAGATCTGGCCATATTTATATGCATAATAAAACTTTTAGTTGACGATGCATCACCAAAGTGTCTGTGATGTTATTTTCATAGACAAATGTTGCAGTTCTTTTAGTATTTTTTTCTTAGTGAACTAGATAGACTTAACAAGTTGTGTTTGCCAAGAGTTCATTATGAGGCCCGAGCTTTTCATATTATTTTGTTCTTTTCTAATAAAAGGAAACATGCAGTTTTAGCTCTGAATATTTTATCAGGAACTTGCACTATTTGGCTATTTACTTAGACGTTAGGACATGTTATGAGTATATTTACTGGGAATTCCATTTCATAGTTTATCAAATATTTGTGAATAACTTAGTGGTCACAATTATTCCATGGTAAACAATCATAATATCATCGTCATTTTCCTTCTTCTTGTTCTTCTTCTTTATGCTAAACTCTTTTTTAGTTTGCCTGTGTTTCTTCATAGCTTTTCCAATAACTTCTGTACATGTTTATTTTGACCTTCATTATGATCTTTTAATATCCTTCTCTTCAAACAACCTCACTTGTTCAAACTACTATAATTATTATATCCATTGTTCATGATCATACCCAAGTCTACTTTGCCTTGGATAATTAAATATTTATATAGCGAAATCAACCCTAGTATACAAATGTACTTGTTGTACAAAAAGCACCCATTAAGTTTCTTGATTTCATCTCATGACTACTGTTTGCAGTGTCCACTGTGTCCTGCAAATTCCTGTGATATATCTATTTGACACATGACACATCAGTTATACAATCTTTTCTTTCTTTCTTTCTTTCTTTTTTCTTTTGATGTGATCAGTTATACTATCTTTGGATGTGAATGTATCTGAAGAGAACATTAGCACTACAAATCCATTAAAATTAATGTGCTACGTTTGCAACGTAGAATTGTATGGTATATTGGGAATATATGTATATGCATTGATCACTTAACTACCACGCATGCAAATTCCTTTATGGTGAATCAATTGAATTGTTTTGCGTCAGATTATTCAAATTTTTTGTACCATATGCAAGGAAAATCTGCATTCATGCTATTCTAATTTGAATTTTTTTTTTTATGTCCAAATAAGGTTTTGCTTAAACCTTTGTCATTTTCTAATGTATTATAATTTCTTTATAACCAAAATCATGGTTACATATTTCAATATATCCTTTGCGATGTAGATATATGAGATATTGATAGGGTGTTGCCAGCTGAAAATGGTTCCACAGTGATCAAAAAATTAAAATCCCAAAGGGCATATTATTTAGTATCATTTGTTTTTCCATGGTACCAAAAATCATCTCAATCAATATCTTGGATGACCACATTTGCTTTAAAATGTATAAATTTATGTGTAAATTGTGAAAATATTAGATCCGTTCACTAATGTACTAGAATATAGTAGTCATTTATTCATATAAGAATGATGTTTGGGATGATTTAGATGTTGAAAATGCAACTTTAAAATTGGTATTCAATTCAAACTATTTTTTTAGTTGGTTCTATACTGTTTTCATATGGGGCCTGTGGGCCCTATACACATCCTATTTAGATGAAACTTTGTGTGTTCTTGAAATAAATGATTTAAATATAATAGATAGGTTAGATTTTGATTTTATATTCAATGTGAGACCCATTTGCAATAATTGCACCTTGACATCTTCTCATATTTCATAATCATGTTCACCCATTTGTTCCTTGGCTAAGTAATGCGTGCCAAACAGCCCAAGTAAATTAGTATATACGAAAATTTACTTTTTAGATTTTTTTCTTTTTTAAAAAAATTTTGTAAAATTTCACCCCATTTTACTTTCTTCTGCACATGAAAAATGGTAAAATTTCAATTTTTGGATTGTTGTAACATATATATATAAGAATCCAAAATTGATAAAATTTTTGGTAGATGAATTAAATATATGTCACTCCACATAAAAATGGAAAAATATATATGAAGTACACAAGGTTGTTACTTAGCTAGGTAACAATCAAGTGTATAAGATCACAACCCTGCATGTGTGAGAGAGAGAATAACTTCAACATATCCAGTTGTACCAGTTCACTTTGGTAGAAGGTCCAGGCCCTATCTTGATGAACGGTCAAATCCAATCCATTTATTGTATTGACATTATTTATCTTACTTAGATATTGAAAATTACATCGATTAGAGATACATGTGGGCCACATCGTCTAAAAATATATAATATGCATATAAATATAGAAAATTGCTTGGATATATACACTGAAGTTTTAGAATGTTATAAAATCATATAGAATCATTATTCTAAGTAGGATAAATATTTTAGATGGTTTAGATGAATAGGATCTTATGGATCTTTATAATAAACAAATCATTTTTCATGGGTTTAAAATCACTCTTTAAGTGATTCTTATTTTTTGGGAATGATGCGATCCATGGATTGGGATGATTTTTGGTATCTGAGTATAACATATTGTGTTAAATTTGATGGGTGGATTGGATTTGACAAAATCATCAAGATGAGGCCCAAACTGGACCATCATTCTGAAGTGAATTGATACGTCTTGATGTACTAAAGTTATTATATATACAAGGTTGTACTAGGGTTAGGATGTTGCCTATTAGAATCACCCTACTTGGTGTTTAAATCAATATCCAGCCCACCCACTCTGTTTAGAATTACTTAAGCAGCACACCAACTTTCATCTAAGGTGTTGTTTGGTAATCTATGTGGGAAATACGGCATGGAAAAGCATGAGAGCACTAGTTCCCAAGCTCATTAATTAATTAATCTATAACCGTATTTTTACTCATTTACCCCTATATTTTAATCATTTCTCTTTCCCGCTACACTCCAACTACCATATTTATTCCATCTTTACCCTCATTATTTCATATCAATTACACAATTCCCAAAATATTTCATTTCTCGCTTCCCACCCCATTCCACATTTCCCACAACTTTTACATTGCCAAACAAACGATAAATCAGATGTGTATAGAACCCACGTAAAATAGGTCAAAATCAATGTAATAAAATTATATGATTTAAATATTAATTTTAAATTATATTTTCAATATGTAAACCACCTAAAATATCATTCCTATGCAGATAAATGATCCTATACAGTATCATTACATAATAATGCATTTGTTATTGGATTTAAGCGTTTTTCATGATACATGATTGTATGCATTTTTAGTAGGTATGGCCCAAGATTCTGATTGGAATGATTTTTGGATATATGATAAAATAAATGATGATTTCAGACAACATGACCAGCTGGATACAGATTTCATTATCAATGAGGGGCCCATTTTAAGCTAGCAGTAGGTTGCTGGCTGCACCCTAGCATATCCCTGTATATATTCTTATAATTGTGCCATTAAAACATCACATGACAATAATATTATGAATATCAATAATGATATACCTCTCCTCATTTTGTATGTTGATGACGAACATATAATTTTGACACACAGCATTTTCTAATTAATATATTATTTTTCAATTTTATAGAACACCTTTCAATTCATGACCCAAAATGCCTGAATTCGGCTCCTACTCATTGTGACAGCATTTGGTCCCATGAGCAACAAATATGGATGATTTTGGGGCTTGCATTGTAGGAATAGAGGAGACATGCAATTTTTGTGATTGACCCACCTGATCTAGTATTGGATGATTATTGTATATGGACTGGAATTCTGATGTTAAACATCCATGCGGAAACCTCATTTCTTATTTGCCTTGTGGCTGGTCTATATTCATGGGGAAACAAGTCAACGACACAGCCACACAAATAGACCATATCCTCGAATGAGCATTATATATTTCAAAGAATGTTTCATAGTCTATTCGAATTCTACTAGCCACCATATTATTTGAATGTTCAAATGTTCTGTATCTAATAGGTATTCATGGGAAGGAGACCCTAGAGGAAGTGACTGGGTTCCTGCTGAGTGTGATGTGTCCATTAGACCTGGCTGGTTTTGGCACAAGTCGGAGTGCCCAAAATCTTCAGCCACTATGCTTGATTTATATTATAAATCTGTAGGCAGGAACTGTCTCTTGTTACTAAATGTGCCTCCCAATTCATCGGGTCTCATATCAGATGATGACATCCAAGTGCTCAGAGATTTCCGTGAGTTCCGTCGGGCTATATTCTCAAACAACCTGGCAGAGAAAGCTCTTGTTACTGCAAGCAGCACTCGTGGAGGGACTACTGACGTCAGGTTCAGTCCTTACAATGTTCTCAAAGAAAGTATGTACACTTATTGGGCTCCCGAGGAGGGTCAATCCATTTGGGAATTGTATATAGACCTTGGACAATCACTGTCATTTAACTTGCTTCAAGTACAAGAGCCAATCCAGATGGGGCAGCGTGTTATTAAGTTCCACCTTGATTTTCTGGCTAAAGGTGAGTGGCAAAAGGCAGTGAACGGAACAACCATTGGATATAAAAGGCTTCTACGGTTCACCAAAGTTACAACACAGTGGATAAGATTCGTCATTGATAGATCCCGGGCAGATCCTCTAATTTCGTTTTTGGGAATATATTGGGACCCATTTCCTGATCTTAATACAACCTCCCTATCACAATGCAATGGCAGTTACATACAGCAGAAAGTGTATGGGATTTCCAGCAACACAACTAGATCCTCCCTGTAGATATTTCATCTTCTTGCCATGCATATTTTTCGCATCATGTACAATTTGGAAAGATTGGTTCCTAATTTAGAGCCTGCAACTGTGATCTGATCTTTGACCCGGGCACACAAATCATAACTTCAAGGTTGCTATGAAGTTGAAGTGCGTTGCTAGGAATTGTAAAAATGTTGGTGGCTTTCACCTTTGAATTGCTTTAAAGGCTTGTAAGGATACCTCTATTGTAATTATCATAATATCGTATCTGCCAAACCAACTGTTATCTATTATTTGTGGGATTAGATGCATCGGTTAGCATGTTTTGATTTCTTAATAACAATTTGATGCAACCCAGCCAAATGAAAGGTTATAGGGAATTTGGAGATGGGTAATGATTCAATACTTATAGTGAGTATGGGGGTTCCATGCTTGCGCTTAGTTTTTTTTAATTTTACATTTTTTAAGCAATTCTAAACCATTTCTAATGTTTATCATATGTTTTAATATACAGTTCAAAAAATCACACATATCTTAAACTTTTTATATATTATATTATATTTTTCAAAATTTTAATAGTTGTATCATCATCGGCGTCGTCATAAGTCATTTCCCACTTAGATGGGGTCGGCTGCATGTATTCTGTTACGCCATTCTTGGCGATGTAAGACTAAATTTTTTGTAATTTGTAATATTTTTAAATCTTATGTAATTACTTTCATCCATGTTTTTTTGGGTCTTCCTCTCATTTTCTGACCATCTTCTACTTGGATAGAATCTGTTTTTCTAACCGGTGCTACTTTAGGCCTCCTTTTAACATGATCAAACCATCTTAATCTATTTTCTCTCATTTTATCAAAAATGGTCTCACTTTTAAGTTTTCTCGAATTATTTCATTCCTAATTTTGTCTTTTCTTATTTTACCACTAATCCACCTTAACATTCTCATTTACGCTATGCTTATTTTTTGTATATGTCGTTCTTTAACTTCTTAACATTCTGTCCCATAAAGCATAGCAGATCTAATTGTAATCTTATAAAATTTTCCTTTTAATTTGATTGGAACTCAACAGTCACATAAAATTCCAGACGCACTTTTCTATTTCTTCCATCCTGCTTGAATTCTATGAATTATATCTTTCTTAATTTCCCTGTTCTCTTTAACTGTTGATCTTAAGTATCGAAAGTGATTAGTTCTTGTTACTACTCGATCTAAAATCTTTATTGGTTCCTCATTCAGGTTTTCACTATTATTAAAATTGCATTTCATATATTCAGTTTTAGTGCGACTAATTCTAAAATCATTTGATTGTAAAGCATCTACCCACCTATTCAATTTTAAATTTAGTCATTTTTTAGTTTCATCTATTAGAACAATGTCATCTTCAAATAATATATACTAAGGTACTTCTTCTTGGAGATGTCTAGTAATTTCATCTATTCCTAAGATAAAAAGTTAAACACTCAAGGCTGAGCCTTGATGTAGACTTATTTTAACGGGAAAGACATTAATATCTCCACTATAGTCCTCACATTCGTAACAGCCCCCTCATACATATTTTTGATAATATTAATGTATCTATTACTAATTCATTTTTTTCTCATCACCTCCCATATTAACTTTCTTGATATTTGATCATAAGCTTTTTCTAAATCAATAAAAATCATGTATAAGTTCTTTTTTTTTTCTCCCTATACTTTTCAAATAGTTGTCTAAGTAAGAAAATAACTTTAGTGGTTGATTTTCCTAGCATAAAACCAATTTGATTTTCAGATACATTAGTTTTCCGTCTTAGTCTATATTCAATTACTCTTTCTCATAATTTCATAATATAACTCATTAATTTTATTCCATGATAATTTGCACAATTTTGAATATCTCTATTTTTTTAATAAATTGGAACTATAATGTTTTTCCTCCATTCACTTGGCATTAACTTTGTTTTTATAATCTTATTAAAAAAATTTGTTAACCATGTTGCACCTACATCTCCCATGCACTTCCATGCCTTAATTGGTATATTATCTGGGTCTAAGATTTTTTCTGTTTTCATTTTCCTTAAAGCTTTCTTTACTTCATATATTAGAATTTTTGGAAAATAACTGATATTCCTATTTTCTTCTATATTTAAACTAACAGCTAATGTTAAATGTTCGTGTGAGGTATCATTTAGTAAACTATAAAAATAAGTTTTCTATCTTTTTTTAATATCATCATCTTTGACTAGAACTCTTTGGTCCTTACTTTTAATATATCTAATATGTGTTAAATATTTGCCCTTATTTTCTCTTATTTTAGCCAGCTTAAATATATCTTTTTTACCTTATCTAGTTCCTAATCTGTCATATAAGTTCTCATCAGTTTTGTGTTTCGCATCGCTAATAATTTTTTTAGTAGCTTTTTTTTATCATTTTTTTTATTGTAAGTTTGTATTATTTTTATTTCTTTGCCATGTTTTAAACTTTTCTTATTTAGCATTTATAGATTTTTGAACATCTTCATTCCTAAGTTTCTCTATATGAGGATTTACGATTTTTATATATACCTACAATACTTTGTCCTACTTTTTTATGTTAGTTGTTATTTTATCTCACATTGATTCTCCTCTATCTTCTTGTGTATCTCATTTTCCTTATTCCATTATTTTTTTACTAAAAAGTTCTATGTTGTTTCCTTTTAAATTCTACCATTTAATTTTTAGAATTATATTGTCTTTAGTTTTTGTTGACTCTTTTTGTGTATATATATCTATTACTAATAATTTATACTGTATAGCTAAGCTCTAACCCAGAATAACCTTACAATTAATACAAAGGAATTTATCCAATTTTCTAATAAGGAAGAAATCTATTTGGCTGGAATTGGTTTCACTCTTGAAAGTTATCAAGTGTTCATCTCGTTTTTGAAATAAGGTATTTGTTATAACTAAATCGTATGTTATAACAAAGTCTAAAATGACATTCCCCATTTCATTCCTTATTCCAAAGTCGAAACCTCAATGACTTCTCTCATGTCCTACATTCTTCTTTCTTGCATGTCCATTTAAATCTCCACCTCTCATAACCTTTTCTTAGTTAGATGTCCTTTATATAACACTATCTAAGTCATCCCAAAATCATTTCTTGATTCTATCATCTAATCCTACTTGTGATGCATAGGCAATAATCACATTTAAGACCTCTACACCTAATACAAGTTTTATTTGAATAATTTTATCATTTATTCTATTGACATCTACAACTTTATTTATGAATTTGTTATCTACTATTATCCATACACCATTTCTGTTACCATCCTTTCCAACATACCATAATTTGAATCCATTAATCTTTTTAGCCTTCTCTCTTTTCCACCTAGTCTCTTGAAGTCATGCTATATCAATTTTTCTTCTTTTCATAATGTCTATTACTTCCATACTTTTCCCTGAAAGAGTCTCAACATTCTATGAGGCAAAACAGACTTTATGTTTTGGTATCACTTTCTTCCATAAACCACGTCCATAAAGGCATGAAAACCTTTGCCGACTTTTCGCCACAACCGGACGTTGTTGTGGCGCATCGCTTCCGAGTAGACGCCCTAGCAACCCTTGCCCATTTCTCACTACATTCGGGCTCTGATGTAGCGTATTGATTATGGAGAAACGCTCTAGCAACCCTTGCTTATTTCTCACTACAGTCGGGCTTCGCTGCAGTGTATCGT
This sequence comes from Annona squamosa, assembly GCA_035584095.1. Taxonomy (NCBI): domain Eukaryota; kingdom Viridiplantae; phylum Streptophyta; class Magnoliopsida; order Magnoliales; family Annonaceae; genus Annona; species Annona squamosa. The sequence continues at coordinate 36,283,679 of JAXCLR010000105.1, forward strand.
TTACAGGGGACGCCCTAACGTTAACAACTTTTAATATATTTTCAGAATCCATAAGAGATGTGGCGATGATTTTTAATAGCACCGGCTATCAACCTGACATGTCAACCCTCGCTTTTTTTCCGGGCTTGGGACCGGCAGTAAGAAGCTATTTTTTACAAGATACAAAGTAGCAAGAAAATTATGTTTGGTAGCATAATAATATATGATATGTGAAAATTGATAAATGATTTAGATTTTAAAAAATATTTTTAAAATTTAAAAACCAAGGGTAAGCATAAAGATTATTGTAGGGGTTGAATACGATTATGAACAAAAGGCCTTTTTGCCTTTTTCTCTTCTTTAAGAATGTCAATTGATGGATCTGGGATTAGAATTCTAGAAGAGGTAATCTTGAGGCCAAATTAAAATTACTTTAATTATACACGCGTAACAGTCCACATCAAACAAGAACTTTCTCAAAAAAAGAGGTGTTTTTATTTGGGTAGTGCGTCGATGGTGTGCGGACATCACTATTTATAAGGAAATCTCATCACATTAAAATTTCATGCAAGTCTCTTGAATACTCTGAAAGAGGGCAACATTTTTTTTGATAGGTATATATGTGACATCCATCCCAATACTAATTACAATCAAATTTTGAAACATTCTTATAAATTTATAGGAGGCCCACTGCTTCTACAATAAAATTTGGAGATAAAGCTCTACCCCACCAACACCTGGAAACGCAGCTCTAGTTTAAGTAAAAGAGGGAGACATATCGCTCCCAATCAAATAAACGCAGCTTCACTTGGCCGACCTTCCAACTCCCCTCAAATTTGGGTAGAATGTAGGCGAAAACGGGACCCGATTTTACGTGGGCGTGGCAATTTTCGGGTAGGGTGGGTCAAGAATCTAGACCTATATAATTTCAAAGCAGGGTGGGTTGAACATTTTCCAACCTTCCTTCACCCAACCCGCCCTTCACATAACTACAAGATTTTTTTTTCTGAAAAGAATTATGGCTTATTTATTTACTTGTATGGTTACTGGATGTATGTGTTTATATTTATCACTTGTTAATATAAATATAGTCTATATAGATGTACATTTAGCTTTCTGACTTATTTGTATGAATATAATTTTTATTTCTTGATTGCACAGGTGTTGTTAAAATTATGTCCCCATGATTACTCAATGAAATAAAAAGTATCATCAATATTTTTTTAAATATTATTTGCACCATTGAGGAATAAAGATTATCATTTTGCATTTAGTAGTTTTAAATATAATTCGCAATTTTACATATATTATTTTTTTTGAAGGTAAATACATATATTCGTCAAGTTTAAATTACAAATGAAATTATCAAAAAGAAATATTTTACTGAGACTTTGTTATAATAATCGTGTTTTACTTTAACTGAATAATAAAATGTTAAAACGTTCAACTTCTAAATTTATCAGAGATAAGACTTTATATTAATATATGTGAATTCTTAAAATTATTACACATTTTTTAAGCTGTTATCTTGGGAACCCAATCTAGTGCACCCAGGTGCATTCAGCCTCAATGCACCTGGGTGCACTGCACCTATTTTTTTTTATTTTTTTTTTGAAAATTTTTTCATGAAACTAT
>JAXCLR010000105.1:36312682-36332035 GCA_035584095.1 Annona squamosa
AGTAAGAGAGAGAGAAGCAGAGAAAGAGAGAGAGAGAGAGAGAGAGAGAGAGAGAGAGAGAGAGAGAGAGAGAGCACGAGTAGGGGAGAGAGAACAAAAGAGCCGGAGAGGGGAGTTTGGGTGGGATTATGTATTTCAAGTCCGGGCTACCAGATTCAAAATGCAGTAGTGTATTTGGACGGTGGAGATTTTACCAACAGGATGGATGATGGGATGCTGGGTTTCTAGCATTAGCCTCAGTATAACATAACTGAAGTGCGCCTGTATGTATATATTATATATACGAATACGAGCTTCGCTTCTATGTAACTTGGTTCTATAGAAGCAGAGCCATTTACCCCTTCAAATTTTAAGATTTCAATCATTGATGTAAAATTCAATCTATTCATTTTATTTAACACTATTTGCTTATCTAGAAGACCAAGTTTTATCTCAATAAAGTATATTTATGGGTCACATTTGTTGAAAGATAGTGTTATTCATGTATAAATTATGAAAAATACTTAGAACTACTTACACATTTATTAAAATATAATAATACTTTATAGGATTATTTATCCATGTATAAATGATATTTAGACAGTTTAGATGTTGAAAATATAACTTTAAAATTAATATTTAATGTTAAGCTATTTTATTACATTGATTTTCAATGGGGCTCATCCAAAGTGATATTAGACAAATAAAAAGATTTTTATAAGATACTAAAATGATGTTAAATATAATAGATGGATTAAATTTTGTATCAACAATTAATATTTTTAAAATGGAGGGATTACACAACCCTTTTTAGAGCCTTATGCGGCTTCTCTTCCTCCATCTCTCTTGCTTGATCCCCCCTCGCATCACCTCCTCCCTAGATCTCCTCACTGCAACCTTCCTTCTCCAACCTCTGTGTTGCTATGTGCCATCGTCCCAAGTTTTGACTTCCCTTGTTATCGTGTGTCACTGTCTCCATTTCCGCATACAAAATTCAGCTACTTCTCTGGTACTGGGGATTGAGGATAATGAATAGGGCAAATGTGCTAGGGATTAAAGACAACAAAGAGGGCAGTCGTGCTAGGGATTGAAATAGAAAAACTCCTTTGGTCACCTATTCTTTCCTCAGCTCCTTTGGTCAATGGCTTTGACTATTGGCTTTTTTAAGAAAAATTCATTAAATCATAGGATTTTACCAATAGCACCTCGAATATTTAACAGCTCATTAAAACGTGGGGACTTTTTACTTGTTGCCCCCCGTTACATCCAACAACCTAAAGTAATGTCATCTGATCTAAACGGTTAGAATTTTGAACGCATAAATGGATTCTACATGGTTAACCATAAGACATCATTTTGGCACAATTAATTAAAATACCTAACTAATTATAAAAATAATTTTAATATGAAATACATAATATTGAACTAAAATTAAATTTCGAGTAAAATCTCATTTGTCTAAAAAATTTTCCAACTGTACTCTCTTTTCCTTTTTATAACTCTAATTTTTTCCTTACAAAACTCCCACTCCAACCTGAGACCTCAACCGAGCTATATGGGTTACTAAAATTAATATCAAAAAATAAAAATAAAATATGTCATGTAGCATATAAATAATAATTAGGCAAGACCTATTATTAACCGTACGGCCCCAGTTGGTCAAAGTGTCCACATTTGCCACGTAGGATAACCTATGTGGACTTTATCCAGTCAACTTAGAAAAATTTAAGGAGTTTACAATATGTGAGTGTTAGAGGTTCAATGTTTGAAACCAGATTGGAGGGTGGGGCAGTGGGGGCAGTGGAAACTATTACGAGGAGGATATGCAAATCATATCTAAACAAAGTGGATGAAGTGGTGAGCCCCACGCCAAACATTCTTTCTTGTCTCTGAGAACTGATATATTAATCTTTAATTATTACATGATCCCTCACTACTAACGTTGTGTAGATGTTCTTTTGCATATAATTACTAGATGAATGTCGCTTCCTGAGTGATACTAAAAGGCAAAAATTTTCACGTGGGTAGCTTGGTGAAGATCAATCTTTGTAGAATCTCATCAGTTTGGGTAAATCACAAAATATTACTTTAAAGAAGAAGATCACATACAAAGGGGGAACGTTCTTCGGTGCCAGGATAGGCGAAGGAAGGTTGGGACAGGAAGACTCGACTAGAAGTTGATAGGGCTATGGGAGCAAGATTCCCATACAACGGCCGAATTAGGCAGCTACAGAAGGACAGAGAGCAAATCCAAGATAATCAACACACATTCAAGGGGGGCATGACCCTAAATGAAGAAGAGTTACTCACTAAAGAAATCCAAGTCAATAGAAGCGGAGGACCTACCAAAGCTGGATTCAAGAGGGAAGTCCATCATTTTGTATTCAGTATGTGGGAATCGAAGCAACAATAGAGATATTTTTAAAATGAACCGAAGCTACAACAATGAGCTTTTTAAAGCTACCATGCGCAGACTATGAAAGATACAAGTCATAGTAACTTTTGCAGAAGTAGATGATAATCTCTATAAGGTATCCTTTGAACTAAAAGATGATAAGGAAGATGTATTGCAAGGTAGACCTTGGCTATCTAACAAGAAGTTGATTCGGATGGAGGCCTTGCAGACCCCTATTGGAAGAGAAGAAGTAGAGCTTAATACTACTCCTATTTGGCTGGTAATCAAGGAGATTACTTTTCTGATTGACAACAGGGTGTTGGGGAGGATTATTGGTGAGTCCTTTGAGCCCTGCAAGGAGATCATCTCTACCTTTATGGGATTACAAATTAGGGTGAAGATTGACATACGTGAATTAATCAAAAGGGGAATCTTCATCAAATGCCCAAAGTCTAATTGTAGATGGCTCTCATTCCCATTCGAGTGCCTTCTTGTATTTTGCTATGTATGTGGAAAATTGGGGCATGCTTTCAAAAAGTGCAAAAAGTACAATGGAGATGGTAGCTAGACAGGGGCAAACTTCCCTTACAACTATAACTTAAGGACGTATTTTAAGGTGTTGGGCTTAAAAGAATGAATGAATAGTTAATAGAGTGTGCCCAAAGGTATATGATCAAAAGGTAGGAGTGAAGAGAGGGATGTAAATAAGATGGTAAAGCTGGGCGAGGAGGAAAAGAAAGGGGAAAGGGGAACAGAGGGGGAAGTGCTCGAGGAAAGGCTAGGAAGAAGTGAAGTAAAATGATTCTAGGGGAAGTTGGTAATATTGAATTGGGGAAGAGGGAGGAAATCAAGGAAAGGGAGACAAAAAAGTTAAGCAAAAAGAGAAAAACCATTTGGGGAGCATTGAAATAGGGAAAGAGGATGAGAGACTAATGTAGCTTAGCAATGAAGAAGAAGGTTAAGGGGAAGAGAATGAGGAAGACCTATTTATAGAGGAAGAGGAAAGATGGACGTTCACAGGGGTAGAAATTGAAAAGGATATAGGGGGTTGGGAGGCACGACCAACTGTGGAGAACGAATTGAGAGGTCTGGGGATACGAGTAAGAAAGATAGACATTCAACGAGAAAATGAAAGGGGATAGGGGAGGGGAATGGAAAGAACGGGAGGTGTAGCAAAAATAGAAAGAGGGATAGATGACATAAGAGAAGGCTAATAGGGGAGAATGGTGGAAGTAAAAGGGGAAAGACAAGTGCTTGGGAGGTGGCGATTGGAGACATATCTAGCCCCACCAAGTACAAATGAGTACAATGGCATGAAATTGTTGGGGGCCTAGGATCCCTCAAGCAATTTGCAATACTTTTGACATTATTAAGAGGAAAGATTCTAACTTGGTCTTTTTAAGTGAGATCAAGAGAAAAAAATAAGGAGATGGAGGTGATCAAACAAAAATTAAGATTTAATCATTTCCTGACAGTTCCCTGTGTGGGAAGGAGGGGCAACTTATCACTTATATGGAAAAAAGATTGGAATGTAAATGTAGTAAGTTATTCTAACATTCACATTGATGCTAAAGTCTCATTGAGCGATCATGGGACAACCTGGAGATCCATAAGATTTTACAAAAATTCTAAAACTGCTAGGAGGGAAGAATCATAGAGACTATTAAGGCATGTAGGAGACAAAGAATTTATCAGCTAAAGGATGCATCTAGAGAACCAGATGGAGGCCTTCAAGAATACAATTGACGAGTGTGGGCTGTTGGTTATGGGTTTTGTGGGCTATTCCATGACATGATGCAACAATAAAGAGGGGAAGGATTGGATAGAAGCTAGGTCAGACAGAGATTAGCAAATATGACATAGTTCAATTGTTTTCATTTTGCAAAAATATTTCATTAAACAATAGCCTACTTCGACCACATTCCAATCATATTGTAGTTGGAAAGGGGAAAGGAATAAAAAAGGAGATCCAATTTCTTCAGGTACTAGATGGTGTGGGCACAGGACAGTGAAGCACAAACATTGGTAGAGAAGGTGTAACACGGGCTGAACTCGTTGTGATTCAATCTTTGATCAGATAGGCTAAAAAACACAAAAATGTGCAAGAAAGCTAAATGAATGGAGTAAAGCAAAGTATAGAAATATCAGTAGGGGGATAATTGAGAAACAAATTGATGTACAACAACTAAAATCACAACACTATACAAAAAAGGAGAGAGGATGCAATCTAATAGGCAAAAGGAAGGATAACCAGCTATAGGCTGTTAGAGGACAAAGAGATAATTTGGAAACAACGCTTTAATGTCCACTGGATGGTAGTGGGGGACAAAAATATGGGTTTTTCTATCAAGTGACCTCGAATAGAAGAAGGAAAAATGTGGCGCCCCAAACCTGAGAGTCACATCCTGAGCCTTACCTTGAGATCGTTATTGATTGGTAAACGTGATCAGGATTGTTGCCCTGTCACACGGAGGGTTTTAACGAATATTTATCCAACTAAATATATTCTCACAGGAGTTTATTTCCTTATATTGTTCATCTAATGCGTATTTAGGTTATTTCCATTCAACAATTACATAGCTAAGCATGATGTTCAAAAGACATTTCAAACTTTCACATCAATCAGATGTCACTATATGTATTATCTATAGTTGTTAACATAAAACATCAAAGTAATTTGTAACCATTCGACAAACGTTTTTTATGACATAAAACTGCTAATGTTTTTCCATTTCTTCAATGGTCTGCTCTTGCTTTTTTGCGGGTTTGGAAAACAAAAGCGTGAGTCAAAACTCAATAAGCAAGCTATATATTTTACAGACAATTCATTTCAGGCAACATTTTTCATTTAAAATATCTTGGAAAGCAATTTATACCTTTTGAAAAAGTATATCTTGAAAACATAGTTCTTGTATCCATCACGGGTATGACATGCATAATGCAATTTAAAACCGTGAACATGTCATTCGTAGGATGGAAGCTAGCTAGGTAACCATCCATCATTGTCTTCTCCCATCTCAGAGAGGGCACCGGTGGCCTTAGGCCTATTTTAACGACTTAGCTACACCAAAGGGGAACAATCGGTTTGCTTATACCTTTCAGGTGGACCTAGTACCTTGTGCACATGAACTTTCATAAAAACCATATTTAACATGCAACATGATTTTCCATTCAGAAACTTAGAATCACAACATTTTTCATAACATTTATTAAAGAATTTCACAAGGTTACCTTATAAATAACAGATTGATTTCATTACATATTTAACTAAGGAATGGTCATCCTTAAATTCATTAGAAATAATTTCAATATTCACATTAAAATAATTAGAGCAAAAGTTGCATTTATGTAAAGCAATTTAGAAAACGAAAATCATTTAGAAATTTGCTTGCTTACCTATGTTTCTTTAGCTTTCCAAATCTGCCTTTTCTTTGCCCTTGCCCACATGAGAATAATATAATATTCATATATTCCTTTTGCTTGCATCCCACTTAGTTTTCAACTCATTTTCATTAACATACATAATCCATTAGACTTCTCAAGTCGCTATGCATACACATCGGCTATTATACATCATATTTAACCCTATAAGTAGGGTAATCATTCAACCACTTAATAATCATTCAATAATCATTATTTAAAGGTTCATTACCTTTCATACACCATTTTTCACTTATTTTTCAAAATTTGAAATTAACATCATGCATTTAAAAAGCTATATATTCACAAAATTTATTATATTTTCATGCATTTTTGTACAAAATCAAATTACATAAGTCATTTACTACTTATGCATATTCATCTATCTACATATACCCATTTGACAACACATATAATGCATTTCATAAAATTTTCCAAGTCAGCAATTTCGTCCATATTTCAGCATAATAATCATCATTAATTATCACTTATTTAGGGTATTTTTATAGGATTTTAATCCACTAATTATAGGTTTCTAAAACAGCAACTTTGGAACTCGTCTTTCACACATTCAACGTGTCTTTTGATACTTAACCCTAAACAGTTTTATAATTTCAAATTTTCAGCAATTAATCCAACTTTTCCTAACCCAAATCTAGGATATTAGCACATATTTAGCATCCATAATTTAACTCCTCTCAAAACAACAACTTTCATGCGCATGTTGGGTGTCTTTCTCACTCCATTTTGCATATTCATACCTATGCCCTAAAATTCCAAAATTAAGGCAAGGTTAATTTATTCCTTTTGTTTATTCAAAGTACCCTAAATTTATAATAATTTATCCTCTAAAGTATCCATAATTCACTTAAGCATACTTATACAATATATATGTCACAAAAATATGGAAATCGGGTCATATACATCACTTTGAATTCCATTCTCTCTAAAATTCGTATCTTAAGCTTAAATCAACATGTATATTTCACTAAAACATGATTCATAGCCTAAACATGATACTAATCCAAAACAGCAACTTATCACTTGCATTTAGGATTTATCGAGTTAGGTTTTCAACTCATAATCCATTCTAATCTCCATTTCAACTTCATAAATCATTGAAATTCATAGGTATATCTTAATACTCATTTAATTTTTGATCAAATGGCATGTTAAATCACCATTTGAGGATTATTTATGAGTCAAATTCATATCCAAAAACTTGGAGTAGAAAACTTAGAATCAAAGGGTTTAACTTATCACATACTTTTACTTGATTGTTGAAACCTTAATCCTAATCAACTCAAGCTTGATTTCTTTTTCTTTTTTCCTTTATTTTTCCTTCCTTTTCTTTTCCTCCTTGCTGGGTTCCCCTTGGACATGAGTTGCTGCTGAGTGGAGAAGGTATTTTGCTACTTAGAAAATTTTTTCCAACACCTCTCTCACATGGCCATCCACATATAATAGGGGCTGGATTTTCCAGCTTGACCTCACTTGGAGCAGGATTTTTTTAAGGGTAATTCAATGCATTTTAATCCATTGGTGTGTTGTTTCATTTGTGGCCAAGTAAATTATTTTAACCACATTTTTAAAAATAAAAAATCTGCTTAAGATAAGCTCCAACATGCTGTCCATTGCACACATCCGCTAACTACTCCATTTTTTAGTTTTTTTTTTACACTTTGGTAGCCTTAATTAAAGGGTAATTTATGCACCTAACATGTAGCTATTTTAACTATTAATTTGGCATAAAAAAATTCAAAAAAAATCTAGCTGCTGATCACTTGAACATCCATGCATAGGACACCTTCGTTGTCCACTTTTTGGATTTGTCAATGGCAATTGATATCATGATTTGTCTAGGAATTTTTCACATGAATAAATGCACATTTATACACCCCTGCATACTAGCTACCTAGGCTAATAAATTATAAAATAAAAAAAACCAAACAGCAACTGGTTTGGACGTCCATGGCTGCCACCTTACCTATGCTCCTTTGATCTCTCCTTTAGCCCCATAAATACACACATTATTGCAAGGATAATTTCGTGAGATTGACCTTTTATGATAATTCACAAAATACCCTGGTTTTGAGCTTCATTTGACACCTAGTTAAGCCATTAAAAATTGCATTTAATTCATGTACTCCTTGCCTTTAATGAATGGTATTTTTGGGGTGTAAAAGTCAACTATATACAACTTTTCCAATTCAGGCATTTTCCAAAATAATTTGCTTAATCTAAACCTTCCAAAATGTTAATCTCATAATTTCATTCAACAGTTTCAAATTTCATCCCAATCCAATTTTTCTAGCTTAAGTTATAGTCATTTGAAGTTAACGATTGGTTTTAAAATATGATCAATTAATTGTCACACTAATTCCATCAGGGATTTTTATAACCTAATAATTCTATAAGCTAAAGCCCATAATTACCAATTTTTCTGTCAAATTTCACTTGAATCTGCCTTACAGGCGGTGAATTATGAATTTTCTAGTATATTTCTACTTAACTTGATAATTATCCTTTAAATTCTCATAATTCGTACCAAATAATTTAAAATCATTATTCATAATATATTGGTATGTTTCAATCACCATCAAATTACTTTAATCTCATTGTCCCATATCAGCTTATAATGATTACTCGAATCATTATTGCTAATCTTGAACCCTAATTGCAATAACTTAGCAAAATCACAAGATTATCCAAAATTTTAATTAATTCACATATAAATCACATATATATGTTTAATGCATACATTTGAGTCCTACATAGATTGGGCTTCATAACAAACTTCATTGAAAGGCTTGAAATCAGGGAAGGAATGTGCGCAAGGGAACAAGAGGAGCTAGAAAAAGTATTCATAGATTAATTCAGAGAGCTTTTCAAGAGTGGGGAATCAAGAGGGACTTAGAAGATAACTAAGAAGATTGAAGGAAGACTATCAGATGAGGAAAAAAGAGGCTCTTATAAAGCCACTAGTTCGGGAGGAAGTGTAAAGGGTAGTGAAAGGAATGAACCAAAATAAGGCCCCTGTACTAGATGGAATGTTAGCAGGCCTCTTCCTTAAACATTGGTAGACTATAGGAACTAGATGGAATGTCAGCTGGCCTCTTCCCAAAACATTGGTAAACTATAAGAAATGATATCCATGAGTTCATGAATCATAGGAATAAGATTGAGCTCGAGATAAAATTGCAAAACCTAAACACTACTACCATTGTGCTCATCCCCAAAAGCAAGAGAGTAGGCAAAATGACAGAATTCAAACCTATCAACCTTTGCAACGTGGCCTATAAAATAATGTCAAAAAGTGTTGGCCAACAGGATGAAGAAAAGCCTTGAGGGTAGGGGTGCAACTCGAGCTCATAAAACTCGGGTTCACCTCAACCCTAACCCTAACCCTATTTGTAAAACTTCAACCCTAACCCTATTTATAAACCTCGAACCCTAACCCTATTTTTGAAATTCGGGCTCGGGTTAGAGTTTCGGGTTGACATTCTCCTATTAATATATCTTTGTTACTTATCCTATATATATAGTTTTTATCACAAACCTATTGTATAAAAAAGTTTAAAAAATAATTTATTATACGAAAGCAAGAAAAATTCAAATATTGCTTAAGATTAGAAAAAAGGAAACCTGTATTGAGCCTTCTCTTTGCATCGAGTAGAATAATAACTTTATTTTTGACAACTTAAAAGTATAACCGTTTTCCATTCCGCAATTTAACACCAATATCACAATTATATACATTAATATTACCATCTAATTATAAGATAAACTTTATCATATCAATTGTAATAAAATAAAATTATCCAAAAACCACAAAATATCAAGTCAAATAAGATTATAATGATTCAAGCATCCAACTCCAAATCACAACATCTCTTGCTAATCTTGTTTTGCATATTACTTGACCTATCCATATTAATTTAATCACCTAAATATCACTTTTTTGTAATATATAAAAATAATTAGAAATTGTCCGTTTCAGAGCAATAACAAACTAATGAAATAATTTTTTGGAATTACAAAAATATTTAAATGCAAGCATTCAAGCTATAGAAATACCTGTTCAAATGAAATAACCATTTACACTATTTGAAATTTGAATGATTCTATGTGCTGAGTAAAAGTAAATATTTCTGAATAGCAGTCCATTTTGTTTCTATTTATTTTATTTCTAACAATTAATTCTTAGATAATTAATGTTGTTTTCATTTGTTTATTTCTTCTACCTGTATATAATCACATTACATACATTTTTCTCCTTCTCTTTTGATCTCATTTTCAAATAGGATTCTATTGAACCAGCTTTCAATAATTACTAATGTTACTATTAATTCATATATTAAATAATAAGCAAGAATTTTTTCTAAAAAAATATCAAGGACAGAATTGTTACCGACGTCAGGGACGGGCCGGACGGCGGAATGTTGGGAAGCAAGACCGAAGGGAGCAGTCGGCAGAGGTGCGGCCAGAGAAGAAGGCTGGAGGGTTCGAACAGACGGGATTTCAACACTGCTTGAGAAGAAAGGTTGGACTACTGGACGGATCGGGATTCGCCTCTTCGGACGGGAATCGGGATCATTGGTTCGGCGGACGGTGGACGGGATTCGGCATATGGCAGAAGGCACACAGACGACGGGATTCAGCAAATGGGATCATGACTTTGAGCGGGATATCGCGAATTCGAGCGGGAAGAAAGGGCAAGGACAAAAAGCTTGAATGGGCGGGCTAACTCCAAAGTCAAATTTCGAATTTGAAAAGTTGAACTCGTCTGACGCCTACGGCAATGTTGCTGTCTGCCCATCTGATGTTTGAACAAATATAAGATAAGATCATTCATATATTATTATTATAATAAAAAATACATATTTTATGTAAATAGAATTCGGGTTCAGGTTTACAGGGTTCGGGCTTGCCTGAACCCGAAACCGAGATCTATTAGAATTCAATCCGGGTTCGGGGGGCCGGGTTCGCGCCGAACCGGGCCCAAGTTGCACCCCTACTTGAGGGCATTATATCCAAATAACAACGTGCATTCATACTAGGAAGACTAATTTTTAGGTAACATGCTTATAACATATGAGGTAATTCATTGTTTGAGAGGAAAGAAGAGGAAAAGGTGGGAAGTGGCAGTAAAATTAGGTATATCCAAGGCTTATGATAGAGTTAAGTGGGGATATGTTTGTGTTAGGATTTTCAAATTTATAATAAGTATAATAGAGCTTAATAGATTAATAACAAAAGCAAAGTAGCTAAGTTAGTAGGAGACGTTGGCGGTTATGGGATTGAATCTTTCTACTGGAATTTTTTTTTGAATTTTTGATTTGCACCAAGGGATGCAATGGTTGCGCAAGATTCTAAGGATGCATCCAGTTGAAATTGGGATGTGTCTAATAAATTGAGTTGGATAATTCCACCCAAGTGTTCCCATTACTTCCATTCAAACACATCATCCTTGTCCCCTTCAAGATATTGTGTTATTTCCATTTAGACGTCCTTGTAGATTGTTTTGATTCAGACATTGTTGTCTTAATCATGTTTTGCAGTTTTATCATATAATTTTAAAATTTTCTCCATTCAACCAAAATTCTTATTTTAAGTGTTCATGCGCCTAGAAAAGATGATACTTTTTATTCTAGTTTATGTTTTACTTTTTGTATCCTGGAGGCAACTGCAAAATTACCCTAAGCAACAAATATTATAACAAAATTGCCTTAAGGAAAGTGATGTCGTAACACGCCTATAGTGAAACTTGATTTTAATTTGTGGGCAATGGCTATGTTGTAAATGACATGTTTCGCCTAAATGTCAATAATAGATCATCAACTTCTGCTTATATGGTTGACTTTTTTTCTATATGGCATAAACCAGTCATGCTAATTTTCGTAATATGGACACTATGATGAAATTGAGTTTAATTTCTAGATCACCTAATGAATTTTGAGATGAATATAAAATTTGAGTTCAAACTAAATTCACTAAAAAACCATTTCAAAAAGTAGAAAGGAATTCTGAATTATTAGGTTTAATTCATTTAGATATTTGTGATATGGAGCATACATTAATAAAAGGTGGAAAGAAATACTTCATAACATTTATAGATGATTTTAGTAAATATACTTATGTGTATTTATTGAGAACTAAAGATGAAGTCTTAGATCTTTATCAAAAAAAAAAAGATGAAGTCTTAGATAAATTTAAATCCTATAAGGTTGAAGTCGAAAATCAATTTGAAAAATCTAGATTATTAATGACTTTAGCATTAATTTATCATCTTAAAATTCACCAAATGGATTTAAAAACTTCTTTTTTTAAATAAAAATTTAGATGAGGAGATTTATATAAACAACCTGAAGATTTTATATTATCTGGACAAGAAAAGAAAATCTGTAAATTAATAAAATCTACAATGACATTAAAATTTTGATCAAGTTGTGTTAGCAAATATTTTTAAATTAAACCACTCAGATAAATGTATTTATAGTAAATTTTTTGCCAATAGACATGTTATTATTTGCTTATATATGAATGATGTGCTCATATTTAGTACTAACCTTAAGATTATATGCATACTAAAAGTTTTCTGTCAATTAATTTCAATATGAAAGATATGGGCAGGGCCAATGTCATCATTAGAATCAAAATTATAAAAGATGGTAATGTATTTTATCTTTTTCAGCCTCATTACATTGGAAAAATACTAAATCGATTTAATCATTTTAACGTTAGTATGGCCTCAACTTCTTTCGATCCCAGCGCCGAGTTGTGTGAAAATGATGATAGATCTATCGATCAACTTGAGTGTTCTAAGTGATAGGAAGTTTAATATATGCTATATATTGTACTAGACTAGATATTACTTTCGCTGTAGGTGTATTAAGTAGGTTCAGTAGTAATTCAGGATATATGCTTTAGAATGCAATCTATAGGATTTTGAAATATTTGAGAAAGACCATTGACTATGGATTACATTTCAATGTTGAACTTACTGTATTATAAGGATATAGTGACGCAAGTTGAATTTCTGATACCAAGGAATCTATATCCTCTAGTGGCTGGATTTTTAACACTGGAGGAGCTGTTGTTTCATAGGCTTCTAAAAAGCAAACCCGCATTATACTTTTAAACATGAAGTCTAAGTTCCTTGCTTTGGCTACAGTAGGGAAAGAGGCAGAGTGACTTAAAAATTTGTTGCTTGAAATTTCCGTTTGGCCTAAGTCAATCTCTCCCATTTATTTACATTGCGATAGCGAAGTAACCTTGTCTAGAGCATACAATAAGACTTATAATGGTAAATCACGACATATTGCATTGAGACATAATTATATAAGACAGTTGCTCCAAGATGGAGTGATTAATATTAGTTTTGTAAAATTAAGTGAAAACTTGGTAAACCTGCTTGCAAAAAGCCTTACTAGGAAAGTGGTATCGAAAACATCGAGAGGGTTGAGATTGAAATACACATCTAGGAGTTGCAATAACTGAAACTCAACTCTATTCTTGTAGCTCAAGCCTAAGAGTTCAATGAGCAAAGTAAGTTATTTTGCAACTTGTAAGCATTGGTTATATTTATAATTTTGCATCATTCAAGCAATGCTTGATCCTGTAATGTATTTTTGAGGTTGAGTGTTTTATACTCTTAATGGATCTAAAACAATTATGTTAGAGTATTTAGTTACAAAGCACTCTAAATAGGTCCACTTATATAAGTGTTAGAAGTGATGTCGCTTCTGTTTGAAGAGTATGTGGATTCACTCTGAGGTATTCATGAAAATAGAATACTGACACATTGTTATAACGTGTCACCTTTTAGAACACTTGATATATTTTGAAATCTTATATGTAAGATATTCCAATTTATTAAATGGGGTCGATAGTTTAAAGCCTTGACTATTGTACACTTCGATAAATTTTAATATATTTTCACTAAGTAAAGGTTCAAGTCTACCCGACACCTTTATTTATGTATGAGACTTCCTTGGTTGAATGGAGTTAACTTAAATTTTAAAAAGGGCTAGGAATGTTGAGATTTTTCAAATTTATAATAAGTATAATATAGTTTAATAAATTAATAATAAAAGCAAATTAGCTAAGTTGATAAGAGACGTTGGCAATAACTAATAAGTCATAGGATCGAATCTTTCGACCAGCAATTTTTTTGAATTTTCGATTTGCACCAACGGATGCAACGACAAATTGGCCACAAAAATGTAAAAGGATATGGGTGATGTGGCAAAATTCTAGGGATGCATTTGAATGGTGGTTCTGCACATACGGCTATTCAAAAAACAACTGGATAATTCCACCCAAGTGCTCACAATTGTCTCTATTCAGACACAACATCTTTGTCTCCTTCAAGACATTGTATTGTCTCCATTCAAACATCCTTGTGGATGGTTTTGATTCAGACATTGATGTTTTAATCATGTTTTGTAGTTTTACCATATAGTTTTGAAATTCTCTCAATTCAACCAAAATTCTTGTTTCAAGTATTTGTGTGCCTAAAAAAAGTGATGTTTTCTATTTTAGTTCATGTTTCACTTTTTGTATCTTGAGGGAAACTAGAAAATTACCCTAAGTAGCAAATAGAGTAGCAAAACGGCCTTAAGGAAAGCGATATCGTAGCACACCTGAAGTGAAATTTAATTATAATTTCACTTTTCCCACTTTTTTTAATTATCTCAATTTTATATTTTGCCCCAACAATTTGCAAAGCTATGAGGGCGATGAATTTTAGCAAAGGTGTGGTTCAAATGGATTAAAGGTCTCATGTACTCGGTAAGGTATCAAGTGATGATTAATGGCTGTAAATCGAAAATTTTGGTCTCGAGCAGAGGACCGAGTCATGGTGACCCACTATTTCCATACTTGTTCCTTATATGTGCAGAAGGTTGAACAGAAGAAAAGGAATCATAGGCCTAAAAATCTCTACAAGGGAACCACAGTTTATCCATCTATTTTTTGCAAATGACGCCTTCTTAAAGGCAAACCACAAGGAAGCTCAAAGGTTAGTACAAATCCTAACTCGGGGCATACCATGAACATAAATAAAACTGCATTACTCTTTAGTGCCAACACAAAGGAAGCACACAGGAATGAGATTTGAGGCCTTCTAGGAGCAAGAGAACGTGAAATTCAACACTACTAAGGACTGTAAGGATGGATAGGTAGATCCAAGAAAACAATATTCAAGAGCATAAAGGAGCAAATCTGGAAGAAAATACAAGGATGGAAGGAAAAATTACTGTCAATAGAGGAAAGGAAGTTCTGATAAAGGCGGTAGTCCAAGTAATCCTCGGTTACATAACGAGTATATTCCTCCACCTTAAAAGTTTTTATAAAGAAGTTCATGGCCAAATTAGCAAATTTTGGTGAGGAGAGATTGAAGGAAAGAGAAAAATGAGCTAGGTGGCTTAGTCAGACGTGCATTTCAAAAGCTAAGGGTGGAATGCGATTCAAAGATATGGGGGCTTTGAATATTGCGATGCTGACAAAACGACTATGAAAGCTACATGTGAACAGAAACTCATTCTGCCACAAAGTGTTCAGGGCATTCCATGGGACAATATTTTAGATTGCACAAAGAAGGCTAGGGACTCCTATGGAAAAACATATTGAAAACAATATTTGTTCACCGAAAGGAGAAAAATGGAGTGTGGTGCCCCGACCCGGGTGTTTAGAAGCCTTACTCTGGGATCTTTATAGATTGGTAAACGTGACTCAGGATTGTTGCCCTGATCACGCGGCGGGATTTTTAATTGAATCACGTCGAATTTTTTTCTTTCATTCCTTTTCTTTCATCACATAACCAACAATTGTCATTAATTTTACACATGATACTCATATTATTTCAGTATATAACATCATATCATCATATATGAACATATTCTTGACATCAATTTTACATATAGTATTCATATCATAATAACTAACTTATCTACATGACGAGTTTTTTCAATCTAAACATTTCATATACACATATTTTGAAATTCCATCTAATCATTCATATCATATACAAATCAGCTTGTTGAAAAGTTTTTTTCATACTATTTTCCTTTCCTGTGTGGCCTGTGTTGTACATGTCTATGATTGAGGAAAACAAAACATGAGTTGAAACTCAGTAAGCAAGCATTTTTCATTTTAAATGCATTCCTCACCTTTCAGTAGTAGATGCTTAATAAGCGTTCAACTAGCAATTGGAGGAAACTTTTTCATAAAAATCTTTCATAAACATTTCGTAATCCCAATTCATGGCAAACATATGCTTATAAAACTTGACATATAAATTCTTTTTCTATGAACATATTTATTTTCTAAAATATTTTTCATCGAAATTCCTTTTCTCATAGGACATTTTCATGTCATAAAATACTTTTCATAAACCCTTTTTAAGCATATGCAACATGCAATACGTCTCTGTCCATCTGGTAGATGACACTTACCAAGTGATCATTCTTCCTTAGGAGAGAAACTCTTCCAGGTGATAGTCCACGAGCCAGGCGGCTATCCGTGTCCATGTCCCATTTCAGGGAGGGCACCGCCGGCATTTAGCCTTATTCAAGTGACTCGATTCTATGCAAAAGAGGCCCAATTTGTAACCGTGTCCAGCTTGCATATATTTTACAGTAGACCTATTACATAATCCTTATGCACACATTTCCTTCACATTCACGTGCTAGCATGATTCTATAAAAACCACAGACCACAGTCTATGTCCTTTTTTTTGAAAACTTGATGCTAATATGCTTTCATAAAATACTACAGACCTCAGCCTATATTCCTTTCAAATTTTAAAAATTGGGCTTAACCCATGTTAACGAGTTCTATACTCAAAATGTTTTGTAAGAATGACCAACCTTAAAATATTTATATTTTATAAATCCTTTAAAGTATTCAAGGAAAATATTTGAAATAACAATATTTTTTAACCGTTTTGTAAATAATTTTTGAATGATAAAACGTCTTTAAAATATTTAAAACCAAAAGATTTTTCTTAGGAATGTTTTTCCCATTTATGGATTTTTATGATCAAAGGACATGCAAGTATATACTTTCATCTAATATCATATACTTTTGTCCACCTGTCTTATTGTTCATTTCTATATGTGATAGACTTGCATAATCTTTGGAACATTACTCAAATCATTTTTTAAATTAATTTATCGTGTTGGCCTTCCTTAAATCCTTCTTGAAACAATGGATTTTGGAAACTCTAAAATAATCCAATATTTAGAGAACCTTTAAAATATATTATTAAAATACTTCAAAATCTTGTAATAAAACTATTCTAAAATATTTATTTTAAATATCATTTTAAAATCTCATTTTCCTTTCAATATAACCTTTTCAACATTTGCATTTTACTATTTTTTAATATTAAAAAAATTTGGTTCTAACGAAGCAATTTCCAAAACAATTTAAGATTGCAGAATAAGGTCGTATAAAATTGTATTTTCAAAAGGTTTGCTTACTTACCTACGTAGTCAATTTGTACCTTCCACTTTTCCTTTTCCTGTAAAAATAACAAGGACCATTTTTCTTTTAATATTTCATGCTTACATAGTGAACTTATTTTTCTAACTTATGTATGTTTCATCTCATACAACTATCTCCTATTCACATTTACAAACTTGGCTACTGCTAACCATTTTTCTATCATCTATAAATCACTAAATTCTAAAATCTATTTTTAAACATTTATACATATACTCATTATTTCATGGCTATTTAGACCATGAAAATCCAAACATTACAGCCTAGCTATTTTTGATGTCACCTGATTAGGAGTCATATTTTATCAAACCAATAAATTATTAGTACTAAATTAAGCATTATATATGCATGGATTAATATTCAATAAATTAAGAAAATAACCCATGCTTGTCTAAATTTTCAGAAATTTACAACCTTTCTTTCATCATCCATAAATCATATATTAAACATGGTTTATACAAATTTAAAAATCTGTTTTGAACATGTTTTCATACGTATCATTTTTATCATTTTAATTTACTAATTCAATATAACAAAAATAAAAATCTGTTTTAAACGTCACTTATACTCAATATTTTCAAGCCATATATTAAACATGATTTTAATAGAAATTAAAATCTATTAATTCAACATGAAATCAAATAGGGTATATTTTCAGCAAAATATTCATCATAGCAACGTTCAGCAGGATATTTAACAAAATTTCTGAATTATGAATTTCAAAACCAAAAATAATAAATACATAAATCTATTTGGAACGGTAATGATCATCCATGCATTTTTATACATGCTGTTTATTAAAAAAAATTATCGTGCAGCATTTCAAAATTGAATTTGATCCTGAAATCATATTTTCAGAAGTATTAATGTTCAACATTTAAATTCAAAACTAGAATTATATATGCATAAATCTATTTGGGCATTGTATGCTCATACATTCCTATTAAATATTTCAATACTTGAAATCTTATTTATTTAATGATAAATCAAACCGAATTATACTTGGTTAATTCAAATAGCATTAAAATCATGGTAAAATCATGCTGAATTAATGAAAGTCATGCCGCATCAATTAAATAATATGAAAATCATGCTCGTATTAAAATCTGCTGAATTGGAATTTAAATCATGCATCCAGAAATTTATTCATCATATTAATTTATCATTAGTAGAATACTTAATTAAAAGTTCTGTTTATTAACAACTTTAATAGAAAATCAAATGGCGAACAGCATTTCAGATTATTCTAACGTAAATTGATAAAAAGGAATGAAGAGGTACCTTTTTGGATTGTTGAATCGTTGCTTGGCTTTGCTGAAGCAAAAGCAAAGTTTTTTTTTTTTTTAAATGCTGCTGGCGTCCACCGTTTGAAATTCAAGGAGGAAAAGTGTATCATTTGCCCTTTTGAATCATGTAACATCCAGCAATATTCAGCACGCCTCTTTTATACATTCCATTAAGTGGTTTTACCATGGTTTAATTTAACCCAACCTAAGTCACCACTTACTATTATCACTGATGTTTTTTTTATGATTCCTGCAATTAAATAAATGCAGCTACCCCTCTTATGTGTTTTTTTTATAATTTATTTATTTATTTTGTCCATGCACCGTCCACTACTTGCTGCCATCGAGTTTTTCTTTTTTTAAACAATAAATTCCAACATTAATAAATTAAATTATAAATACCTATATTCACACTTATATATTATGAAAAATTTTCTTATTAATATATATACAATTGCTCACAAAATGCACCTTTCGAAATTTTTAAAAATCTTTTGTTTTATTTTAATTGACTAATTCATATTTGGAAGAAAAATCTTTTTTTTAATTTTTGAGATAGGTTTTCCAAAATTTAATTTCGTTGTTAATTTGGGCATATTAATTTAAGCTTTCCCTTAAATTTTCACCTTAATTGGAGTTGCATACCTATTTTTATTTAATTATTAAAAAATGAATATATTTATGTCTACACAAAATTCACATACATTTCAAATGTGAATTTTGAAATTTTCATAATTATTCTAAATAATTCTTCATAACCCATAA
>JAXCLR010000105.1:36336491-36356452 GCA_035584095.1 Annona squamosa
AACTAAGGATTCAAAAAGGATGTTCAGACCTTATCTTCCAAAGACACACACACGCACACGCACACGCACACGCACACACACATATTACTGAGGTAGCATGGCCAGAAAATTATATCTTGATTTGCTTGTTAACACATGGAAGTTGCTAAAAAGAGGGAAAAGGTGTGTTTTCAAGATTGAAATGTGGCCCAACCACACCTCTAACAAGATGATTTGTGTCTCCTAATAAACCTAATGACGTTGAACAATGTGAAAGGTTGGTATTTGATTCCATCATCAAAATTGGCCCCATCCACAAGGCTACACAAAAAAAAAAAAAAAAAAAACTTCAATGCACTAGGGTAGCATGGAGGGAGAAATGGTGTTGAAAACTTCCAAGGAAAATATTGGAATAGACAGAAATCCTACTCATGGGGTAAAACATTAGGATATAGTTTCTACATCAACTACTCAGCCACAAAGATTTATATTTTTTCGAAGGATGTCATGTACTGGAGGGGTTCTGTTTTCACATAATTCTACTTGCACTTAAGCTTGGAACCAGATACCCAAAAACTACTCCAGTTGAAACCAAACAAAAGAAAGACAGCAGTATGGTCACGATACTACGAGCTGCATACACAATGCATATCAAAGCACTTTGAAGATTTGTGACGAGTATATACTTCTTAGTAAACTGAGAAATCAGAAATGGATGGAATGAATACATCAGTAAAAGGAATATTCAATAACAAACAATATTTTTTTGTCAAAGCCCATGAGACTAAGTTACTGGAAGACAGCAAACCATAAGCAATCTGGTTAGAATAACAATAGTTGATAAAATTAAAAGCATTTGAGCTATGGCAGAAAATTTTACAAGAAGATATATACCATGACAGAGGAAAAGACAGCAGTCAGCCTCCGATGTTGAACAACCATGTAGTAAAGCTTGTTCAGCGCGAAGGAGATCCTGATCCCACATAAAATTCTGAGCATGCACTAAATCCATGATAGCCATCCACATATTTTGTGAACCACCGTTCCTTTCCAGACATGCTTCGAAATTCACATCAATGGGACTCAAATGAACCTGCTGTTTGTACCTACCTTCAATAAATTTTAAAGATATCCAACCGATTTGATAATCTGTTTGAAGCTGCATGCACTTTTCATACTCTAGTTTTAACTTAGAAAAATCCTCTTGCACTGCATATGCACGACATAGTTGCAAGCATGCAAAGAACAGGTAACCATTAGGAATTGTAAGTCTCAATGCAGCAGTAGCATGACCAATGCAACCCACATAGTCTCTATCTTGCATACAGATTTCAGAAGCACATAGTAAAAGTTGAAATTTCTGATATTCGTAAGGCTGATATTTCTTTGAAAAGAGTTGACTGGACAGAGCACCAGCCACTAGACGTTTAAGAGTACCACAAAGATGTTTAGGAAATTTCTCTTCACGAGCCTTTTGTAGCATACAAAGTACAAGTAGGTATCTTGAGTTGTCATTCCATGGTTCTTGATGCAACCATCTGCAAACAAAAAAAAAATTCAACATTTTGTGCCATGTCAAAGGCTTTGGAAGTCATCAATATAAATGTGTTTTCTTAAAAAAAAAAAAAAAAAAAAAATTCACACCAAGTGCAAAAATTCGAAATTTTGGCATTTAACCAATTAAATTGATCCTATCATAATAAGGATGTTTCCATTAGTGGTATAGACACTTCATCACAAATTAGAAGTGGATAATCCATGATTCTTGCACATACAGATCAAGACACCAGAATGGTCTTTGATCACTTTCTTGTTTGTAGGTCAGTATGCACAGCATTAAGATGCCAACAATGCTAAACAAAACTATGATTCATGATCATCACAGAAAGCAATATTCCAACCAAATGGGATCACCTACAAAAATACAGTCTCGCATTCACTTTATATAAAGTTTCACAATTAATCCTCATCTAATGGAAAATTACACAGCCCAATTAGTTTTGGAAGTTATATTATGCCATTCAAAAGCAATAAAAACTCAAACGAACCACATGGATCAAAGACATACTTCTGTAGCTGCTGAAGAGGTTCTGCTTTTTGAGCTCTATGTGTGCACTGTCTTTCGCATGTTGGAAAGTAGAACTTTGATTGTGCAGTGCAGCTAGCGTAGCATGCGACTGCAGCAGAACCGAGAATCTCATTTTCTGATTTTCTGCCTTCCATGTAAGGGTGCCCAGTAGGCTCAACCACAACACATCTGATTGAATTGTGAGAACTTTCCCATTCTTTACTGGACAATAAGAGGTTACTAAGATGGTTCCTGGCAAAACACAGTTGTCATCAGAAAAACACAGAAGCTAGAATTTTCACACAAAACTGAAATAGATAGAAATATGAAAATATTGAAATAAATACAAAACTTGCAGTTCCTATGCAAGACTTCAACTACAGAACTAATTTTCAGTAACATATTTTGGGAAGTTAACAGTCTCATTAATGACCAGTATAATAGCTAACTTGGTTAAAAGTAGTTGGTCAAAGAAACCAAAATAATGGGCATCAAACAGAATCATTGGAAGTGACTGGACCAAATTACCTTCAAATAACTAAGTGGGTACTCCAAATAAGATATGGAACTCAGACAATCATGCTTCAGGTTCTCCACCAACCAAAGCAGGATACAACCAGGAGTCGGCCAACCATTATATCCATAGAAATGATCATATGTTTAGTTTCATTTGACTTTTCAAACGCAAGCAATGAAGCTGCCAAATCAAAAACTCATTACTCCTGGACCAGGTAACCAAATCTAGGCACCAAAATCAGCCTTGTTCACAGATTTTGGCTCCATAAAGGTTCCTACATAACTTACAGCAAACAAAAAACACAAGCAATGGAGAAATCTTCTTTGCAATGCCCATCAAATCATTAACTTCGTGGTGCCTTTGACCTATATTGAATTAGGTGGCTAATTTTCACGAGAAAATAATAGCAACAGCTGTGAAAGATTTTGCTCTAGAAATAACCTAATACTGCAATGGAGTTAGAGACTGGAATGTAGTAAAATGATAACATCAAATTACGTCTGCAAATCTCATTAAAAAAAAATGTCTGCAGTGTGTACAATCATGCCTGCCTTCAGAATATTTAAGAAAAGCACAAAGAACTCTAATTAAGAGAGGAACAACTGAACGACAAATCTGACTGTCCATGTCCCAGCATATACTAGGTCAACCAACTCAGATCAAATGAAAAGAAGTTGCACAGAAATTGATGGGATCATTAACAACACCACCTCTGCTCCTTTGAGATATCACCATGAGAAACCATTACACTCCTAGAACCTGAAGAAAGTCTATATGCTTTATTTTGATGAAATGAAAATTTCTCGAACTGTCAGATTCACACATCTTAGTCATTCAAAGTTAATAATCTGTCGGCTCCATGACTCTTATAGTTATTTTTAAAATCCTAGTAATGTAAACCCACTGTTAATATGTTCAAACTGATCATCAGATTTTTTATTTGGACCAGGTCATCAATATGGACCACCTTAATGATTGGATCTGTCCTAGAGATGCAATCAAATAAATAATTATGGTTTTTACATTTGCATCACTTAAAAGTTCAAGACTTACAATCAAAGTGGTCAATATCCGACAGATGAACATACCTTATCAAACAACTGTCCGGATACATGTGAAGAACCTTTTTCAGGTACACTACTGCACTGAAGACTCCCAGACTATGCTCCGACCCATGTCTGATCTGTAAGACAAACAAACCAGTATCAGCTTCAGTGCTTCCAGAGAAGGAAAAGATGAAGAGAAAAGGCAACCAAATGGGTGTGTGTGTGTGTGGGAGAGAGAGAGAGAGAGAGAGAGAGAGAGAGAGAGAGAGAGAGAGAGAGAGAGCAACTTACCAGCTTACCCAGAGCAAGTAAAGAGTGGAATCCAACACCCACATCATGAGAAGTAAGAAGATGCAAAATAAGGGAGCGAAGTTGACCGCTTTGATCAAGAGCGCTTAGCACAGCAATGATAGAACTGATTTTTGTGCCATGCAATATATCCTTGGGCATTTTCAGAATATTAGCAGTTGTGGCTTTCAAGCCTAAAATCTGATACATCAGTTTGCATATCAACCCCAACAGACCAGCTGCAGATGAATTGTTCATGGTTTCTAGGTTAGAAGCTAACTTTCTGGCAATAGATAGAGCAGGGCCATTCCTGCCTAGCTTCCATAATGTCACAGCATATATCTGCTGGCCAATGTTGTCAAGCAAACCTAGACAGTGAAAAAAATATATATATACAATTTTCATTAGCAACATTTAGGAAGAGTGTTCAGAAAATTAAGGATAAAGCCATTCCAGCAGGTTCTTACAAATCTGACCAAACATTTCATTATAGCCAGAAAACAAACATTTCTGATCCCACAGAAAAGGTGGTCTGATGTTAAGCAACTTTCTAAATTCCTAGAAAGATTTTGGCACAGCACACAGGAGAAACAACCTATATGTAAACCATTTAATTTAAATGAATTCAAACACAAATTATTCCTTTATCATGCAGGTAGATTCCAACCATGAGATTGCAGACAGAAATCTGAGGAGCATGTACGGACTTTTTGACTTGTAAATGAATAAACATACAAACAAAACCAGCTTATAGTCAAATCTAAGCACCTTCTTTCTCCAGATCTTGACATTCAATGGCTGCTTCATGGGCATTTCCTGCCTGCACACCAATCAATTCATTTTAAATAGTTAGCCAAAGGTGCAGAATGGAATCATTAGTTTCTTCAATACAGTTCATGTCAGTATTATTAAAACCAAACCAGACCAACCAGTCCAACTGGTTCAACCAGGAACCGGTCTGTCTAGCCTGGTTATATTATTATGCTTTCTCAGTATTTATACAATTCTTAAAACATTATTACTTTATGACATGCTAACATCACAGTTAAAGCTGATTAGATTTAATGGTCTAACCAATTAAAACCAAACCAGGCAATTGACCAGTTCATCAATCCAGTACTGATAAAATTGGTTCATACAATGTATCCTCAGTTTAGACTAGCTTTCATCATACATCACAACAATTCTCCAAAAATATGATAGGAATGCTGTTAGACAGATGTTCTTAGAAAAATTCATTTACCTGACAAAGCGCTCTTGCTAGGTTAACAGATATATCAGTGAAATGGGATTTTGGTGCTGTCTTTGCAAAAGCATTCATGGCATATCGTGCCTTCCTATAAGCAGCAACTGCAGACTCATAATCTAATCGTGCCTCGTATGCAAGGCCATTTAAATTATGGGACTCAGGACAGTGTGGTGCACGCTGAACAGCCTGCCGCACAGCTCCAAAGACCTGCAAAGAAATGAGCATTTGGTTCCACTTCTATCATTCCAAATTTGCATGCTCCAATAAAAATACTCCAGTTGAGAGAGACAATGAAGTAGACCACTTCCTACATAAAACCCTTTATGTAAACTCATAGAGATGGAATGATGCCAATATTAAATTGCATATATTATGTGAGCTATGATAATTTTTTGCATGTACAGCTCAAAAATAAGTGAACTATAGCAAAGAAAGAAGAACGAAATATTTGTGATTAACCAATTCCAGTGCATGCGGCCCATCCATGGTTTATATGCTTTTATTTCAGCGTGTTCGATGAACATATACTATCAGCATGAATGGAATGCATAGGACGCAAAAGGGCTGTCAAACACTTCATGTGCATCCATGTTCCATAGAATCATTGATTCATTACAACTCGTCATCCCTGAAACAAAATCATATTGTAGTCACACTCAGCTCACTTGTCAAAGCAAGGATTAATAAGAAGTGATTTAAGTGGTAGACTCATCACACCAGAATGGTTCGTCTGGCACAAAACTGAATTGAGTTGGACAAATTGACTTGAACAAGGTTGAAACTTGTAAAAAATGTTGCTATGACAACTCAGAGATTTCACCCAAATAGATAGAACTCCCATTCATGGATCATGTCTACAAGAAAATCTTTGAGAAGATTGAATGGAGGGTTTATTACAATTATAAACTTCGCGGGCTGGTAATTTATGACAATTTAAACTGTTGGGATAAAAATTTCAAGACATTTCTGCAGATGTTCTGATTAGGTAACACCATAGTTGCAAGACCTGAAATAACTAGAGAATTTAAAAACAAAACTTTCACAAGATTAGTGCAATTAAAAAGTATCTATTTAAGTTAATTACAATAACAGGTTTACAATATACCAACCAATCAGGCAGCTTAAAATCCTACATGCATAGGGCCAAGGTATAACTGCAGTACATTGATATAGTTTAATGACAATAAAGAAACATGTTTTTCCACATCTAGATACTTAAAAAGGATGTGCAACAACCAAGGAATAAATGTACTAAATCTAAAGAATTCTGTGCAAATCTTTTTTTTTTTTTTATGTGTAAGATGAGTAAAAGCATGCATGACAGCCAACAGTAGCCCAAAACCAATGCCCAGCAAGGGTCCCCAACCTTCATGCAACCATATCTTTAGCCCCATAAATACTATACGGGAAACTGGAGAGATGATGGTTTACACAGGGGCGTGAAGAAGTTTTCATAAATTAGGATTATTTTGTTCAAGGTTTTTATTTGGAAATTTTTGTAATTTTAGGGATTTAGTATCTTTAGTTTAATTAATGGTTCAGATTGGTTTTAGGTTATTTCCATCTTTAGTCTTCCTATAATGCAACTTTCTTTGTTCACAAGATTCCACCTTCTTGTTGCTTAAGTTTAAGATTTAGTATTTTCTTATAAATAGAGTGCTTTATTCAATCATAAACAGCTTTTGAAGAGAGTTTATGAATTGAAATTTCTTTGAGTCTTTCTCTAGCCTTCTTTCTTTCTCTTAAATTATATATGGTTTCTCCCTTTCTTCCCTTCTTTCACTATTAAGAGGATCTTCCCTCTTTCTTCCAAAGTCTTCCCCTCTTTATTGATTTAGGGCAGCTTGTCCTGCATCAAATAATGATCATGATGAAGGTGATGCCAATACCGATGCTGTAAAATGTCGGTTAGAGAAGAGCTTAGCATGGTTCTGGTGTTGAAGATGGTAGTAAAGGCAATGAAGCAAGTGATAGTGGCATGATGATAAAAGTAATACCAGATATGCAAACCACCAAGTTGAAAGTGATGACATCAATGCTGCTAAGTTGATGATCAAAGTGAAGTGCTGCCAGTGGTGGTGCTGAAGAAAGTGGAGTGGGTGGAAACTGATAATGATAATAATGACAATGACAACAAGTAATGAGTTGGTTAAGAACATATAAAATCCAGGCGTCTACATTTTGGCAATCCCAACGTGGAAACCACAATGCACATCATACCTGTGGGAATAGAAGGTGACCAGTGAACAATGCAAGCTTTCCAAGACCAAGTTGGAATTCTGCCAACTGCGAGTGAACCAATATCATCAGTATGTATAAGACTAACACATGCAGAGGATATCCATGCAAAACTTCATTACCAACTGGTAGAAGATGCTTAGCATAAAATTAGCTTTTCCAGACTTTCAAATTTCAGGCCTGTGTCGACTTGCATAAAAGAGAATGCAAATGACAAAAATAGACAAAATAGCTGTGTAAATTTGGGAACTAGACAAATAAAAGTGTAATGGGATCAAGATAAAATGGCATAATAATCACAGAATAATTGGGTGATAAGTGGAAAATATAGGCTTTCCACTGAAACATACAGGGGCAGTGACAGGAATTATGGGGGACAACAATTGAGAACAATGTAATCAAAACCAGTTCAAGTATCAAATTGTTGACCCAATGGTTCCCAAGAAAAAGATTGGAACATATGGGGGCAGTGATAGAAATTATGGGTGACAATAATTGCGAACAGTCTAATTAAAACTGGATTGGGCATCAAAATGGTTGACCCACTGGTTCCCAATTTTTCCAGCTTAAACTGCCAGTTTGGACTGTCGAACTGGTTGGACCAAGAAATGTTCATACCTGGCTCAATCACCCAATGTCAGTGATTAAATCAGAAAAACCTGCAACCGGTGGGCCAACTGGTTTAATGCCCAGTCCGGTTTTGATAACATTGATTGAAAAAGTAGTGCAATGATGAAAAAGAAAGACTTATCTCAATGGAGGTAAAATGGAAGGAATAAAAGAGGATTTTGAAGGGGTGTAAACCATTTACATTCCCTTTTACAAGTACCCGAACAGACCCAAAGTGTGTGAAACAGCATGCCAGAGGGCACACTTCATCCCAATAACAGAAATAGGAAAAAAAAAAGTCTAGAAAATCTTACTGGCATTGTATATGCAGCTCGTAAGCAGCTCTCATAAGCTTCATCCGAAGACCCACTCCTACACATCACCATAAAAGTAATATAAAACATAAAAGAAAGCAGATAGCCCATATTCCAAGGATTAGTATTATGTAATATAGGCATATACCCAGCAGAAGTATCAATTGACATCCCTGCCCATGGTAAAGCTAATGAAGGGTCTATGCTTCTAGCATGATCAAAGGCTTGTCTTGCCAATAACTTTTCACCCACCGTCCTATACAACTGTTGATCAAACAAATTAGACAACAACAGAAGTTGCAACTCAGTAATATGATATGAAGCTATCAATCAAGTTTTCAACCGCCAATAACTTTAACTAAATAAATAAATAATAAAGAAAAAGCAAAAAAAAAAAAACCTTTCCAAGGTAAGCCCATGCGACAGCAAAAGATGCATCCAATTGTAGCCCCCTTATAAAAGCATGCTGCTTCAATGCATTATCGGCAGATAAACAACCCAAAACAACCCAGAACTCGTTATTGTCACCCTCAAGCATCAGACCACCCAGAGACATCTTCTCTGGTAGCTGCCTGAGGAACACAATAGTCAATAAAACAAGAAATAACAGAAAAATATGATCCAAAACTCTGTGAAAATGAGTTGCAAGAAGATCCTACCAACCCTCCAGCACAGCGTTATTTTTCTCCTCCAAAGAATCAATAAGATCCAAAGAGATGGCCATGTCAGTGTAGAAATTTGCTTGCCAAGGTGTTAAGTGCAATGCTCTCTGGTAAGACCGCTTAGCTGTAACTGCAGCCAACCATTGCTTCCTTTTCCAAGAATTGATGGAAAGTTTGAAAGAATCCTCATCAGTTTCCAATCCCTCACCGCCATATTCCCATGGAAAACATTTTGAATATGCCATCTAGAACATGTGAAGCACAGTTTACTTTAAGTCATACATTTAAAAAAAAAAAAAAAAAAACTGACATCACAGACAATTTTAAAGCTTGCATAAGAACAGCAGGCTGCCATAAGAAC
The DNA here is from genome assembly GCA_035584095.1 of Annona squamosa. Classification (NCBI taxonomy): domain Eukaryota; kingdom Viridiplantae; phylum Streptophyta; class Magnoliopsida; order Magnoliales; family Annonaceae; genus Annona; species Annona squamosa. The sequence continues at coordinate 36,345,823 of JAXCLR010000105.1, forward strand.
ATGACTTGTTAACTAAAATGAAACAAAACTAAAAGGCTGCTACTCTAGTACTCAACAAAATGTCAACTTGCTATATGGGATAGTTATGATGCTGGTTCTCTCACATTAGACCATGTGATCTTAATGTACTAAATGCAAATCATGTACTCCATGATCTCCATAAGTAGAAAGCAAAACTACCCTTTCCATATACAATGGCTTATCAATTCAATACCTATATCCGCCATATTAGACAAATTAAATGGACATACCAGATGGAGTTGGTTAACCAAACAACTGTCTTTCTTGGAGTAAATTGAGAACAAGTAAAAACAACTATCAACATTGCTAAATTACAAAGGGTCTTTTATGCAAAAGGATAAACCGTGAGTAACCTTAAATGAGCAAGGTGAGAAGGATAAACAGTGAGAAGCCTTAAATGAAGGATCTTAAATGAGCAAGGTGTCTTTCTTTTCTTCCATATAATAGTTTATAAGTTCAAAAATATAACATTGACACTAGACAGGCATTGGATGCCACCATGGAACAGAAAGCAAAGATGAGCAAGCTGGAAACACATGCTGGTAAACTAATCATTTTCAATATCTTAGCAACAAAGTTGTCAACATATGGCTCCAACCAATGCACGATGCGATGGTATACAAAATTTTTTGTTGTGCAATGTCAATGCACCAATAAAATATCTGTTCCATCTGTCAACATCATAGAGAGAAGTTTATTCCTGTTGTGGTTCCTAATTCTGCACATAAACTAACAAAGGCAGTAACAGGTAAATCTTAAAGAAAAGAAGGCATCTGAAGAGACAAAATTTAAAAAAATAATAAAGGGAAAACCACAAAAAAGGACACCTGAATGTCCCCGTGCAACTTCCAACTAGAAGAAATATTTCCAACCAAGCCAGTGCTTGCTTCTACAACATCGGATGCTTCCTGAAATTCCAAAAAGGCAGCTTCATTTTTAGAAAGCATCTATAGAAAAATGAAACCAAAGAAATGCAGTAAACGACAGGATGCAATTGACCTCCAACAGTGCAGCTCCCCAGACAAATGCACCAGAGCTCACACAATCTTTTGAAAGCCCAAGCAATCCAGAAGCAAGCCCATATTGCGCAGCTATATTCTGGGGTTCTATCTTCAGAGCAAGTCGAAATTGTTCAACTCCCTAATCAAAAGAAACCAAATACAGAAATGCGGAAAATATCAATATATATATCTTTTTTGCTGAAAAAAGATTTAACATGAAGATGCATGACTAGTTTCCACAACACACCTGCATGATGCATGCAGATGAATAACTGGTTGACGTTTGCATCAGTCTATTATGACTTATGCAAATGAGACACTCATCATATCGATTCATAAGAAACAAAACACACACAAGAATTCGAATTGCAGGCAAGCTGTCGTGATACTAATCATACATGCTTATATTCCTAAGCAGCATGCACACTGACATAAAATTCAAAACATAATGATTGCAGGCAACTCTTTTTGTTTTCTTCCTTTTTGTCATTTTTCTAAGCACAATGAAAACTAATGATACAATCAGTCAATCATGGGTGTCGGAAGGCATTGAGTCCATTTAAAAATTGTCTAATTATGTTGAATGGCTTCTGACCATTGTTTGCCATTTCAACAATATTGGTGAAAATTTCAGTGATAATCGTCTTGGCACTCCATCAAAATTTTATTGTCATCGAACAGAGTATTTTTCATGTTTAGATGAAAATTTCAATGTTCTAGGAAATTACCAAGAACTTTCCCAGAATATCAAGATATCAATATATATATATATATATATATATATATATACAAGAACTGTTGAAAGGAAGGTGCGCTCATTAATAATTCTATTTTTAGATTGGTCGGAATATAGAAGAGTGCAGCAGCTCACATTTTGACTGAGTCATAAGAAGTGTATCGTTAATGCATATTTAAGGAAAAATTTTATAAAAAAGCCCATAGTAATATTATTCAAATATTATAGCTTATGAATTTTTTTCATATAAGGAGTTGTAACAATATATACAGAGGAAAATTTCTTTACTGGTACATATGACATAATACATATCTATTATAAGAAAAAATTAATAAAAACTGTCCATACTAAAATCATTCATATATTATAGTTTATGAATATAATGATTCGTAAAGATATATTTATATACTGAAAATTTTCTTTACTGATGCATGTTACATAATACGTATCTATTACTTTTTATAATTTTTGGTATTTAAATTGAGTATTTTATATTTTAGAAGTGTAGTTTACTCATCATAATTTTTTTTTGAAATGTCATTAAAAATTCTTAACTTAGAACTTTTTATTTTATTATATTTTAAAGAAATAGTTCAGCAAAATTATCAATAATTTCTTCGAAATTGGTGAAACTTCCACATTTTAAAGTCAGCGAAATTGTGAACACTACCTCCAACCCCATTGAAGATTGAGAGAAAATTGGAAATAATGGTTGGTTAGTACTTAGGAACATGATTCTTCCAGTATACAGGACATTTGGTTATCTACTTAAAATACTTGCTGTTTAAAGGGATTATAAAATGCAAGCTTTCCAGTACAGATGGGGGCCATCTTACAGCATATACCCCATTTAAGATCTATATCTGACCCTGAATCAGGATTCACAGTGAAAAAAAAAAATTCTGAGATCTAGACCGAAAAATGATAATTGGATACTTTGTCAAGTTTGGCACGTGCCTCAAACATTCATTATCCTACTCCAAGTCTGCAACCAAAAAGACAGAAAATTGACCAAAGGAGGTAATAGCAATTGAAGACAAAGAAAAATCACAAGAGCTCATATCGATCTACCACCAAAGTGAGATCTTCAAAAATAAAGAAGATAGAATTTGTATATCAATTATGTTGATTGCATAGTTGTTTAAGATGGGCTTAGGCTCAAGGCTTACTCAAGCCCACCTCTTGAGCGTTGAGTTGCCTCTAGTGCATTTTATATAACTTCTTCAAAAGCATCCAAATTCCGAGCAGTCAAATAGAGCTGACTTCTTCAGTTTCACAGATCTTTTCAATTAAATGATAGATTAGTGAAATTTGAGGTTGCCTTTACTCATAATGGCTATGATTTTGGAAAATATTGAAAATTTTTCTTATAAGTTTAATATATTATTAAATTTATTGAATGTTAAGTCCTATGCGCTTTGCTTCACTCAGGCACGTGCCTCGTTGTGCACCCCGTGCCTTAGATCCTAAGGGTCCTTGGCACCTAAGTGCGTCTGGTTGATCACCCGATCGAACTGAACAAAAGATTTGCAGATAAGTTTCTGTTCTTCCCTCAAATCTAAGGATTAAGACATTGATTTCTCAAGAAAATCATTTCTATTGATTATACGTCATATGATGGCACCCCTTGAAAAGGTATTGGTGAATATGCAAACAAGGTACTCTACCTAACTGAACTATAGCCCTTTCACCTTTCATAAGCATCTTGACATCTAGATAGTAGTTAATTTCTTGTCAAGATGGATATTTCATAATCCCACATGATAGCTCTTTGAGCTGTTTCCTGCCAAGAATTGATATTGCTTAGAAGTTACATTCAATCTATAATTAGAATCCCTGATGTGTCTTGCCTTTTTTTTTTTTTTTTCCCAAAAGCGAAAACAATGATGGGGTGGCAAGTTCATATTGCACCAAGATGAATTATGATGTGGTGTAACAGTTATATGCTTCATCTCCAAATTAGCATGGAGCCATGTATAATTAAATAATCAATTAAACTAGCCAGCATCCTTTAAACTTTGTTTGACTTGTCATTCAATTTTTTAATTGTCAACAACAGAAACTTATATATCTGCAAGCATGGAGGCATTATCAATGAGTTCCTACAAAAGTGCAAAGAAAGAAAATTTTAATGCAATCTTGTAAGTCATCAATAAAGGGACTTCCCCTTTTGGCCAATGCAACAGCTTGAAATCATTGGGTTCTAAGCACAATATTATTTGTTGAGAACTCTTGAAAAAAACATGATAAGCAAACAGATCAACTGCAACAGGTCCATTAATGTGCCATTCAATGAACAAAAATCAAAATGCACAAAAAAGTCAAACGAAAAACTGCCACCAACAGCAATGCACTTTGCACTATCAAATAAGTACATCAAAGGTCAGTATACGGAAGGGGAAAAAAAGAACTGAAGCTTACCTTCATGAATGAAGCAAGCATCAGTAAGATGTTCCCACTCTCAATCAGTGAAAATATTCTTGAATCCTCCAGTTCAATGGCTCTTCCATATGACTGTCATAGAAACGTTACTCAGAAATAGTACCTTTTGCATAAAACCTTACCATGCAGTCAGATCCAATGGACACAAGGCATAAGTGCAGATGCACACATCTCCATAACTGTGAAACCCTGACTATAAGTTTAATAAAGGTAGTTTAGAGCTTGTATAAGAATGAGATTTTGGTAATTTCATAATATGAAGGGTATTGGTATAACCCACATGGGGAATGGAAAATTAGAGAAAATGATTAAAACTATATGTTCTTTTATTTAAAATGAATGAGATTAGGGCAATCAATTAATGCAAATTGATTAAGATAATCACTTTTGATTAACTTAGAAAGGTGTGCTACTAAGTGACAAAAGAGGAAGTTTCCACTAAAAGACAAAACTAAGTGTAGTAAGTGGTGAGGTGGCATGCTCATTTAAGTTCATTTTCCATGTCATTTTGATTTATTATATAATTAATAGTTTGATTAATTCATATCTTAGGATATACAAGGTAGATTGATATGAAATTTAAAGAGAAAGCCTAAGTTGGCATGCCCTACATGATGAACGGTTTGAATCATGAAAATTATGAATGGAAAGGGGTTAAATGACTAGAGTACAAGATATTTTATGAATTAAATTCAATTTGTTAATATCTTAGCATACATTCATCGTTTTGAGATGAGATTTTTTTTTTATGTATAGCTAAGTTAAGATGCTCTTTAAGTAATGAATGGATTAGATTAAACCTTATGAATGGTTATAAAAACTAATGATGAAAGGTGGATGGCCATAAATGAAAGGTAGACAATGTGCATCAAAGGTGGGACATGCGTCATTGTAGGATGGATTAGGAAAAGAGAGGACTTTGGTGGCCCACTTTTGAGGTGTCATCATGGGACGGAATTAGGGAGCAAAAATGTCAACCAATAATTAAATGAAAAGCATGATTAAAACCAGTTTATCTGGATGTGTTTTAGCAATGGGATTTTAAGGGATTTTGATGAAATGAAAAAATTGCAAAAAAAAAAAATATATATATATATATATATATAAAGGGCAGCCCCATGTGCACGTGACCAGCAGGGAGAATTTGGCAGCAAGTAATTGGAAATGTGGCAGCAAATGGGCCACTTGGACGCTTGAGATTAAGGCACCAATTAATCAAAATAGAGGATTTTATTAAATCCTAAAAACATACGGCAATATGGAATTAGTTCCAGCAAAATTATAAAAGAGAAATGGGCAGCAGCTAGGGACAGTTCAGCAGGGGGTTAGAGAGAGAAAACACTTAGAAAAAGGGGAAAAGAGAGGCAGCCATAGAGGACGTCCAAGCCAAGGAGAAGACAGAAGAGAAGGGCAGCTGGTTGTGCTAAGGTGGGGCACATTCGTCTTCAAAAGTCAAGTAAGTAGCTACCTCTCTAATGATATATAAGTGATTGAAATGAAGCATATATACACGTAGGTGTGGACATCCAAAGCTGGGTACAATGAAAGCAAAATTCTGATTTCTTGAGTTAATTCTATGATTAGACAGAGAATACATGTTGAGTTTAAGAATTAAGAACTAACGATTGAAGGTTTTAGATGTATATTAAATTAAGATGCAAGTATGAGAGCAAAACTTCGTAGAAATGGAACAGAAAACCAAAATATAAAAGAAATAGTAAATGAATGGTTTTTAGCATGAAAATTTATGTGAGGACTCATGATATGATGATTAAGGAACGACCCAAATTTCAACTTGAAATGTTAATCAGGTTGCAAATTAAAAATCTGAGAATAGGGTAGAATAGTTGTCAAGATCGGCTGCACTAATTGATTTTTAATAATTTTTATACAATGAATTTTAACTGAAAATTTTACATGGTATAGAAGACATCCTGAATATCACTCAACAAAAATAAAAATTAATTTTTGGAGGATATAAATATGGTTAATAATTAACATGATTTGACCCGTCCCAAAATTGATACTTCTATCCAGCAGAGTAAAAATACATAAATAAATATAAATATTTAATATTTTGTGCTAGAATTATTTATTTTGGTTAATTCATGTAATTATTAATACAGGATAGAAATTTCAGATTTAAACTCCTTGATTTTATTATAAATCAAAATTAAGAGAGATCAATGTTTGATTTTAGTGAATGTGGACAAATTGAGGAATAATCAAAACGAAATTTGAAACATAAAAAATAATGATCCAAATTGATATGATGAGTTAAAATGTATAAAGTAATTCATTGTATGTGATTAGGAAAAGAAAAAGAAGAAATAAATAGTAGAGCTCTTGGAATCAAGAGTTGTTGATTGGTAGCCACACATATATACATAAAAGTGCAAATTGTGGAAATGATACTTGATGAATGAATGATACGTGGAGTTGTTTTGGAAATGAATGATTATTTCAGAAATATCGATGCATATTTAATGTGTTAAAGATGGTATACAAGCCCTTGAAATGAGCGCGAGGGCTGTTTGTTAATAACCCTACATGTGCATATGGTTAAAGTGGAATTGTAAGAAGTGAAACGTAGTGGAATTGTAAGAAGTGAAACGTAGTGGAAATGAGGGTATCTCACTGTTTTGGAAAAGGTAGTTAATTTCAAAATTTTGATATGAATTGTGTTGCAATAGACTTTAAGGAAGTCCTTTGAACCGACTGAGCTACCCCTCACATAGTTGAGATTTCAAGATATTAACCAAGTGGAGCTATTAGTTTTGAAATTACCTCAATTATGTTGATTATGTTACAACAAGCTAGAAAATAAAGGGATAAGAAGAATTCATAAGTTCAAAGGGTGGAATGAGAAACACTAAGTTCATGCAAATAAAGCTCTTGAATTCAAGAGTTGATGATTTATAACACATATATATAGTTAAAATGCAAGTGTTAAATGAAACAAGTAACCAATCATTAAGATTACATAAGGGTATGTATATGACTAAGAAAGATAGATGTGATCTACTGGAAATCTTACTTGAACTTAGCTTGTTATAATTTCAAGTATTTCAAGTAATTAAAGAGATTAAATGCTCTAAATTAAGATATTGAACCAAGGAAATGATTGACTATTGAAAAAAATGGATACATGTGACTTAAGGAGATGCGAGTGTTCATATCAAAGGAAGAATTAAATAAAATCATAAAGAGGGTTGGGAATAAGTTAATAAAAAGCAAAGCATGCAGGCATATTATGTTATAGATGTATATAAGATAATTGTTTTCACTCGTCTTGGAAAAGGCAGAGAAAAGATTGAAGGCGCAAGTTGATCACCACAGGTAAGCAAGCAACGCTTTTGAAAATATTTATTTCATCTCAAGTATTGAAATGATTAAAAGTGCTTTACATGGATGATTTTAAGAATTGCTTGCAAAAGACACTATTTCTAAAGGATTTTATGAAACGTTGGGGGGGGGGGGGGGGGGGGTTTTGTTTTTTTCACAAAAAAATAATTCCAAAAAAGTCTTTCAAAATTTTACTTCTATAGGACTTTGTGAAAAGCAAATTAGGTTTATGAAAAGAATGTTTGATTTATAAAAGGAGGTTGATTTCTCCCCGACACGATGGTTGAAAACAAACAATGTTTTGGAAATAGTTCATTTATTTTCAAATGGTTTTTTAGAAAAATTTTGAATTTCTTTAAATATAAAAATACCTTGAAAATGCTTTGAAAATATTTTATACGGATGTTTCCAAAGAGGATTTAAGGATGGCCAACCCGATAAGTTAATTGTACATAAATGATTTATGTTTGCTAAAGTAGTATTCAAAGGGTTCTGTAAGCTATTCTTTACATAAAAATGACAATAATGACATGTGAACAAAATATATGATGTTAGGATGGATAAAGGAAGATGATGCATTTGCATATCCTTTGCTTACGAAAAACCCACAAATTGGAACAAAAATGTTAGTGAGAAAGGTTTTCTCTTCTTGAATATTTAAATGTTTTGAAATTCTTTTATCATGATGATTTTAAAATTTATTAAAAGCAACACTTTAGAAATATTGTTTTCTCAAATACTACAAATATTTATTAAAATGTTTTACTTAAATACTTCTAAAATTATTTAAAGGTGGTCATCCTAAAACTAAAATTTAATTAATGTTTATGAAAATGTGTTTAAAGTGGATTGTGTCCATTTTTCAAGTTGCAAAAAAAGGACACGGACTAAGGTCTGTGATTTTTTTGAAAACATGCTAGCATGTGAATAGATGTGATTAATGTATGGTTTACCAGAACAAGGAATAGGTCAATTGTAAAGATGGTCATAAGTGGACCAGGGCCCTCTCTACATATGGCCGAGTTGCTAAGGAAAGACCGGAGGCCGGCGGCACCCTCCCTGAGATGGGTGCAGGTTCAATAAACGGCCGCCTGGCTAGCATGCTATTACATGATAGATTTCTTTTCCAAAAGGTAAATGATCAGTTGGTAAGTGTCACTATTGAATGGAAAGAAATGCATTTGCATATGTTTTGTTTTTGAAAAACCCAGAAACTAGGATATGAAATGATTTATATGAAAAAGTTTACCCTAAATGGGAAATAAAATTTTTTACATGAAAGGTGTATATATCAAAGTTTAGATAAAAAAATTTCTATGCAAATGCATACATGAAAAAGAATTACATACATACGCTTTGTTTTTAAACAAGCCTCAAAATGGGGTCATAAAAAACGATTTACAAGAACAAATGTCTAGGGACATAAAAATGTCCACATAAGAAAAATGGGTTTACCAAAAAGTTTATACGCATATGCATCGCCTTTGAAAAGCCCAAACATTGGAATATAAAAAGGTCTATATGAAAAAGATTTTTGTGAAAATATATTTATAGGAAAATGCTTGCCTAATGATGAAAATATTTGCTTATTGAGTTCCCACATGCGTTTTGTTTTCCCAAACCCTAGACAAGTACAGAGAAACTCAAGAGGTAAAGAACCTGAGTACTTAAAGGAAGGTATGAGCTGATATTCTTGTGTATGCTGAAATAGTTAGCTACCTTGTATGGAATGATAGGTCTGGATTTTTAAGGAATGCTAAAGTATGCAAACTTACTAGTAATTCTAAATTCTATGTGAATTGATGGTTGAATGTATGTTTACTAGTATGTACGTAAAAATCAGACATGAGCATATTTTAGATGAATGTGACATGGTTAGGTTGACAAAACCATTGATGTAAGGGAATAAGATGAGATTTTATGAATGATATGTATAATTAATGAATTACCGAGGTATATTGCTTGTAAAAGATTGAATGAGATGAAGGAAACAAAAAGAAACGAAAATTTTTTATTATTATTCCGCTAAATGAAAATATATACAAAAAAAAAAATCCGACCACATAAACAGGACGACAATCCTACGTCACATTTACCAATCACAAACGATCCCCGGAATAAGGCTATGTGACGCCTCGGGTCAAGGGCACCACAATAACCTTCTTTCGAAGAACTCACGCCACCCCAAACTTTACATTGCTTTATTTCAAAACCTCAATGCACACATCCATCCTGCATAAGCATACCTCAACTTCTAGATGTCCAATGTCAAGAACTCAATAGAACTACGGTTACCTCTTGTACTTAATTCAAGCATCAACTACTCAGTAAAATCACAAATCAAAGGCAATAAAAGAAAAGAAAATGACAGCAGTAGCAATTAGTAAATAGAATTACCTTTAAAGCAGCAGTAAACATGCCCAGCCGCTGATATGCAAGACCTAGAGCCTGAAGTGTAACAATCAGCATTAGATGTTAGTTGATAACAAGTTAGGCACACATCATAGATGCACATGGATAAATATAGCATAGAAATATATATTCATTTGTAATATATGGAAAGGATGAATCCGACATACTTCCCACAAGTCTGCACATGTTGGATAACCTCGAATCGAGTGTTGTAGGCTTGGAACTGCTTCAGACCATTTCTTCTGATGGACCTGAAACAATCAAGTAGAACTTCCAAAGATCAAAAAGCAATTTCTTAAGTCCTCCAAATAACCTCTTCGAAAGGCGCAAAGAGGAAATCTGAACAATAACATGTTCGCCACATAATCAGCAATAAAAATAGCTAACTAGGTCAAGCATTCAAAACTAACTATTGAAAGGTCCAGGAAGAAGGAATGCAATCCTATGCACCCGGGTGCATTGAGCCTCAATGCACCCGGGTGTACTACACCTATTTTTTTTGAAAATTTTTTTACACAACGGTAAATCTAGGTTTATTTAACATATGTATCAATTTTTACTATTTTTGAAGACTTTTAGATATTTTTTTATATTTTTAAAAATCAGTGGCATTTTCAGTAATTTAAAATTACTCAAAATGCCACTGATTTTTAAAAATCTAAAAAAATATATC
>JAXCLR010000105.1:36359390-36374817 GCA_035584095.1 Annona squamosa
TAACCAAGACTTACTCAAATTGATTTGTTAATCATCAAAACATAGACTTAGCTTATTTTCCACATATTTCCAACAGATAAAACTTTTGATTTATAGTTTTTGAGAGTAAAAGTTGTCAAATGATGTAAAATGATATGGGCAATGATGAGGAGTAAAGAAGATAAAATTAAAATAGATACTTTAGTTGTGTGGGTAGTTGTGTAAAAATGATTGAAAAGTAGAGTAGTTGTATAGGAAAATATAAAAAAATAATTAAAAATATATGGTAGTTGTAGAGAGTGAAAAGTTTTAGATTAAAAAGTTTTAACTTGACATTTTCTGCACATTGTCAAACAAACCCTTAAATACAATTATGTGATTATAGAAAATGACAAAAATGCCCCCCTTTAAATTTTATAAAATTCAAATAGCACGTTCCACTTCGTTTGTTAATATTAGTCCTATTTGAAAACCCTCACCACTCTCTATTAAAACTATCCAGTCAAGAATGCATCCTTATAGTTCACGATAATTTAATTTGACCATTTGATTTTCATTAGCCAGAACGTCTAATTTAGATGAATTTTAAAAATAAAAAATCAAAATCGGTATAAAATTAGTTAACAAAATAATCTAGATATTTTTTGTTTTGTGAGTCTTTAATTTAGATGACTTTTAAAAAATAAAAAATAAAAGTTGGCATAAACTTGATTAATAAGATAATCTATATTTTCTTTTATTTTATGATTCTTAAATTTAGATAAATTTTTAGAAAATAAAGTTAGCATAAACTTAATTAATAAAAAATCTAGATTTTTGGTCTTGTGAATCTTTAATTTAGATGAATGTCAAAGATAAAAAAAAGGGCAATATAAACTTAACTAATAAATAATTTGGATATTTTTATTTATGATGTTGTGAATTCAATTGGCAAATTAAGATTTATTCATGCTTTGATGGTTAGCAATCCAAATTTGAGCATTTAAGGGTACTAACATGTTTAGTGCAATAATTTTAATATAGATTTTTCAAAAATAAATTATTATGGATCAAGTAGCAAAGTCAAGTTGACTTAAGTATTGACTTAAGACAAGTCGATCACTCGATACCCAAGTTTAACTGGGGATCGACTTTAAATGCATTTTTAGAGGCAGCACTAAAAATGGAGACTTGTGAGCAAACGAAGTCGCAATCTAAGTTGACTTCATTTGCGACTTAGGTCAAGTTTCAATCCAAGTCAACTCAAGTTGCGATTTAGGAGACATCAGCCTACCAAAGTAGAATCCAAAAAACTAAGTCACATCCCAAGTCGACTCCAACATATTACTTGGGTGAAGTTTTATATCAAGTCAACTTAGCAATAAGACTTGGATTACTTAACCATGGAAATGAAAAAATTGAAGTTTCAAGTATGCAATATATATAGAAGTTGCATGTCTAAGTCAACTTCACTTGCGACTTGAGTTAAATTGCAAGTTGCAAAGAGTTTACTCAAGTATACAACTTGATGCCAAGGAATTCAAAACTTAAAGAATTAAACTGTTCAAACCATGAAGAATCGAAGTCTCAAGTACAAGACTTGAATCAAAGGAGACTACATTTTAATGACCACATTAAAATTCAGAAGACCAAATGAAAATTGTGGCCAAGAAGATTAAATATGAAAAAATGAAGATTTAAAGATCAAATGTGTTTAAATTATGAAGATTTGGACTTTCAAGTGCACAAGGTAATGTAAAGTCGTAACTTAATTACTTGTGACTTAGGTCAGGTCCCAAACCAAGTTGATCTGAGAATAGAACTTGAAAATATACACGAGGAGAAAATAGCATTGGAAGGAAAGGAAAAGACTAAAGTTACACTCTAAGTCGACTTCAGTCTGCAACTTAGGTGAAATTGCATTTGAAGTCGATTTTGGATGCCACTTAGCTCGTAACAGTTATAAAAATTTGAACGTTGGTGCATTTAATGCATTTCACCAAACATTTAAAATAATTCTATAACTATTTAAGAGATGTTAAGAGAAGTTATGGGAGTTAGTTAGAGTATTCATTGAGCTTCCATCTTCTTTTCTTCAAGCAATTTATTATATATTAAGTGTTTTAAGGAGAGACACTCACGTCTTTCACTGTAAGGGTTGAAAGCAATCATCTTACTCGAGCTTCTCAGGAGTCTTCTCAAGCATTTTAACTATCCTACATGATTTGTAAAATATAGATTCATTCCTGTTCTTATAAATCTTGTTGTATTGATATTTGGCTTGGTATTGGAGACTAATGTCAAGTTAAGACAAATAGTATACAGTTGGAGTGAAATTTGCCATCTACTTATGCTATCATTATAAAGACCTCTAAGAGCTATAATTTAGAAGATAACAAGAGCTCTATTTATAATCTTATTGAGATAATAGAACCTAAAACACAATAGAGTGTGTTCTTCAAAACATGGAATAGGGAAGGTTGTTCCGAACCACTTTAATTTTTCATCTCTTTTTTGTGTGATACATTTATCTATCTTTTGCTCTTTCTTTTATTCTCCACATTTTCATTCAAGGAGATTAAACTCACAAGAAGTTAAAGCTTTAAAGTACCAAAAAATTTTAAAGAACCCACTTCACCCATCTCTTCTTGAATTTTGACATAAACTAGAGATCAACTTATGAATCTTCAATTTAATATAACCTTAAAAATAAAAAAATCAAAGTCATTACTTTGACAAGTGATAAAGGTGGGAGATAAGAGTTCCAAATTTTTATTTTTAAATATCATAAGAGTTGGAACTTGAGTGGAACTTAGTCACTACTCTTTTCCTCATCACACTAGTGAATCTTTAATTTTAATTAGTTATAAAAATAAATAATCAAAGTGAGTATAATTTTAATTAATAAAATGATTTGGATAATCTTTATTTTGTGAATCTTTATTTTTGATTATTTTGAAAAATAAAAATTAAATTTGGTTAAACTTAATTAATAAATTTAGATAATTTTGTTTTGTAGATCTTTAATTCAGATTAGCTTGAATAATTTAGATAACTTTTGTGAATCTTTAATTTAGATGATCTGTTTGTGTAATATGTAAGAATTAACATTGATATATTTAATTAAACTTTTGTATATTTTTTTCTTGTTCATTTTTTGAAGTTCAACCGTGCCAAATTTAGAGCCATACCATTTTAAAAGATTTTATTTTTATGTCTTAGTCATCCTACCTTTTTTTTTTGAATGGATAACCTTATTATTTTTATGTTCAAATTATTTCAAAGAGCTCCGCTTCTCTGTAACCAGGTTACATATAAGCAATCAAATGTAATCCTCTTAATTTTTAAAATATTGAAAATTAATTTAACATTCAATCCATTTATTGTATTTAATATCACTCGTTTATCTATGAAACCAAGTTTCATCCAAATCAAGTATGCGTATGAACCACATTTGCTAAAAGAATATATATATATATATATTCATGTGTAAATTATGAAAAATACTTAGATCCATTCACATAAGATTAGAATGTAATAATACTTAATAGAATCATTTATTCACATAGTAGTGATATTTTAGACAGTTTAGATGTTGAAAAAGTACTTTAAATTTGATATTTTAGCATTAAATTATTTTATTATATTGATTTTATATATTTATATATTGGACTCATATACAATGAAATTAACTCATATACAATGAAATTAAAAAAATAAAAATATTTTTAATAAACTATAAATAATGCTAAATATAATGAATAGAGTGTTTTTCCACCATCGATCGAAATTTTAAAAAATTGAGGAAATTATATAAAAAAGGAGTTTGATTGAAGCGGTACCACATTTTACATATGTTAAAGATAACCTCTGAAGAAGCAAGATTTGGATCAATGCCGTAATCATCAAGATTAGATTCGTAAATCTGCCGTAATTTGAGAGTTAAATTTACTAATGTTAAACCTTGATTTTCAACGAATACTGAATGTCCCTTTCATCTTTATCTAATACATCATTGACCAATTGTATTGAATGCAATTAAGGATTATGCCAAATGTGTTTATGATAGCAAGGTTGCACAATTTACCATAGAAGGTCTAATTTTATGTCTTTCATATGAAAAACTGATGCGCTTGAGATGCTAAGACAAATGGATTTTTTTAATACCACATGTTATTTGTATTAACGGATGTAAAGTGAGCTCCAAATCTTATCCTTATCCTTGTGGTTGTATTAAGTTATTCATACTTAAATAATACCATCTATATCCAAGTACATAGGAAAATTGTTTAACATTGCTTAAATATTCATAGTGATCAATCTAATCTTTCAAATGACTTCCTTCAATAATAATTCCATTATTTTGTGATTTACGATGACTGTCATGCTTAAAAGTGCAACAAAAAACTCCATTCACCATACACGCTGAATATATCCTCATTTCAGGTTGTAAATGTCCATTTTCTTAGATAATAGATGACTTCATAAAAAATGCATGATTTACCTATGTACACAAATCACATGTATTATGTAAAATGTGAATGACGTTAAACAATGCTAATAACAGAAACATTTAAAATGTTATTAAACATGGTTATTTTTTAACCACTTTAGGAATTGCTCATGTTGCTTTGACTCAACATCAATTTTACCATTCATTTGAAGTTCCATCATATGTTTTTTTACAATAAGAAAAGAAAAGATGAATATTTGACCTAAAATTTTCTTTTATAGATTGTATTCAATCTCAAAATCAAATTGTACTAATGTGGCTTGCCACCTAGCAAATATATCTTTTGAGACTTCGTTTTTAACATCTTTTTCTATAATATATTTTGCAGCTTTGCAATCGACTCTTAATTAAAAATGCTTATTTAATATATTACCTTGAAATTTTTGAACACATATAACAATAGCTAACATTTCTTGTTTTATAGTGGGATATTTTTTGCGAGTTTCGTTCCACAAACCTGAAGTGAAACGAACTAACTGTTCTTTATTGTCATTAGTCCTTTGTTTTAATGTACCGCCATAACCTTTATCTGAAGCGTCTATCGCTACAATTTTAAATAGATCTGGATCTGCTAAATCAAGACATGGGAGATATCTAACTTTCCTTTTTATATTTTTAACAGCTTTAGTATGCTCCTCGGTCCATGGCGAAGGATTTTTTCTAAGTCTTTTGAGAAATATAGCTCCATGAAAGGCTAATTTCTCATAAAACTCAAAAATATAATTTAAGCAACCAAGGAACCTTTGAAGTTGTTTTTTCTCTTTTATAACGTCTGAAAATTTTTCTGCAAAAACTATATCTCTATTTATAGGCTGGATGGTTCTGTTCTGAATGTGAAATCCTAAAAAAGTTATTTCTAGTTGAAATGATTTCATTTTTCTTTTAGATAAAACCAAACTATTTTGATGAATTATATTTTTAAATGTTTTAATATGACGCCAGTGTTGCTAAATTGAGTCAGAGAATACCAAGACATCATCAATATAAACGATTATAAAATCACTATGATTCTAAAAGATATCATTCATTATATTTTAAAATTCTGATAGGGCATTTTTTAGACCAAAGAGCACAACATTCCATTCATATTGACCAAATGGAACGTTAAATGCTATTTTATATTTATCTTCTTCCGTAATTTGAATTTGCCAATATCCTGATTTCAGATCAAAATTTGAAAATAACTTAGCTTTTATAATTCTGTTTAACAAATTTTTTTATTAGGGAAATGATATCTAATCCATTTTAAGACTTTATTGAGAGGTTTATAATTTATAACTAACCTAAGAATTCCTCTTTCAATTTCAGCGGTATTATTGACATAGAACGCTGAGCAACTCCAAGGAGATTTACTTGGGCAAATTAATTTTTTATCCAATAAATATTTTATTTCTTTTTTCCAATGCTCAAGCAATTCTTTATTCATTTGAATGGGTCTTGCTTTTGTTGGGATTTTTTCTTTATTAAACTCTTCTATATATGGTAGTTTTGTTATATGTTTTTTCCTGTCCCAAAATGCATTTGAAAATTCAGAACAAACTTCTTTTGCTAATTTTTCTTTGAATTCTTCTATGTGTTTTTTCAATGGTCCGTTAATTTCTTTTTCTATATATTTTATACCGTTTTTATCTTGAAGATAACATAAGAAATTCCTTTTATAACTTAATGTTTCTTTTAATTCGGCTAATAATGATGCTTGTGGGAGTTTTATAAAGGCAAACAAGGTTTCATTAGTTTGAATCCCTTCGTCTGTTGCTGATAATGGTTTTATCATTTGATGGAAAGGAGTTCCTAAAATGATTCTTTGTTGCATGCTTTTTATCAGGATGAATGATGTTTGCAGACATAACTTATTATTACAAATGTGAGCAGATGACAATTTATATTTAACTATCATGTCTGTTCCATCTGCTGTTGCTATTGACGAATTTATTTTTTCAAAATACTTTAGAGGTATAATGCCTTAATTTATACAATTTAAATCAGCTCTTGAATCTACCAAAGCGACTAGGCTTATGGCGGAGTCTTCTGGAAAATCTTTAATTTTTAAAGTTATTTTTATATATCATTTTTGAGATATAATTCTTTGAGCTTCATTACACATAACAAATATAGAGCTTTCTTTTTCTATCCCTTTTAGTTTTGAAGATTATGCCTTCTTTTCTCTCATAATTTCTTGTAAATGAAATTCAAAATCTTCTTCATTGTTTTCTTCTTGCTCAACGTTTATAGATAATTCTTTTAGTTCTAGAATTTGAATTCTATTTTTCACTCTGAAATTTCTTTTTTCATTTCTTTTATTTCTTGTGATAGATCATATGCTATTTGAGGTTTTGGAATATCTTTTATGTATTTTCTTTGATTTTTTATAATATTCATCATTGACGAGGTTTCAGAGAGAGTTAAAGGTTTGGTATTATTTGACATAGTCACTTTTAAATATTTGCTTAACAATTCTATCTTTTGATTTAAATCCTCGACTTGATTTATAAGATCTAATAACATTTGATTAGAATTATTCATCATATTTAAAAAGTAATATCCTGAATCTGAGGATGTTTGATAATCCTTGTGACTATAAGAGTATTGACATTGATGTTCATCCGAGCTTTTATTATAGATTTCATTTATTTCAAATTCATCTTCATTTGAAGATTCTTCAATTTCACTTTCAGAAGTGACTGTTAATTCATTTAATTTTTTAGATAATTCTTCAATACTGAGACTTTTATCAGCTAATAGTTCTTTTACTTGATTTTTATAGCATCTTGAAGCATAATTTCTAGTTTTTTTTGCATTTATAACATTTAATCTCTTTAATATTTTTTTTGTTGTGAAGGTTTTGGTTTATATTTCCTAAACTTCTTTTTAGAATAATATTTTTTTGGAGTCTTTTCTTTGAATGAATTTTCTTTTAATTTCTTTTGATATTTTTTGGCTTTTAAGAACTTTGATTTCTTCATTATTCTTTGGACTGGGGTTTGTTCTATACCATAATTTGAGCAGAATATAGACAAATCTTGAGATCTTAAAATTTTTATTTCATCCATGTGTTTTTGTTGACATAGTTCTATACCAACTTGTTTTATTTTTGTAAATAGTGTTCCCCATGTATAGTTGTCAAATTCAAGCTTTCCATCATTTTCTTGTTTAATTAGAGATTTAACTTTTGGTTCGAATACAGAGGGGAGACCTTGAAGAAATTTTTCTTTATATACAGCTTTGCTTCCATCTTCTAACATTAATAGGTATGTTAAAAAGACATCTTTATACCATCCATATTTTGATATCTTTTTGCATCTTAATTTTAATATTCTTTCCCTTATGACCGATTGATAATCTTCTATAGTTCCAAGGAATTGATATATATTGTGCTTATTAGAGTATTTACTGGATCTGAATCATTAAGAAGTCTTAATTGTTCATTTAGTGAGAGTTGGATAAGAGGAAGAAAACATTCTTTTGAGAGAACTCATCTTTTCTCACAGACAACAACTTACAACGCCTTTCACGCCTTCACACGGCTCAACGGCTTAACTGCGCGACTTCGTGATACTTAGAATGAGAATTCTCAAAAGTTTGAATTTCAACCAATTGTCTTCTAAACTTGGCTTTGATACTGAGATCCACTCAGTAAGATTAGATGAAATTCAAAACATGTCTAAAGGAACATATGAAAATATTGAAAAATCCATTCAAAATTGGAAAATACCCAAAGTCCCTATTAAAGAAATTTATAAAATAGGAAGCTTTGATTTTAAAACTGAATTCAGAATTAAAACTTTAGAAACAGTTTTAGAATTCAGAGCTGGTTCACACCAGATTCAGTTATGAGAAAAAACAAGTTTAAAAGAATTATGTGAAAAACAGTTTAAGTTTCTTCATTTTTGATTGATTCAAATCGCTATACAACCCTTGGTTAGAACTGGTCTCCAAGCCTTTATTTTAGCTTGTCTAAAAGACAATCGTCATAAAAATTTCTCAGATTCTACATTAGGGATTGTTCAAACCTCCCTTCATGCTAGACTAATATACTTTAATAGTTTCCCAAACTTCTTTATAAGCCTCACTGATCCACATGCCTTAGAGGTACTGTCTCTTCTTATCCAAATGCAAGGTTTCATATAGATGATCTGTTTGTGTAATATGTAAGAATTAACATTGATATATTTAATTAAACTTTTGTATATTTTTTTCTTGTTCATTTTTTGAAGTTCAACTGTGCCAAATTTAGAGTCATACCATTTTAAAAGATTTTATTTTTATATCTTATTCATCTTACCTTTTTTTTGAATGGATTACCTTATTATTTTTATGTTCAAATTATTTCAAAGAGTTCCACTTCTCTGTAACTAGGTTACATATAAGCAGTCAAATGTAATCCTCTTAATTTTTAAAATATTGATAATTAATTTAACATTCAATCCATTTATTGTATTTAATATCACCTGTTTATCTATGAAACCAAGTTTTATCCAAATCAAATATGCGTATGAACCACATTTGCTAAAAGAAAAAATATATATATATATTCATGTGTAAATTATGAAAAATACTTAGATCCATTCACATATGATTAGAATGTAATAATACTTTATAAAATCATTTATTCACATAGTAGTGATATTTTAGACAGTTTAGATGTTGAAAAAGTACTTTATATTTGATATTTTAACATTAAATTATTTTATTATGTTGATTTTATACATTTATAGATTGGACCCATATACAATGAAATTAACTCATATACAATAAAATTTAAAAAATAAAAATATTTTTAATAAACTATAAATAATGCTAAATCTAATGAATAAAGTGTTTTTCCACCTTCGATCGAAATTTTAAAAATTGAGAAAATTATATAAAAAAGGAGTTTGATTGAAGTGGTACCGCATTTTACATATGTTGAAGATAACGTCGGAAGAAGCAAGATTTGGATCAATGCGTAATCATCAAGATTAGATTCGTAAATCTGACCTAATTGGAGAGTTAAATTTTCTAATGTTAAACCTTGATTTTCAATGAGCTATTTGACAACTAGAAGAGGTAAATCCGCAGCAACTCCTTATGAAGCCCTCGAAGCACTTTTTAAATTTTTTTTTGTTTTGTCTTTTTGAAATAAATATGTTGGCCTAAGCTTATATTTTCTAATAAATAGTTTTTACATTTTTAAATTTTTTTTGAATTTTTAAAACAAAAAATCGGCATTGAAAAGTGCTACTTTTACATTGCAAAAAAGGCTAGTTCCAAAGAAATGATTGTCCTACATTTTTTTTGGGTTAATTCCCACTACAACCATAAGTTTTACTGTTATTTTAAAATATGACCGTATATTTTTCATAAATATGGTTTTTTCCTCAGGTAAAGAATTTGTTTTACTATGGTTGTTTGTTTATGATAAAAATATTTCAAATAAAAAATTTTCAATTGAAAACTTTTCATTTTCCTCAACTATCTTATTTTTAAATTATTTTTCACTTCTTCATGTATAACTACCATACTTTTCAATCATTTCTAGGCAACTACTCATACATCTAACTTATCTATTTTAATTTTATTTTCTTCATTTATCATCACTATCCCTATCATATTACATAATTTTCTTTTATTAAAAAATTTTACACTAAAAACTCTTTATCAGTGTGTTTGGGAAGTGAGAAAATTTTTGAATGAAAAATTCTTTTATGCAAAAAATTTTAATTGATAAAAAATAATGTGATATAATATGGATAATAATAAAAAATAAGAAGAATAAAATTAAAATAAATTGGTTAAGTATTCAAATAGTGTATAGATATGATTAAACAATAAAGTAATTGTACAAGAAGATATAAATGAATAATTTTAAAAAAGTATTTACAAGAATGAAAAGTATTTGCTACAAACAAACATATCCTAAATATTTTTTCACTCTTTTGCTATAAACAAACATACCCTAAATATTTCAAAGTTAATGAAACAACGGTGATTAGTATCTAAAAATTGATTGGAACGCGAAATTTGGCAAAATGAAAAGGCACATTTGCTGATCTACGAATATCAAAAGTGCAAACGTAAACATAAATTAATGAGGTATTGCTCTGTTTACACTTTAAAATTTTTATTTTTATGATTCTCAGACAGAATCTCTAATTTTTTTTCTTTTTTTATAGCAACCATTCTATGTTGCAAGGAGACATTAAGCAGATCTTGGACGGAGCATCTACAAAAGCCCGCATGTTTCCTTTTTACAATTGCTCCTTCCTAAAGGGACAGACTGGAACTTTAGTAGTTGATCAATATCATGTGCTTTTGTGATATCTCTGTTGGAAATCATGTGATGCGGAAGCGTACCTAAATTCATGTGTTGATAGATTCCACCTGTAGACCGAGTAGAGTACGAGGTCTTCTCCCTCAACATTTCTCCTTGTGAAATTAACGGTAGATGGGAACTACTTGTGATGTGTACGTGTGAGAGAGGGACCTAGACTCTTCTATATATAGAGCCTTTCCCATCATGATTCTTAGTAGAAGTACAGTTCTACATGGACTCGGATTGGATACGTATCTCAGATATGCTGGACATCTTTAAATCCAAAGACTTCTTATTTAATTAGGACACCTTTATAGGAGTTTAATTCTAACATTCTTCCACTTGGCCTAATTAAAATAAAAATTAAGAAAGAAAAGAAAAATTATACTTAAAATACAATCTTTGGATTTAACATTTGAAAAATTATCAGACAAGTGCACTGATTTGAAAAAAATATGTCCAGTCATTATATACGCAATCCATCTTTAATACTTAAGTTAAGAGAAATTTGTCAATATGGATCATAGCGGTTATATACAATATGTAACATACTTCCTTCTATGCACCACGATATTAACAAACTTAGCTAAGTCTTAATGGCAGATTTACAATTATGTGATTTTAATGTCTCACATAATATCAAATAGATAAAATCTTTTGTTTCCAAAATCACATAAAATTATCAACAAAATATTATAATGAAATAAAAGAAAAAAATCATTCAATATGAGATATCAAAATGTATCAATTACATCAATAATTATCCCATATAACATGACTCATATTTCTTACATGTCCAGAGAAGACCTTAGGCGTCAGGGCCTTAGTCGTGGGATTAGAAATTATGTAAGCAATACCAACAAAACTAATCAATATTAGATGATCATTAATTCTTTCTTGTACTGATATAAACTTAGCATCAATATGCTTGTTAGCGCCAGTAATTCTTCTATAATCGAAGAAGCTAATCGCCGATGAATTATCACAACTGATTCTTAGAGGTCTAAAGATAGAATCTATAATTTTAAGTTCTGAGATAAATTTTCTCAACGAAAGTATATGTGAGGATGCTTCATGACAGCCAATAAATGTAGCTTCCATGGTAGAGTCTACTACATGATTTTGTCTCCCACTCTTCCATGAAACTACTCCATTGGTTAATAAGAAAATATAGCCTGATGTGGATCTTTTGCTGTCTATACAACCAACATAATCTGAGTCTGTGTAATCGATCACTTCTAATTGATCAATTTTTGCATACATGAGCTCATAATCTTTAGTTCCCTAGAGCTATCACATCACTTTCTTTACTGTTTTCCAATATTTCATTCTTGGATTGCTTTTATATCTTCCAAGTAATCTCATTACATAACTGACATCAAGACGTGTGCAAAGTTGCACATACATCATGCTCCCAAGAGCAGAAGCATATGAGATGAACCTCATTTCCTATTTCTCAATCTCATTCTATGGACACTGATGCAGACCATATTTTTGACCATTAAAGATTGGCACTTCACATGACGAGCGGTTGAAAATTTGAAATCTTTCTTAAATTTTATTGATATATGCCCTTTGCGATAACCCTAAAAGTCTTTTAGGCCTATTTTGATAGATCTCAATTCCTATGACACATGATGTCTCACCTATATCTTTCATATAAAAATATTCAGATAGAAAACTTTTAGTACCTAAATCATTAGTAACAAACAAAATATCATCTACATATAGAATTAAAAATATAAACTTGCTCTTACTCAACTTTAGATATATACATTGGTCACAAATATTTTCTGTAAATCCAAAGGAAGTGATAACTTTATTGAACTTTAAATGCCACTGTCGGGAAGCTTGTTTAAATCCATATATAGATTTTTTTAATTTGCATACTAATGTGTCATTTCTTTCCATTTCAAATTCTTCAGGTTGCATCGTGTACACCTCCTCTTCTAAATCCCCATTCAGGAATGCCGCCTTTACATCCATTTGGTGTAACTTTAATCAAAGTAAGTCATTAATGCCATAATGATTCTGAATTAGTCTTTTCTGGAGACTGGTGAAAATGTCTCCTTATAATCAATACCTTCTATTTGTGTAAATTCTTTGGCAACAAGTCTGACCTTATACCTTTCTATATTATCCTTAGGGTCCCGTTTGGTTTTGAATATCCATTTACAACCAACAGGTTTGCTCCCTTTAGGCAACATAACAAGATCCCAAACTTTGTTTTGAAACATAGATTTCATTTCATCTTTCACAGCATTGATCCATAATTCAGACTCCTCACTATTAATGGCTTCTTTGAATGTCAATGGATTATTTTCAATAAAAGAAAAGTTAATACATTCTTCCAAATATATAATGTAGTCATCCGAAATAGCAGGTCTCCTTATTTTATTAGACCTTTTTGGCTCATTAATATGTTCTACATTATCATATTGATGAATGTCATTAGGAATTGAAATTAATTCATTACTAGTCTCTTCCTGCACAGCAAGTTCTGGTTGTTGATTTGTCATGTTATGATTGACAATCTCAGTTCTTGCATCTATTAGTGATGAACCAAAGAAAGGATCTCTAATCTCCTCAAATTCCACATTTTGTAGAATTGTACTCTCACTATTTTCACCATTCTCAATTAATTGAGCTGTTTCAATCTCAATGATC
Source organism: Annona squamosa (assembly GCA_035584095.1). Taxonomy (NCBI): domain Eukaryota; kingdom Viridiplantae; phylum Streptophyta; class Magnoliopsida; order Magnoliales; family Annonaceae; genus Annona; species Annona squamosa. The sequence goes on from JAXCLR010000105.1 coordinate 36,372,821, forward strand.
CTAGTATTATGATACGGACTGTAAAATCTATACCCTTTAGACTATTCTGGATACCCAATAAAGAAACAACTAATAGTCGTTGAGTCAAATTTCTTTTTTTATGGGTTGAGTATTCTTGCTTCTACTTGACAACCCCAAATATACATATGTCTCAAACTGGATTTTCTGCCTAACTATAACTCAAATGGAGTTTTAGGAACAGTTTTACTGGGAACTCTATTGAGGATACACATAGTAGTTTTCAAAGCTTCACTCCACAAAAATAAGGGTAAGGATGAGTTGTTAATCATACTTTTCAACATATTCATGAGAGTACGATTTCTCCTTTCAGTAACATCATTTTGTTGGGGAGTTTCAGGCATCGTATATTGCGGTTCAATACCATTCTCTTCTAGAAATTTAGCAAATGAGTTAAGAATTCGACCTAATTGACTATGTTTACCATAATATTCACCGCTCCTGTCGGATCTCACAACTTTAATTTTTCTATCTAATTTCTTTTCTACTAACTATTTGAATGTTTTAAAAGTGTTCAAAGAATCAGACTTTTCATGTAATAGAAAAATAAAATCATAACATGATAAATCATTAATAATTGTGATAAAGTACTTTTCACCTCCAATACATAATGAGAATGGACCACAAATATCGGTGTGGATCAATTTTAGAAGTTTTTGCGGCACCCTTTTTCTGAGTTTTGATTTGTTTTCCTTTAATACAATTGATACATATGCTAAAATCAGTAAAATCTAGAGTAAGTAATACTCCATCTTTTACTAATCGTAGCATCCTTTTTTTCGATATGTGACCTAATATTTATGCCACAATATGGAGGAATTTTTATCAATTATATCACATTTAGTACCAGCACATACATTTAAGATAGATGAACAATTAATAAATGAGTAATCTGCACTTATTTGATACAAACCATTAAGCAATGTTCTAATTCCAACTAAATAGAATTTTTAAAAAAAGAAAACTTTGAGTTTGCAAAACGGAAAGAATAATCCATTATATTAAGTTTTGACAAAGAAATTAGATTTCTAAAAATGGATGGAACATAGAAAACATCATGTAGTTCTAAAAAATGCCCTGTGCAAGGCGAAGCCTTCAATTTCTTACTACTTTGACTTTAGACTTGGTTAGATTGCCCATTAAGATGGATGACTAATGCAGTTTTGCGTTACGAGTTGAATAGAATGCTTGCAAAGAGTTTGAAACATGGATGCCTACAAAGAAATAGAGCCCCTAATGTTCCTTTCTATTGTACTCTTTATAATCATAAGAGACAGTTTGTTGGAACGCTCCCATTTATCGAATTGAATCTTTTGACTATCAGTACTTTCAGGCGTTAAGTCTTTACGTTTTGGAACACGAAGAGCTAAATCTAAATCCAAATATCCTAAGGTAATAAGTAATTTCTCATATTAATCAGAATAATTTGATCCATTCAACGTCGGGATATTAGACAGATGAGATTGAAGAACAAGAGCCATAACTGTAACAAAAAAATAATTAAGATCATGTTACCATTATGATTCAGATAAACTATTATGCAACAATTCGATTAACAATAATTAATCATAGCTAAATTTCAAAAATTAATCACACAAGCAATAATGCATGATTATATTCAATAATACTATGATAAACTATAATATTCAATAAAATTATGAATACACAAAGTCAAAAAATTTTCACCTTCGGGTAGAAAATTTCCCCCGTTTATACAGTTCTAGTTAAGTATTAATAAATATTAAATTATATCTACCTTCGGGTAGAACTATAATATTATATTTTTTAATAATGCAATTTCTATGATGAGAAGAAAAATCAAGTTATTCTCTCTTTGTTTAATAAATTTGATTAACTAAACATCTTAGACCCTTCAGGGTAACAAAAGACATAAAAATAAAGAATATTTATTAAACATAAATTGCATAATGACAATTAATTGTAATTTCTATTATGAGAAAAAAATAAACAATAATATT
>JAXCLR010000105.1:36391576-36458168 GCA_035584095.1 Annona squamosa
TCGACTTCGTTTGCGACTTCGGCATTCTTCCGTCCCAAGTTCAGCTCTGGAGTGAATTTCCCGACTGAAGTCGACTTGGCTTCCCAAGTCGCAAGTGGAGTCAACTTGGCCTGCGACTTCACCTGTTCTTCTCCCATTTTCAGCTCTGGACAGTTTTGGTTCCTTGAAGTCGATCTTGGAGTCAACTTGGAAAACGACTTGGCCTTCCATGCTCTATTTTCTTCAAATGTATATACCTTAATCATTTCCACAAACAAGTTAGTAGCCAAGACTTACTCAAATTGATTTGTTAATCATCAAAACATAGATTTAGCTTGTTTTCCACATATTTCTAACAGTCAACACGTGCGAAAGTGGCATACAAGTAGGGTTAGCGCTGGAGCTCCAACTCTCTTGAAGCTTGCCGAATTTGCTTTCTAGAATTGTCTGGAAATGCGGTGGACTGGCGGCTGCAGCTGCGGGCATGCTAGAGACAACATTGCACTTTGGACAACTTGAGGTGATTTTTCTCATTCCATCTTCTTTTTAACTTGAATTTGCATGAGATGAATTTAGACTAGATGCAACCAAAAATGCATAAAAACCACACAAGATATAAGAATTACACAAATGATGAAAACTAATGCAAAAACCATATAAATTCACATGTTTCTTTTAAACCAACATCCTAAATGAGTGCAAAATGAGCGTTGATAACTCTATTTGCACCGGAGGACCAAAAGAAGACTACTTTCACTTGCCCATATGGAACATTCACTTTCAATCGGATGCCATTCAGCTTTTGCAATGTACCTGCTACATTACAACATTATATGATGGGCATTTTCACTATTATGGTCGAAGATTTATCGGAGATATTTATTAACTACTTTCCGATGTTTGGGAACTCCTATGATGAGTGTCTCTCCATTCTATTTATGGTTCTGTAGCGTTTTGGGAATACTAACCTATTTTTGAAATGAAAAAATATCATTTTATGGTGCGATAGGGCATTGTGTTGGGCATCAAGTTTCTAAATAGGGCATTAAGGTCGACAAGACAAAGATTGAGATGATTAAGAAGCTTCATCCTTCTATATTAGTCAAAGGCATTTGTAGTTTCTTAGGCCATGCTAGCTTTTATTTGCGTTTCATCAAGGATTTTTCAAAAATTGCCAAGCCACAATGCAATTTGCTTGAAAAGGATGTACCTTTAACTTTGATGAGTCATGCACGTAAGTATTTTAAGAGTTAAAGAGATGACTCACTATAATATCAATTATTATTACACCAAATTGGAGTCTTCCTTTTGAACTCATGTGTGGCGTTAGTGATTTTGAAGTTGGTGTAGTTCTTGGTCAACATCATGATAAGGTCTTTCATTCTATTTATTATGCTAGCAAGACCAGACTCAATTACACGACAACAGAGAAAGAATTGCTTACAATTTTAATTTTTTTTTTTGCATTTGACAAATTCAGAGCTTACTTGATCAAGACCAAGGTGATTGTATATATCGACCATTCAACCATAAAATAATTGATTAAGAAGAAAGATGCAAAATCCCACTTGATCTGTTAGGTTTTATTGTAACAAGATTTTAATCTTGAAATCAAAGATTGGAAGAGAATAGAAAATCAAGTGGCTGATCATCTCTCTCATGTTAAAAGTAATCGACATTTTCAAAATGCAGAGTACATCAAAAAAGTATTTCCCGACAAACAACTATTCTCTATATCTTATAGCATCATTCCATTATATGCAAATTACATCAATTATATTGTTAGTGGGATTATGCCTTCGGACTTCAATTCTCGTCAAAAGAAAAAGTTCTTACATGATGTTCTATTCTACTTCTAGAACGAGTCATATTTATTCAAGTAATGCCCACGTTAGTTATATAGAAGACGTGTTTCGGAGAATGAGATAGCGCAAATCTTGTGGAGTTACATTCGTTGCCTTATGGGGGTCATTTTTAGGTAATAAGACTGCCGCTAAGGTACTTTAATAAGGGTTTTATTGGCCCACCCTGTTCAAGGATGCTCACTTTTATTTCTAGTGCTGCAATCGATGCCAACATACCAGTAATATCTCAAAACAGCACAAGATGGCTGTAACTAATATCATTGACGTGGAATTATTCGATATATGAGGCATTGACTTCATGGGACTTTTCATTTCTTATTTTGGAAATCAATATATTGGTCTCCGTTGATTATATTTCTAGATGAGTTGAGTGGTTCTCGCCCTGACATGCAATGCCAAGGTAGTTCTCACATTTCTCAAAAAAATATAGTCACTCATTTTGGCACGCCTTGGGTGATTATTAGTGATGAGGATCTCATTTTTGCAACCGACAATTTATGACATATGGGGCGTGTTACTGAGCACTACTGTTTATTATCCTCAAGCTAATAGGTAGTTTGAGCTTGCCAATCAAGAATTAAAATAGATTGTCAAGAAGATTGTTAGACCATCTCGCAAAGATTGGTCTATCAAACTTGATTATGCTTTATGGGCATATCATACCACTTACAAGACGCAACTTCAAATGTTGCCTTATTAGTTGGTCTATGGTAAGGAATGACATTTGCCTCTTGCGCTAGAGCATGATGCTTATTAGACAATTAAGAATCTAAATCTTGATATGCAACAAGCAGGTGAGCGTTGGTTATTGCAATTAAAGGAACTCGATGAGTTTTGATTGCTAGCTTATGAAAATACCAAGCTTTATATAGAAAGATTGAAGAGATGACATGATAACAAGACTTGCCAAGGCCCTTTGAGACGAGTCAAAAAGTTTTGTTGTTCAATTCGAGATTAAAATTATTCCTAGAAAAACTAAAGTCGCATTGGTTGGGTCCTTTTGTTGTATTGAGAAAAATGGCTCGTTGTGTAGTGGAAGTTCTTAATGAAAAATCAAATAAAAGATTTGTTATCAGTGGATGGAGGTTGAAGCACTATATGGATGAAGATTTGACCCGAAACAAGGATGCCATTATGTTAGCAAATTCATGTTAAGACGGAATGTCGGATTGACGATTAAACTCAGTGCTGAAGTAACAACTCATTATACTTTTTGCTTTTTGAACGAAGACATGATTTAAAGATCAATTATTTGTGTTTTGAAGTATAGAACTTGAGAAAGATAACTACTTTTGAAAGCTTTCACACAAAAGAGAATGTGATACTTCAGTTGGTTAATTCTCTTTGAACATATGCATTGTGATCTTAGAAGTTACAGCTCAAGATGATTTCAGGAATCAAAATTTATCAACAATCGTTCTCTTCTCTATTTTTGATGTAAGCAGAGCAGCTATAGACCCATGTTTGGGGTCTTGAAAAGAGGAGCTTGAGAATAATGTATGATAGCAAGCTTGTATGTGTTAAGAAGTCTATAGGTGGATTTGGCAATTCGACGGACAGTTATGGTTCCCCCGTTTGCAATATTTGCACTAGCTGAAGAATTGTCAAGGTCATCTACTCATCAAAATTTTCCAATTCAAGATCAGCATGCTCAAATAAGTGAAATTCAATTCAAGATGGAGTTGTGAATTGATGAAATAGTAAATCATGGAAGGACAGGCTCAAGCAATGGAGATTAGCTCTATCATGATCATTGTTGAAATTCAATCCTCTTTCAAGTGGTTAATTGATGAAATGTAAGTTTGCGAGCTATTAATCATTGTTCAAGGCAACACAAGACAGAATTATGGAGGCTCCGACATCAACTAATGGAGCCCTAGCACTAAAATTCAAATCAAGAATTGAAAAGAAATTTGGCAACTTGCAAGACTCACACCATGACTCCACCAAATGGCACCCCAGCACCACCCCTTTATTAAAAAGAGAGAGAGAGAGAGAGAGAGAGAGAAGAGTAGAGAGTCAAAGGCAGCTACACCAATGCGACAACCCCACCAAACAGCACTCCGATGCTAAACTAAAAAAAAAAAACCTCTTAAAAAGAACCCTAGAGCCTAAACCCACCCCTTCCCATTCCTTTCTTTCCCTCTTTTTTTCTTTTTCTTCTTCTCAAACCTAACTCCACCCTAATCAAACCCATCTTAATTCCTCCACTTCTTCCCATTTTCCATTCTATCTTCTCCCATTTCATTCCACATTTCATCCTTTCATTATCTACTTCTCTCATTTCTTAATACCCATACCATCTTTGTATCTTGCTCATACCACCTTTGTATCTTCCCTTCTCTTCTCCCTTTTCCTTCTTCCCCTATTCCGGCCATCCATTTTTAGGCAGCTATACTGGCGTCGGGGCACTAGTTGAAGGTGAGGCGACTTTGAACAGGTGTGACAGCTTTGGCAACTCGGTTTCAACATGGTTTGGGATCTTCGTTGGTAACCATTTATACACTATTTCAACGTTATTGAAAGCATGAATAAGTGTTGCCTTTATTGAGATTTACTTCAAGTGGATTGAGAAAGTGTAAGCATGTGTGTGTTTGCCATTATATGCATTGAAAAGTGAAATGGTTAATGGTGTTGAATATTGGTTTATCCAATGCTAAATGGGCTGGAGTTGATTGAATTTGTGAAGTTGTCATGATTCAAGAAGTGTTGACAATTTATTGTGGAAGCTTGGAATTGCGTATTGAGAAGATCGTTGAACTACATTGAAAAGAAATTGAAACTTCTTCATACATTGGAGCTTTGTATGGTTGAATTAGCGCATTGAATGGTTGGACATTGTGCTTAGCTGGCCTTTGGACAAAATCTTACTGCCAGAGGACTCACTGTATTAATGAACTTGGTAGCTGCTTATTCGTGTTTCTCTTATGAGGAGACACGAGCGACGGAAGCATTTTTTGCAAGGGATCACCCAAGACAAGCTTGAATATGAACTCGATACCACGCTTTCCATCGACGTCACCCCACTTCCATGAATGCTTCAACGAGCCAACACCCAATCTAGAGGCCGGAGAAGGCAATAAAGAAGAGGATGAGGAGCGGTTATCCCATCACGATGATTACAGGAGTCACCTGTCTTTTTCTTGCTTTGCTTTTCAATCGTTTATCATTTCTATTTACATATCATATTTGTATCTCCATATTATCATTCATTTAGATAATTATATTAATTATATATACATTTTAGGTTGCATTACATGTAAAATCTTGCATGTAGTAGTTTATTAGTTGCGATTTATCTTGCAATACTTAAGAAAACGTTAAATTGAAATCAAATTCATGAAAGATTGAAAAATTTTAATCCATAATATTGCATTTGATTGAGCTCTAACATGTCAATTTTTTCAAAAATTTCAAGTGACATGGAATGATATAATTCATTAAGTAGTTGAGTTTTCTAGTTCATATTCTTGCTAATGTGTTCAATTGAGATGATTAAGGCAAATTTTTATGTATTATGAATGCTTGTGCCTAATTGTGCTCAAATGTCATATATATTATAATCTTTATTCCCAATTTTTAATCCTTTATATATATGTTATTGTCAACCTTATGCTATAAAGAAAATACGTTGCTTCGATAATTTATAGTGTGATTTATCTTTTTTACTTGAGACTTAGGTTCAAATAATGTATGTTCATAGTATATCATATATATATATATTATCTCTAATAGGATTTCATAATGAAAGAGGTGGCTAACTCGAGCTAAGTAAATGGGACTTAGCATCTACAAATGTCAATGTTCACATAAAAAAAAAGTAATGAAAAGCTACAGTAATAGAGCTTCATAAAAAAACTTTACAGATATCTAAAAATATAGTGAATGGAGCCAAAAAGAAGAAGAAAAAAAAAACTCTTCAGATACCTTAAAATATGGTGAAAAAAGTTATAATAATAAGTTTAGGAGAACCAATTGTACAATTTTTGTAAGTCTAAGAAATGTAGATTAGATGGATGAATGCTGTCTTCTTGAGATAATAGATTTATTTTAAACACATTCATCTATATTACACCCTTCCTAGAAAGACTTTTTAATCAGGAGAATAGTTAACAAGGTCGAACTATAACTTTTCACTATTTACAAATCACATTTGCATGTAGCTTAACTTTTGATTAAAAATGCATAACTTGACTTCAATTTTAACAAGTTTTCACAAGTTATTCAACATATTGTTGTTTTTCGCATTGCCAAGTAGAGAAATATGATAGTATTGCAAATGATTAAATGTAAGCTTGATTTTACATGTGTTAGTTGTATTCTTATTTTATGTGTTACTTGAGGACTGACAATGTTTAAATTTGGAGGAGTGATAAGTCTATAAAAAATAGAGTTACCAAGGCTCATTTTGCATTCATTTTGAATGCTAATTTAAGAAAATCATGTAAATTTGCATGGAATTTACATTAATTTATATTATTTCTGCATTTCATGCATGGCGTGCATCCTTCATACAAATATAAATCATATCACTTTAAGTTGTTGTAATTGTATTAGATCATTTAAGTTAATATTTACTTATCTTTTGTTGCAAGAAACGACAATAACTAAATCATAGACTTAATGCCAAAGTGATTGAAAAAAAGTTGCATTGTAAGTATACATTAATATTGGAGATATAAAGACTAGTGCCTTGGCTTCACAAAGTGGCTCACCGGCCTTAGGCACCAATACAATAGAATTCTCCAGAACAAGTAGCTTCTAGACAATTCCAGCAAGACTAACACCATGACGTCAACTCCACATGTGTGAAGATTTCACACACGTTGACGTCCAAATGCAAGAGAATATAAATACATCTTTTAGAGTTTGTAAAATAGAACATAAAGAGCTTGTGGCTGTGAAGAAAAGAGAAGAAAAACAAGAGTTCAAGACAATGAGATAAAAGTGGAAATCAAGTTGTTCACTGCAAATCCATAGAGTTTCGTCTCTTCTTTTTTTTGTTATTCTCCTCACTTGGGATGTTTGTAAATTTGATTTTGATGGGATTTGAAATCATATTTTTAAGTTAAATTTCCCTATGGTGGGATAAATTGATGAATTAATATGATAGACTATGTTATTTCAGTTTCCTTGTGCTTGAATGAAGATATAGTAATGCTATAACTTGTGTTTCATGTAATTACCCTTGTAAATTGATTTAATATCCAGATTTATACTTGGGAAAGTGAGATTTAGATAAGTTCCATATATAAGCACATGTTTTCTAGCTCGTTAGATGTTAATATGGTAGAGATATATCTATTAATCTTGTGTAATCTTAATTAGGTTACATAATTACCAACTTTGTTTACTTAGTTGCTTGAGAACATAATAATTAACTAAACAAGATTAGGTTTGTATATATTAAAAGAGATACATAATCTCTACACAATTAACTTAAAAAGAAACTAAATTAACATAACTATGAGCCAAGGAATTAATACTCTCATCCATTAAAATCATCCCAAGGAAATCTTAACCCACTACAGTCCCGTCTTTAGCCATATTACGACTTTAGTTGTTAAGCTTAAGTTCAATTCATTTAATGCAATCTTCGTTTAATTTGATATCCAGTTAAGACAATTTGAATTTAAGGTAGTACTACGTCTATTACTATCTTGTGAGAAAAATACTCAACTCATCATATATTACTTGTTCGTGAGAAAAATACTCAACTCATCATATATTACTTGTTCGACACGTATACTTGCGTTAAACAGAGCAAAAGGATTAGACATATACGTAGTTCAGCAGAAGGCTGCGGCTGCCCATTCTCAAGATGTTGCAGGAGGCCCGACAGTGCCACATCACAAAATGTAGAATGAACCACGTAACCCGGGAAATTTTCCAATTTTCACTCTTCAACTTCTACTCTGATTTTGGATTAAGTGAATGGATGAGCAACCTAAGAAAATGATATTTCCTATCAAGTCAGATAAGCAAGATGAGAAAATGACACATTCATATAACCAAATCAGCAGTGTGACAAATAACGTGGTTTATATGACTGGTTGCCCTAGGTCAATGCATCTAGATCTGAATTATCGTAGTCCTTGGATTTTTCCTATATTAATCGCTTCTAGAAAATCAAATAATCCATGCTTGTTTGATGATATACTCTTGCGTGATTGCCACATAACTACAAAAACAGCACATAAGAAACATAACTTGCCAGATACAGTCAAATACAAGGGCAAACGGCAGATGTACTTCTCGCAAGAATCCATGCACGGACACATGGCTCTTTGATAGGCCATTTAATGATCACTGTGACACTTGCTTGTATTGTTGTGTAACTCATAGAGACTGGCCTCTACCAAAAAGAAGATCAGATAGCTTTTCTTCCAAAGAAACGTTGTCTGGAACACAGTAATGATGCCATAAGCTCTTCTGTTTCTTCCTGTACACATCTGCTTCATCACCTCTGCCAAACTTTTCAAGACCAACTATCAGAACTCTGTAAGTACTAGAGGCAGGATGGATTCCCATCCTTTCCATATCTATAAAGACTTCAAGGCCTTTATCAATTTCTTGTGATTCTATGCATGCAGCTACCAAAGCTGTATAAGTGGCAGTATTCTGCTCACTGGGAAAGGAATCAAAGATCTTTGCAGCAGATGCAGGCATTTTGGCACAACCAAGCTTGTATATCAAGACGGAAGATAGATATGTCCCAAGTGTCATCCCTGTTATAGCCATGTCATTGACAATCTCCAGGACCTTCTGAAATGAATTAATTCTGGTGAAAAGACCTACAAGAGAAACGTAAGCATCACTGTCAAGATGGATGCCCACAGTAATGGCATACTCGTATGCCATTAGAGCACTGGAAGATCTGTAATATCTACAGTTTGCTTGGATGATGTCAGAGATGAGGTTGAAATCTAAAACAATGCCCTTAGAAACCAGTTCAGCAAGCATGATTTCGATTGCAATGAAATTCTGCCGCCTCAAAAGATTTAGAATGATGCCTCTATCAACATCCTCTTGAGTATGGAAACCTGCAGAATCAGCTTGACATTTTCCCCCATCAATATCTACAGATGCAAGATGGGGATTGACTTGTCGGAGGAGATTATCACTCTTCCCAACTGCTTTTAAAGCATGCAGAGCTTCCACATATATCGGATGGCGAAGGACAAGGCGATTCTCTTTCATGTACCTAAGGGTTTGATCCATTGGATACATCTGTCCTGCTGCTGAACATTTTTGGATGAATATGTTGCATAAGGCCTTATCTGGTTGAATTCCCGCTTGCTGCATTTTGCAAAAAATTTCAAGTGATTCGTTGAATTTGCCTGCAACCAATCCATAAAGGAAATGGAAGTCATTATTCATATAAACAACCATCAAAATTGCACCTTTTCCCTTCTTGAACAGAATTATTCATTATTGTCGATGTTCCTAACTTGCAGAGCCTTTAATCTCAAAAAACTGCTTATGCTAAAATCTAAACCTTGGGCCAATCAACATATGCTATTGGTGTCTACATATGCTATTGGTGTCTACCACACGAACTCTGAAACTGGAATAGGAGCTAGTGAATACTTCCAATACCAGGATGATGGTTTCTTTGCAAGGCGTAGCTTAGCGCTAGTTGGTTCCATGATGACAGAATGTGGGCTTTAGCAAAATCCATTCAGACACATTATTTGAATTTTTATTTACTGCAATCATGACTAACTGATTATTTGAATTTTGAATTTCCTTTTACAAAACTATATGTAGCTTGAAAGCTGGTATTTTTGCAGGTATGACGTGTTTTCAGTTGAAAATTTGGACACGTATGGATACATTTTTAACAGGTTTTTGGAGGCAGATACATTGTCTTTCCAGATAAATTGTCTTTCCCCCGAAAAATGAGAAAGAGCCCTGCTTCACTTTGAATTCAGAACTAGCAAATGCCAGTGTCGCACAGGACTGAAAGCTGACGAGAAGACTGTCAACAGCATCCTGCAAGTCTAAATTCCTTATTATGTGAGAGCAACTAGCCAGAAGCAGCATCTTGAAAGGCTAAATTCCTGATCAGGGGAGAGCAACCAGTCAACAGTCAGCCCAGTGTTGATGGTTGCAGAAAATCATACCAACGCTTGAATTCTACAAATGCAGATGAATGAAAAACGCAATAGACGTGCAGATAAAAATCCAACTCATGGCACATGATAAGAAGATCAAGAGTACAAATAGAACCAAAATCAATAGTTCTCCTGAAAAGTCATACAAGTAGATTAGACATTTTTAATTTTTAATTTTTTTTAAAGAAAAGCATGAATAACTTCTCTCAATCAATAGTTCTCCTGAAATGTCATACAAGTAGATTGGATAAAATTAAAATTTGTTTAAAAAGAAAAGCATGAATAACTTCACTCACCAGAACCAGCCAGATACTCAATCAAAACGGTATAAGTGTGGCAATTTGGTGAAATTCTTAACTCAAGCATCTCCATATAAACCTGAGCAGCCTCTTTTGGCCTTTTATTATCAAAAAGGACCTTCATAAAGGCAGTGTATGATACAACGGTTGGCAAGAAGCCTTTAGATTTCATCTCTTCCCACATCTTACAAGATGCCTCAACATCTCCATCCTTTGAAAGCCAATGCATGAGTGATGTGTATGTAACTGCATCTATCTTTATCCCTTTCTCTTGCATCTGTTGGAAAACAAATTTCATTGACTCAATCCTCCCTGCTTCCCCAAAGATGTCAAGCATTGTTGTATATGTGAATTGGTCATGCTTGAATCCTTCAATGTGGGAAGCCCAATTGAAAAACAGCCAAGCCTTTTCCATCGGAGGGTGAGTTTTCAGCACCTGGTTGATTGTATAAGAATCCCATCTTATCTGGAGATTGTCTAGCCTTTCTTGAGCTAAATCCCATGTGCAGTACCTCAAAATCTTCGATATGTCTTCAATCTTATTCCTCATATAAACAGTAGGTTCTTTATCTATCCTTTTCTCACAATTTTTAGCTATGCTAACCATCCTTTTCTTCAATGGTTTGATGCACTTCCTGCTCTTAATGGGTTGAAAAGTATGGATTCGGCTAACGTATATCTTTGAACAATCAAAAAATCTACATGCGCAAATACAGCGCAGTAGCATTCCACAACCTTCATGATTGAATGGCATGAATTACAACCACACACTCGAACAGCAAAAACCAAATTCACAATTTGAAGCAGTAAAGGGGTTTCTAAAAGCAAAAGGGCTACACCACAACAGACTCCACTTCAACTCCATCAGGTACAGACTTCAGGAAGATGAGCAGCTTTCCACAATTTCTACAAATAGCAAGCACATAGAAGATGGTCAGAGGATTTCAAGCATAAAAATGATTTATAATGGAACTCCAGGTAACATAAAGGGAGGCTTTGGATTCCATGCATTAATCATTTGACAAAAGCAGAAACACTTGGTATGATGCAGTAATCACATGAATGAACAAAAAAAAGGATTTTTTTTTTTTTTTTTTTTTACTGGCTATGTCACTGATGCTGAAGCATCAGGGAGAACATCTGGAAGCTGAGGGGAGAGGTCAGATGAGTGGGGAGTCCTTCCACTTCGAGTGTCTATTTGTATATATATATTTTTTATAGTGTTTTACCTGTTTTCATAAGCAAGTCATCTGCAATGCCTTTGGCGTTTTTTTGTTTTACCAAATTTTTTATATTTTTAAAATATAATTTGTATTAGCATTACCTATAGGGGAGTGAGTCAGGTGATTCAATGCAACCAACAGCAAAAACCATTCCCTGCAGCTGATCCTCACAACTTGTCACAACGGATGTATAAATTAACATGCAATCTGATAAGGTAGATTCAAACTTCTTGGAAGAATACATCAGCAATGACTCTACTAGCAATCTGAAAACATACCCAAAAAAAAAAAAAAAAAGTTAAATCAAACAATATCAAATGTTGATGTAAATCTATGTTACATTTCTTCCTGGAAACCAGAGGTAAAAACCAATAATCAAAGATGCACTTGAACCTTCTTCTATATGGGTTCAATGCAAGCATTTTACTCTTAACCAATGCTAGGTATAAACACAAGGAAAAACCTACAGACAATACTGTGTTTCCAAATCAGACTACCTATATTAAAAAAACAGGTAACTCAGACCCCAACTTGATATTAATCAGAGAAAGTCAAGAACAGCATGGAGAAAATAATGCAGACAAAGCAAACCTGAATTAATCTTCCAATAACTTCTCTTGTTTCATCCAAATAACTCATCTCATGGATGACACGGCCCAGCATTTTAAGCAATCTAGTTTACTACAAAGGCATGCCAGCAGGTACTAAACCACCTTACCCAGTGATAAATAGTGCATCTCACAAAATGAATAAGATGCTGACTGGTTTACCATATTTTCAAGGCATTCTACTCAAATTTTGGCAGCACACAAGAAGCAAATAGTTCAGGAATTGTACTTAGACAAGTCACCAACTTTGTACATTGAAATGTCATGATTTCGTACACTTTCAATTTATGCATGGCAAATATCCAATCTGCACAGAAAATTATAGATAATGCCACAAATTAAAAGTGGCTTATCAATAAGAAAACTATAGACAACGTACCAAGCTGCAAAACATGATAATACCACAAATAACAAGAGATTTACAATGATATATATATATATGACATTATGATATATTTGAATTGAAAGCATTTAAATGAAAACTAATTAGTTCATTGGAAAGGAACAAAAGATCAAGAAATTTTTTTTAACTCGGTTAATTTGAAGATTTAATTAATCATGCTCACCTATCCTAAAGGATCTAATTGCCAAAACTTCTAAAAATTTCCTGGTTGCTAACAATTATCAACGACATGCAATTACCAACAAAACTCAAATAGAAAATAATCAAAATGAAAAGCGGATTCGAAATTTTAAAAAATGTAAATCCTAGGAATTAAGCGGGTTCTAGAAATTGATCCTGAGCAATGCACTTCCTGAGAGAGATTCTAGGGTTGCCAAGTAACCAACAGTTTCGGTCAATTGGCAATTTTCAGCTTCACTTCCACTAAATTCGTCAGATTGAAAGAGAGAGAGATTGCATCTAGAAAACACCATCCCCGCAAGCCAACGTTACCTTGCTGCGATCGTAGTGCCGTCGATGAAGACTAATAAGAATGGGGGAAGCTCGGGGAAGAGAGAATAGGGCTAGAAGGGGGATGAGGAAACAGAGAATCGGAGGAAGAGGAAGAGGGAGAGGGAAACGGGTAAACCGCGGAGGATGCTGGGGTAGGAGAAGAAACGCTGGACGGTGTCGGCCTGCGGGCTGTAGCGCTGGGGAGAAATCTCAGCCTTGGGCTGGCCTTTCGACGGTCATGGGCTGAAAGTCGGTGGGCCAGTTTGCGCTCGCTAGGGTTTTCCACGACCATCCCCCTAACGCACGCAGCTGCCTTTTGGTTTTCGTCATCAGTATCATCGTTATATTCCAAACAAAAAAATATTCGTATATAAGTATTTATTCTTATAATATATTTTTGTAATATAATTAAAATTTTCTATTTTGTACAAAACCAAATGTATTAAAAATATAATGTATCCTATAATTAAAAAATATTGCACATATTGCTGACTCCATGTGTGTTGGAGTAAAAGGCCTAGCTAATATAAAAAGTAACAAATAATTTTAAACTTACTAGTTAAATTCTTTTAAGACTATATCAGTTAGTACCTTCTGCATTGCCTCCCCGTAACTATCAAATTTACAATTTTCTCTCAGAATTCTTACTTCTATAAAACACTTCCTTAATGATTTTTTATGCAAAAAATTACCCCATCTGATGTTTCGCAGGCTCTACAAGATTTTGTTGCCTATCTAGACATGATCAGGGTCTTCTTTTTTTTTTTTTTTTTTTTGATGAAAATGATCAGGGTCAAAAAATTACTCACTACAAGAAAATTGACCTTTAGCAACGAGCTCGCTTCATTGCTAAAAGTCTGATTAAACTTTAGCAACGAAAAAATAATCGTTGCCAGTTCGTTGCTATAGGCTCGTTGCTAAAGGTGCCTAACCAAATTTCAACGCTTCTTCATGCTTCGACTTCGTCGCTAAAACTAAGCTTCAATATTTTTTTTGTTGCTAATTCTCAATTTCAACCCTGTTTTCAAATTAAATTAACAAATTGGGATAATCAATCAAGATCTAATTATTTCAAAAAAATCACACGATACAACTTCAATCACTAAACAAATTCACTACAAAAATTGTCTGAAGATGCAAACAAATTCATAACAAAATTTGACTGAAAAATGAGTGTTTGGAGTGGACAACATCTAGTCTCTCTCTTCTTTCCTACAATGACTGACTAGCTTCTCTCCTATTTGAGCCCTGCCCAAAGTAAACTGCTGTTCTCAATCACTTCTATGTCTATTCCTCATACATCACTGCTCTGTTCTGCTTCCCTGCAAACTGTTTTGAGCAAACTGTCCAGACTAAAGCATCAAACATCTAGAACATGCAAGCAACAACCTGTCCAAAGCCAAAAATACGATCAGCCACCATAAACATTCAAGCAGCAACCGAACTGATGCAAACCATCCAGACTAAATCACAAAAAATTACTAACATCAAGCATTAAGCATTCAACAAGCAACCTGTCCAAACTAAAGGCAGACAACAAGCATTGGAATTACAGGGTGAAACCAGTTCAAAAGAAAGGCTATCAACCGATCGTGCACATGATAATTATCCACACTGCAAACGCAACCTGTTCATACACGTAATCACAAGCTGCTCATAACACAAGCACAAGCCATTCATAAACATATACCATCACCATTCAAAATATATCCCATTAGTCAACAGTCAAACACATCTGTTAATCTTCATCTAGTTTACATTTTTTTGGAGGTGGTCACAGGGTTTTTCATCCTACACATACTGGACATAATAGATTTTTTTTTTTTGTGATTTATAAACTGATAATGGATATATACAACATAAGGATAAATAAATAGATGCTAAAGTCTAGCTAGGAAACTTTCACCATTTTCATCTTCCTATTCTTGGTTCACATGCACTACTTAACCACAATGCTTATCTCCAGCTCATTCCTCCAAAAGGAAAAAACGTAAAATTCAAACAATTCAGATTTACCATAACCATGTCTAATGTTCCACACTAAATGGTTTGACAGGATAATTCTTGCAATGATGATGACACAGTTTTATCAAAAGCATGGTAGTTTGTTAAAATTTTAAAATTTATACTTACTTTTGAGATTAATTGTTCTAGTACAGCTGAAATGCACCCCAAATAGGTCAACCGCAGTTGACCTAACAAGATGAGCATAAAAAAATAAACTCAGTTAAATCTAGAAAGGGTTTGGAATGCAATGGAATTGGGTAGAAACAATACTTTTGGTTCACCATAAATGACATATATATCAAATCATACAAATAATCTATGGACCCAAAATAATTTATCAGTAAAAACATTTTTCTACATAGTTATCTGTGATGACATGTTATCATGAATAGTATAAGTTTGAATTGACAAACAAATTTGATTTGAACTAGATCTGAAGTGAATAAACATTATTTGGTTAAGTGTACTGCAAGGTCAAAATCCTTTGGGCATAAACTTTTGGTAATAAAAAAGCAAAGAATCAAATCATGATGGCAAGCAAACCCCCACATAGGCTGTGCTTCGAAAATCCAGTAAGTTCAAATCATTAGTTAAGAGTTTTTATCGATCCACAATGTCCAGCCACAGAGGTGAAAACCTGTAGCCAATTGAGACCATATGAAAGCATAAATGAAGGCTGCGAAGTTCATGTTGTTATAGAATGTAAAATGTTGAAATTCAATCAGTGTGTTTCCATTCTGATGAACTGGCTATAGAGATGTGAGTTCCTTACCCTTCAGATATATCAGAAAACCTTTTTACTTGAAGACAAATACAGCCAGGGAAAAAAAGGACAACTGCTTTCTTTTCCAAGTATATTATGATACTTTGACATTTTAAATAATGATCAGGATACAAATGGTTCTTGTTCTTTGTTTTAATTTTTTGATTGACAGGTTGCACATTGTTCACCTACAAATCTACAATAATGCAAGTGACACATGTTAGAGTTTCATTCTACGACCACAATTTGAGGGTATTCAAATGGAGAATACAAAGGCAGTTTTTTGTTAAGAGACATCTTGAATCTATAGATGATGCTTCTTGCTTTCTCTCTTCACTGACCTTCAAGGTTACAATCTAGGTCCCTCAGTTTCTGAATTTGCTAGCAGCTCTTTTCGATAATAATTTGTGTTTTATTATTGTTTTTTAGCATTTTCTTGCACACATTTCAAAAACTTAAAGTTTGCATACAGATTCAGATGGAATTGTGAGATGGTTTGATTTCTCAGGTGTGTAGACCTGATTCTGTTTGTTTAGGAAATTTTTCAATTTCTAAGTGCACAACAAGTATCATTAGAGGATGCTCCAAGATGAATACAGAAAAACTGACATCATTAGAGATTTAGTCTAATCAAAATGGCACAGATTCATTCCATAGACGTATGCATGATGCTGTGAAAACAGTGGGCGGAGCTCCAGCCACATCTTTTTGGGCTGTTTTGCAAATACAACTACATAGTTTCAGTGAGATAATGAACATGTCCCTTAGTTTTGCAAAATTGCAAATATCTCTCACAATTTTTAACAGTAATTGCAAGCAAAGACGCCATCGGATTTCCATCCAAATCCTTAAAAATAATTTAAAATGTAGAAATAATTGGGACGGTAATAAAACTTCAGGTGAATATACAATAATTTGAAAATGTTATCCTTTTGATCACATATCCTGACATTTATCTACCATCCATCCCTATACATACTAAAAAATCTGAGTATGACAATCTGATGTTCATTCCCAACAAGTACCGATTTCATATTCATTTCCAACAGGCACCAAATCAGGCAGTTCCCTGTTCCCAACATGAAGTCTTGGGGATGTTGAGCAAATTAGCTAGCATAAGGCATTGGATAATGATGCATAAACTGAAAAATATCACATCCTGAGCTTGTTCTGATGAACATAAATGACAACCAAGTTCTTCCTCATCTTCCTCAAAATAGAAGGTCAACACAAAAATAAATTTAAACGGTAGACCTCTTGTGTGAATCCAATTTGGATTTTTGATGCATTTCCGCCCCCCAAAGCATCCAAAAAACAAATTACTTGACAACAAAAGTGAGACCAGCGCCTGATGATGACAAATGACAATCAAATATTTTTCAATTATAGACTTTGGATTAGAGAACTTACACTCCCCAGTTTCCCCAAGGTTCCACCCACAAAAACCGAAGACGACTAGATGTCCTCCAGGTTGTTCTGCCATGATACAATCATGAATAAGTAAAGGATTTGGGAAAGAAATTTTTCAAAGGGAAATAAACATACATAGACATGAGATTCTGATCTGATTGTAAATTTTGCAAAAAAAAGAAAAAATCAGTGCAAATGGCCCCCAAGACATATGTTTTAAATCTAATCCAATCAAAAGAAAAATAAAAAAAACGAAAGAAGAAGAGGAACAAAGCATAAGGTACATAAAGTAGAAAGAAAACAGTAAACCTATAATAAAGCAACAAAGTAAAAAAGGTAGATGACTTGTGCATTTTCACCATTGAGAAATAAACCAACAGAACCAACAATTTTGACAACAAAAACAACCGTAATAAGTAAAAAGTCAAAATTTTGTGAGTAGCTGGTTCAAGACTTGGAGCTGAAAATAATGTCACAGAAAGAAGGAAACAATTTCCTAGAAGGAAGTAAGAAAGGATTTGAAATTGCAACTTAGCAGAGGTGATCATCCTAGATATAGTGGAATCGTGAGATTGGACGTGCATAGCTGACCCAGTAATAATTGCTTGTTACAATCTTGAAATCTACAGTTTTGCTAAATTAATTACCAAAGGAGGAGAGAAAAATAATATATAGTAAAACAAGCATCCATACCACAACCATGACCTAAAAACGACAACAGAAAGTTTCAAGAACAGAACCGAAAGTACCGAAAATCCTATAACCCCAGCCAAAGCCTACGACACTGAGTAAACCTCCAAGCACTCAAAATCCTGATATAGCTATGGGATGCATCACTGCTGGAAAATAGGATGAAAACAAAAGGACAGGCTACGGGATGGCTAAAGTAGAATGACAAAAATTAGAAGGAATTAACGAGAAAGAGAGCAGCCTCTATACATATTAATCAAAAGTCAAAACATAACTATTGAAGCAAAGCTTCAGATTTCGCTTGAATTGAAGCCTTCAAGCGCTCAAAAACGTCAGACAGAAGTGCATAAACCATGCATCTGATCAACCGAATCAGCAGGACAAGTTGAAAACTCAAAAGCGTAATACGTACACGTGTTTGCTCAATCTGAAAACGAAAATAACATCACCTCGAGAAATAATCAAATAAAGAAAATCAACGAGAAGATCCATGAGTCATTAACGGCAAACAATCAACAGATGATCCTTGTATAAATCATGATCTAAAATGCTTAAACAGAAAAATCGAGAAAAGCCTAAAATCTACGGACCTCAATGGTGACAGCGGCGACGACCACAAGCGCTGGCCTTCTCCTTCCTATCCGGCAACTGGAAGTAGGAATCGACGTCCGGTGGCAGCGCGCTCTCTCTCTCTCTCTCCCTCCCTCCCCGTTTTTATCCCGCGCTTGCCCTGTTGTGGATGGAGAATGAGCTGTGGGCCTAGCTCCTCTTTGGGCTGTAATAGACTATGTCCATGCCCATCGAAATCATGCCTCTGGAAGGGCGATCGACTAACAGTTTAGCAACGAAAATTGATTTCATTGCTAGAGAACTGACTTGTTTGTAACGAAGTCAATTTCGTTGCTAAGTATCGTTTCTAGAACTAGATTTTCTTGTAGTGACTCTTGTCTAAACATGATCAGTGTCATTCGTCGGAAAAAAAAAAAAAAAAAATCCGTGACATGCAATTGTATTCCTAGATTATATCATGTATATAACTTCAATGACTCGAAACTCGAAAAGTGTTAAATTAATTTAAAGTATTTATTTATCGAACATCCGATGTTTAGGCCCACATCATCATCCTTGCCACTGACCATCAAAAATCAGTAGAGCATGATTTTTTTTTTTCCGAAAGAGATCGCCAGAGCATGATTAATAACACTATTACGTAGCCTTATTCCCACATTGGTTGGCCATAAAATCTTACATGGTAAACTATTGATTTGGGGTGCTTTTAAAAAATTTTGTAAATGGGAATAGTTTCGCAAAATTAACAATCTTGTTGTAGCCAAAGTCAAAATTTTACGGGGCTACAAACTAATGCAAAAATTCTATTTATTAAATTATACATTAGAAAATAATTGTTGCACATATTATCAAGTATGGGTAATCATTAAATACATATGCTAAGCATGGGGACTCTATGCTTACTCCTAGTTTTTAATTATAATATATTTTTTAAATTTAAATTATTTATCATATTTATCTATTCGATGTCTTGCTTCAAAAATTATGGTGCATTTATATTTGATAAAATTTTTGAAAAAAAAAATTTTTATAAAAATTTTAAAACGAGATGAGAAATGTGATATGATAAGGGTAATTGTGAGAAATAAATAGAATAAAGTTGAAATAGATAAAGTAGTTATATAGGTTGATGTAGAGAAATGATTGAAAAATAGAATTATTTTTTGATAGAAAATAGAATTATTATATATGAAGATATGATGAAATAATTTAAAAATAATAATTATTGATAGGGAAAAGTTTTAGGTCGACAAGTTTTCATGATTGTCAAATACTCTATATGTATTGCTTACCTTTGTATATTATATTTATATTATGAGTGTATTTGAAAAGTGATAGAACTTTTGGGTGGAAAGTTTTTAATTTTCATTGAAATGTTTTAGCTTTACATTTTTTTATTTTTGTCAAACACATCCTATAAGTTTTTCAAAAATTTTAATAAATTATAATCACTTCAAAAATGTTATTTTTACAACATCTAATTTTTCAATAAAATTTATTTTTTGTAATAGGATAAAAACAAGATAAATTAAACAAAATAAATTTTTATATTTAAAACTATATTTTAGAATTAAAAATTAAGGGCAAGTCTGTTACTTTCATATTTGTGGTAAATATTAAATCATTATTTATTGATTATATATGTAAGGCAGTTGGTTGCATTCATCAGTGTCATGTGATATAATGGGTAATGTTTCAATACACCAAGTTGTACTTAGCCTCCACATTGCTAGACTTTTGTTTTTTATATGGGCTCACATGTGCTAATGTAATCTTTATATACACCAAAAAATTATCATTTTTGAATTTTTTTACATATTTTTAAATTTCAAAAATAAAAATTTTTCACTTTCATTTACCATCAAGTAGGGGTAAAATTATTAAGTACAAGTTGTAACTAGGTAGCAACTCACACTAGGAAAGCATGGCCTCCCTCCTCCCTTCCTGCCAATGTAATGAAAAAAGGGATAAAATTATTAATTTTTGAAATTAAAGATATATCCAGAATAGTAAATTTTAGTATATTAAGTAAAGACACATGAGCGATAAGAGTGAAAAAAAAAATAAATCAAAGCCTAGTAAATTTTAGTATATTAATCAAGTACACATGAGCCCTCATAAGACTGAATCAAAACCTAGTAAATTTTAATATATTAATTAAATACACATGAGCCCTCATAAAAGTGAAAAAAACCCCCCCCCCCCCCCCCCCCCCTCCAAATGTATCTTGGCTAGGTAAACCTTGGTATTTCGAATCAACATTTTATATGTTATCTCCATTACATACTGCCAAAGTGAATTGGTAAGTCTTTCTATCTTATCTTTCTATTTTATGTTAAATTCAATCTCACCATTAGATTTATCGTTATGTATTTAGATAAAGGAAAAATCATTTCAATTCATGATTAGCATCATTCTCAAAATTAAACACAATTTAAGAATATTTTAAAATCATTAATTCCATAAAACAATATTACAAAATCATTTATTTATTATAAAAACCCACAAGATTCTAATTTAATATCTAAACCATTTAAAATATTCATCCTACCTAAAATAATGATACTACATAATTTCATAATATCCTAAAACTTTAGAGCATGGATGCATGTGATTTTCTATACTTATACATGTTTTTAGATAGTTTTATGAAATGTAGCCCATATACAATTCTGTTTGATATGATTTTAGATATTTTACTAAAAAAAAATAATTTCAAATACAATAGATACATTAAATTTTACATAAAATAGTACGATGAGGCTTAAAGTTGAACAAACATGCCAATTCACTTGGGTAGAACGGATATACCGATCACAACCTCTATATGCAATACATCAACTGAACAATAAATTTGACCGCATGTATAAATTAAATTGTCTATGCGGGATGAAATCAACATTGTAAGTATCTATAATGTGATTATGATATTTTCAATACTTATGGGTATTTTTATAAAATTCAAAAACCATCAGCACAATCTATGTTGTTTTGGAAAGTAAAGAGTATATTGCCTATTATATCAATAGATACTGTTAATTCTTATCATGTTTGGTGGCGGATTATCCATTCTGCTGGCGGAGTTAGCTGAACCTTTCATTTTCAACATGCATGCAATGCTGCTGGAAACTCACTACCAAACAAGCATAGTATGCAAAGGAATACAAAATTTGGTGAGGCATCCCCGCAAACGTTTACATGTGCAACGTGATAGTTTGGTATCTTGCATGTGTTTGAGCAAGTGGGTCCCCTACGGGAATGCTTGGGTACTGCTCACGTTTATCCTCTAATTGGACATTTCATAGACAAACCAATTTTTGTGGGTCTAGTTGTCAATTTTGGCCACATCTAAGTGTCCAAAGAACTCTTACATGCCAGCAATCACTGATTCATGTGCTTTAATATTCTCCATTCTCAACAATTTACTTCTACCCACATACACTATTCCTATTATATATATAATCACGGCAGTCGAATAAATGTAGAGCGTACTTCCATAGGGTAAAAAAGCTATTTTTTATTTTTTTGAATTTTTAATAAAACTATTAATCTAAATTTATTTAATTTATAAATCAATTTTTAGCATTTTGGAGACTTGTAGGCATTTTTTTTATTTTCAAAAATAGGAATATTTTAGTAATTTGAAAATGACTAAAATATTTTTGTTTTTGAAAAATAAAATATAGTTGCAAGTCTCCAAAAATATTAAAACTTAATATATATGTTAAATATACTTAGATTATTAGTTTTATAAAAAATTTCAAAAAATAAAAAATAAATTTTCGCACTCAGATGCATCGAAGCTAAGTGCATCCGAATGCATCGGATCTCAACCCTATAATGGCTCAGTCTTGATTCAAGGTGGCCCTCCACATATCTTTCACATATCCCCTCACGATCTCACCTTCCAAACTCTCCATTCCGGCCAAAAAAAAATGATCTCACCTTCCAAACTCTCCATTTCGGCCAAAAAAACAAATGATTCATATGAATTTAACCTTTTTATGTGCATGAAATTTAATTTACTCATCAAAATTTTCTTGTATATTATCCCTTTGTTATTAATGCAAATATGTCGCAACCCACCATCAATATTGCATTTAAGAAGTCCATTTTAGCCTATGTTAATCTCAATTAGCCCATCGTCAATCTTGTACATGTACGGAAATGTTGGTGGGGCCGAAGCAAGCATTTTCACAGTTAGGATAACCATTTCATTCAATCACTTTACTATAAGTAACATTTGAAAGTTACAGGTTAGTACATGCAACGCAAGACAAATTATATGTGCATACCAACAAGAAAATTACCTTTTCAATGGTAATAATATATCTATACAGGTTTGGCAAGTAAATCTCACCGACAAATTTTCGATTTTGAGATCATCTCTAAATGGTTAATTATATATATAAAAAAGATAAAAAATTTATGTGTGCTCAAGACGGGTAGTGACGATCACGCAAGCTGTTGAATTTTTATTTTGGATATTATTTTTACCATACTGGGATGGGCTTAATAAAAATATTTTTTAAAAACAATAAAATACTCAAAAAGGGAAAAACAAATGAAGGGTGGCTCCAGCACATCCGGTAGGTGAGGTGAGAAATGGCGGAAGTGGAAGCATGTTTAGTTGAGGTTGAAACTTGAAATGAGCAACAAGCATGCATCTTGCAATTTGGCGAAGGCTGCAACCAAAACCGCTGGCTCGGCGGCCCCCGGTCAATGCATATGCATGCATGGTTGGTGGGTGCAAGTGCAAGTGCAGCTGCAACCAGCTGTTCCTTGTCAGGACTAGATCCGATGCTCAGGCTTTTTGTTACGCGGAGTCCTCCATGTCGGAATTGATTTCATCAAGCCACGTTTACACTTCCCTAGCATACTCGATAATTATGATAATGATAACAGTAATAAGAACAGTTTAATTCCCACCCATAAGTTCTTTCCATGCTCCATGCATGCCTCTAGCGCTCTATACGTACCCAAACCCCCAGTATAAAACAATAAAAAATGAATTGTACTATTGGATTGTTAAAATTGTGTTACACACCCAATCCAATTTGTAGGTTGTGTTAATTACCTTGAAAAGTTGGTTGTTGGATTTTATTCAATTTAGTTCATTTCGGGGTGCATACTAAAATTTCCTATATCCATCGAGGGTTATTATGACGTTTTGATGGTTATTATTTTATTTTTTTGAAAACTTAGATAATAATATTTTTTATAGGAAAGTCTGGTGGGCACGGCAATGAAAACATTTCAAAGTAATTGTATTTTATATGGCTCGTCTGAAATAAATTCATTTGAAATTTCAAGGGAATCCATTCCTTTAGATGGGTTGTCAAACATATGTATACCTTGCTAAAACTAACTTATTGGTTTTTTGATGTCACTGTAACGAGGTTATGTAGAAATTGTAGGGGTAATAAAAATGGTTAGATTTGCGTTCGTCGCATTTTTTAAGTGCCTCCGCTCGTCCATCGCGGTGCTCCGGCTTGCGATTAGCCCGCGCGCGGGAATCGCGGGATTACCTTCTGTTCGTGGCTGGTCAGACTCGCGCACTCGTCCGCGGCCATCTTACTTAAGGCGCCAAAAACAGCCCACATGTGCAAAGGAAGAACTGATGAGATTCGAACAAGAATGGATTGAAAAGGGGATTTGCACGAGACTTCATCCAGGAATCCAGACTTTTAAAATCATGACCGTCCATCAGTGATAAAACCTATTTATGACTGATAAATTGAATTTGAAAAAAGAAATTATGGGGTGGGGGGACGATGAATGGATAGAAACATGCAGACGGCCACTTGACAAATTGTCGACCCTTCTTATGGGAGACGCAGATTGGCCGGCTTGAAAGTTGAAAGTTGAAACTCGGCTGAGGAATCAAAAGCTGACTTCTTCCTTGATATTTTCAGGAATTATTTATTAAAACCAGCACGAAGAATGGTGGGGGTGAATGTTCAAAGTCATAGAAATTAGACCTCTTTTTGTTGTCCAGCTATTCACATGCAAAGCAATCGTTGGCTTTATTTAAAACAGCTGCATCGGTCGCTTGTAGTTGTGTACAACTTGTGCGGACTTGGCGATGAAAACTTTCAGCTTATTTGTGAAGTAACCAATGCTTTACATGCTATTTATATTAGCATGTGTTGGGAAATTTGCCCCATAACTTCTCTAACTATGTATATTGGTATTTTAAACCCTAAAGTTTGTGTAATAACATTTAAAACCTTGCTAAGTTTCGGTTTTTGCATATTGAACCCTCTCTTTAACGTCGTAACTAAAGCTCCATCGGGGTTTGTGTAATGACAAAAATACCCTGCTTGAAAGCGTGCATTTGTTCTCCATTTACGACCTCTGATGATGAACATGGCTTGCTAGGATTTTCAAATGGCCCAAAGGGCGTTGTAATCGATTGCATATGTATCCACCGCTTACGTTGGAAGACGAAATCTGCTTGTGTGGGGCTCTAATCAATGGCTAGGATTTAATGAGGTTGTTACAGATCAAGATGATAAAGAAGAAAGCCATTGTCATGGATTAAATTTATCATCTCCAGTCATCGAAGTTGATGGAGAAGGTCTACAGCAATTGGCCAAGGCTACCGCATTCAATTGGGGATGATGGAGTATCATCATACTCCACTATACTTTGGTAGTGTACATCGATTAGTGAACGTATAGATCTTAAAGATGCAATCTAAACCATTAACAAATTTTCATTTCCTTCGAGATAATTTTGATGGATGCATAACTGTAACTTGGGATGTGTTTTCACCCGTTGGTGGGGAGGAGGAAGATGGGTTGGGCGGAGCTTGGTTCCTGCTGTTCATCCCCCGCTTTCCTTGATTTTTCTCTTTCTTCTTCCTTTTATTTCTCTTATTGTCTGGCATACACCCGACATCCCTTGCTCTCTCCATGGTTTGGATGCCTTTTCACATGAATGCCACGCAGGTTTGGGCACCAAAAGCTATAAAAATTCAAGCTTTCCACGCTTCCTCCTCATCTACGTCCGCTTTGTAATCAAAGACTTGTTATGATGCCATGTTTATCTTAATAGAAACTACCTTGCTATAATCAATTTAGCAATAAAAAATCGCTCCTTTTATTCTCTATTTTTCTCGTTTAGAGGAGTCCATCTTGCGAAATGCATCATCAATCTAATGGCATGGTCTTTTTTCTTGCAAAGTAAATCAATGTGAGCTTGCTTTCATTAAAAAAATTATTGCGGCATAATTCTATCCATTTTTCTTTATCGTTTGTCGAGAATGGACTTTTGCAGTGCTTCAAGAGCTGGGTTTTTTGCAATCCAATTCAAATGATATAAGTTGGTCGCATGGAGGTTGAGGGAAAATTAAGGAGAAAAATCAAATTAGTATTCAGAAAAAATAAAATTTTGCAATTAAGTGGGGAAAAGATTTTTTTCTGGAAAAATCGCACGCAATCGGACTCTTTATCATTTTCCTATTGCTGATAGTGGCATCCTTCTTTTCAATTTGGGTTCTTGAGTTCCTTTTTTTTCAAAATGCTCTAGTTTAGGCTTCTCTTTGTCTCACTAGCTCTCGTAGTCATGGAGTTTGATTTCTAGATGAGTAAGATTTTTGGGGAAGTATCTCTCCTTCGATTTGACACATGACATTTTTGTGGTGGTAGTCATAGGAAGCGATGAAGAGAGAAGCAACCATGATGGTTTCTTTAGGGAGATGGGGTTGGATTTGTTATTTTCAAAAATATACTTATGAAACTAATTGACCTGGCTGAGCTTTAGTTATAGTGTTGGGGAGAGGGTTCAATATGCAAAGAATGAAACTTAGCAAGGTCTAAAATGCTAATATATAAACTTTGATCTACAAAGTTATTATGAACTTAATTAGCAAATCAAGAGCAATACATATTTTGATAATTAATAATTCAAATTTGAGAGTTTAAGTGTACTAACAGATTTGGTGCAATGTTTTGAGTTAGATTTTTTAAACATTAAAGAAAAATAGACTAAGTTACATAATCGAGTTGCCTTAGAAAGTAACTTAGAATGAAATGATCAAAGTTTCAAAGTGCATGCAGATCAAGTCACAAACTCAAGTCGACTTAAATCACAACTTTGGTGAAGTTGATAGGCCAAGCTTACTTAGGGATTACATATTTTTGCTAACTAACAGAGTTGTAAGCGAAGTTGCACCCCAAGTTGATTACACCCTGGAACTTGAGTGAAGCCAAAGACCAAGTCGACTTCGAACTTCGACCTAAGTTTTTGAAGCGTTCAAGTTGATTTTAGCACTAAGTGCCAGAAATGAAGTTGCACACTTAGGTCGACTCCACTTGTGACTTAGAGCAAGTTTCAAGCCAAGTCAACATAGTCATACGACTTGGAGTTTCAAAGCTAAATATATATATTTACAAAATTCAAAGATTTAAACTGCCAGTGAAATCGTATACCCAAGTCCACTCCAATTGCAACTTGGGTCAAGTTGCAGGATTAAGTCGACTCATAGGTTATACATTTCCATTAACTGACTCAATTATACATGAAGTCATATGCGAAATCGATTTCACTTATGACTTGAGTCAAGTCGATGACTAGGTCAACCCATGTAGGAACTTGAAGAGAGCAAGACACGAAGGAAAATTCAAAAGAAGGAAAAGGGATAACCGAAGTCGCACATCAAGTCGACTTTAGTCTGCTACTTGGATGAAACCGCACCCAAAGTCAACCTCTATTGTGACTTGCATTGTAATGGTTGAAAAAATTCGAACATTGGCGCATTTAATGCGCGCGCCACCTACCCCCAATGTTCAAAATAACTCTACATCTATTTAAGGCACTCCAAGAGGAGTTAAGGAGGTTAATTAGAGCATTTAATAAACTTTCATCTTTCTTCTTACAAGAGATTAAGTGTATATTAAGTGCTCTACAAAAAGGAACTCTCACTTTCACTGCAAGAGCTACAACTTCCCATTCATCTCAAGCATTCAAGAGTTCTCTCATGTGCTGAATCTACTTTATATAATCTGTAAAATGTAGATTTCATTTTCTGAATCACTTTGTTGTATCGCTTCTTGCTCAGTGTTGGAGACTAAGGCCAAGTTGAGACAAGTAGTGTACGGTTAAAGTAGAACTGTAACGAGCTACACATATGTCTAATTAAATACTCGTTTTAACGCAAGTATACACGTAGATCAAGTAATAAAGAGTGAATAGAGTACCGTTCCCGTGAGAATTGTGTTAAATGGATTAACACCTTAAAATTCAATTGTCTAAAGTGAATTGGTAAATTAAATAAGAATTTATTTTTAAAGAACTGAATTAAACTAAACTAAATGTGGGATGACTACTAGAGGGATTGCCTTGGGATGGTTAAAATGGATAAGAGTATGAATTTATTGATTCATGGTTATATTAATTTAGTTCCATTTTTAGTTAGTTATGCATAGATTACTAATTTAGGTTCATTTATATTCATATATGTCTTTCAACACATAAAAACCTAACCCTATTTTAGTTGATTACTATGTTCCTATGCAATCAAATAAAAAAAGGCCGATAATCGCATAACCTAATCAAGATTACACAGGATTAGTAGGTATATTCATATTCATATTAACATCCAACACAAATAAGAGCTGAAAAACTTATGCTTTATATGTGGATCTCATCTAAAACTCATTCTTCTAATCATATATCTGAATATTAAATTAATCTACAAGTTTGCAAAGCTTATAAACTCATTAAGTATGATATATAAGGGCAATCTCAAACAACAAAAGTCACCACACAATTATAATATCATTTAAACATAAAAAATCAAATAACATAGTCTATGATGTCAAATCATTCATATCTCCCACAGGAAGAAGATTTAACTCAAAAATATGATATTAAATCCCTTCAACATCAAGTTTACAATTATCCCAAGGGAGAAAAATAACAATTATGAGAAAAGAAAGAAAAAGAAGAGCTAAAACTGAATAGATATGTAGTGAATAGCTTGATCTCATATTGAACTTTTCTCTTTGCCTTGAAGCCCTTGTGTTTCTCCGCCTTTCTTAGCAGCCACGACTCCTACAAGTCATTTTTCATCAAACCTAAAATATATATTTATACCCCTAAGGATTTGGACGTCGACACGTGTGGATTTGCACATAGGCATGTTTGGAGTTGGAGCTCCAGTAAGTTGTTTGAGGCGATTATGAGTTATCTATCTAAAAAATTTAGATTGGCGGTTACTGAAGTCAAAGTGCTAACTTTCTGTCTTGCATTTTAAGTGTGAGCTTGTAATGCAACTCTTTTCCATCATATTGGCATGAAAGTCTATGAGTTAGTCACCATTTTTTCCTGCAATAAAAGACAAAAATAAATAAATGTTATGCTAAATGGTCTAATGAAACTATAAGAACCTAAAATGACATATTTTGCATTGAATTCAACTCAAAATGTACGAAATCTACAATTAATGCATGAAATGTAGAAATGATGAAAAGTAACGCAAAACCTTTGCAAATCTATGCAATATTTCTTGACTAGCATTTAAAATGAGTGCAAAATAGGCATTGATAACTCTACCTTTGCAGAGTTATCAAACTCGCCATCTACTTATGTTATTGATATAAAAGCCCCTATAGCTATAATCTAGATGAGAGCAAAGACTCTAATTATACTATTGTTGAAATAGTGAAACCCAATATACTAAAGAGTGTGTTTTTGAAAGAGTGGAGTAAAGAAGATTATCTCGAACCATTATAATTTCTTATGTCTTCTGTATGTGATTTTACTTTTTCTTTTTACTCTCTACGTTTTCATTCAAGAGAACTTAACTCACAAGGGATTAAAGTTTTAAATACCAAAGAATTTTAAAAAACTCAATTTATCTCTCCCTTTTTGGGTTTTGACACAAACTCAGAACTAACAAAATACTAATAGACATAGTTAGAGGGTTTATGAAGCAAAGTTTTTGCATTTAGTCATCTTAAAATTGACTGTTTCTCACATTTATGTTGGAATTATGGATTAAATTTGTTGAAAGTGTTGTTGAGTATATAAAATTCTCAAAGAGGGATGTGTTCAATTTGGTTCAATCTATTCGATATTGCACCAAAAAGTATATTTTTTGAATTTGTTGGTGGAAATTTTTTTTCCATAATTTTATATTTACATCTCCAAATAATTACCCTACTTTATATTTATTTCATTACATCTATCTATAAAACTTTATCTCTTTTAGTTTTTTTTCTTTTGATTATTATCCTTATCACATCACATCACTTTTTACCATTTCTTAAATTTTCTACCAAAAGTTTGCTCATTTTTCTAAATATGTAGTAAAAGCTTGATTTCATGAAATAACTAACTTATGTAATATAAAAACAATTTAATTATTAAGTCAAGTGAATAACTATTGCTTAGTAAAAAAATTTTGAAAGTTTTTCAAGGGTGTTAGTAGATCAAGGTAGATGAGTTAGAGTCTAATCCAAATATTAACAGATTAAAAATTTTCAATTCTAATCCATTTATTAACCCATTTAATAAATTTCAACTAAAATTGATTTATTACACATTCAACAAATGGGTTGGTGGGTTGTTTATATGTGTTACAAATAGGTTAAAACTAATTGAATTGAAGTCTTGACCAAAAAATAAATTACAACTCAGAAAAATGCCTGATTAGTGAACACTAATTCACGTCTTATAGTGTTATATGCAAATATAGATATGGGAGAGGGAAAACCAAATTAGGGTTAGAGATATATCTTATATTCCACTTTAATGGGTTGTAAATGAGGTTAGTGAAATGAGTTGACCAATTCTAAATATCCAAACTCAGTATATTTATTTAATTAAATAGTTGTACAGGTTGAATGCTGACAGGTTGACTGATCATAATTCATTTATTTAAAAACTCTAATTTTTAACCTATTTATAAACAGGTTGGGCAAACAAGTTCATAGATTGGCCCAATTCATTAACACCACTAGTTATAATATGGCCATATATTTCTTAAAGAGCTCATTCCAAATGTGACAACAAAATTTGCCCTTATTTTCTCATATAACCACTAATTTATAAAAATGATAAACATGATTACATACTTGTAGATCAGATGCTTATTTTGAGAAAGATTAATTTCATTTTGATCATTAAAAAGTCATTGAAATATCATTGAAAGAGACACAATGACCAAGTGTAAGTATGCTTATTATCATGTCTTTAATTATGTGCATAAAGTTAAAAATGTAAGATAAATCAAGTTCCAAGAGCTCAAGTATATCCATAATAAGTTTCACAAAGTGAAGTCTTAGTTCAAGTCAACTTTATCTGTGACTTGTGTGAAAGCTCACTTCAAGTGAACTCGAACTATAACTTAGGAGACAATAAAGGGAAGTATTTTTAGTAAATTGACATCTTATTCTAGGTTGACCCCACGAGTGATTTCAGTCATAATAGTCAAAAATTTTGAACATTGAAGTATTAGATGTATGCTAACCACTACTTTAATAGTTAAATCTCTCTTCTTTATAAATATCATTCTCTAATAGTTAGATCTTTCTCTTCTTTATAAATATCACTGAAGTATGAACGCGAGAGAAATTAGGAAAGACCGAATGAGTTTTCACGTTCTAATATTTAAGTATTAAAATTATTTGAACAACTATCAAAGTTTTAAAGTGTTGCTACTTCAAGTGAGCTTATAAGATTATCTTTTTCATACACTAAGGAGCTTATAAAGCAAATTGTTTACGCATGATAAAGTATAAATTTAGTTTTTATTTATTTCATTTTTGGGTATTACCTTGGATCGGTGTTAGAGACCAAATTAAAGAAGAAGCAAAATAAATGTTACTTTGGGTTTGTCTCATTAGCGAGTTTTGCTTAATTAGTTTCAATTTGTTTCGATAACAAATTGGCTTAGTTTGTTGGAGTTAGTTTATCAACAAGTGATTACTGCATTTGCTTCATACTAGAACATAGAAAAGAGTGCGTTCTCTAATCATATTGTCAAGATACAATAATGAAATCTAAGACACAAAAGGTGTGTGCTTAAAATAGTGGAGCAAGGGGATTGTCTAAATTACTACAAATCTCTATGCATGTTAGTGCATGCTTGCTCATGTGCTCTTTATCTCATATATACTTTGCATTTCATTCGCTCATATTTTTTCAGAAACATTAAATTCTTTGGGAAGAAAATTTAATAGGAGTCGATACTTGAACCCAAAAAAAAAATAAAATAATAACTCAATTCAACCCTTCCTTCTCGGGTTTGGTCATTCAATTGGAACCAATAATGCTTTCTTATTTCCTAAAGTATACGTGTTTAATACAACTCATATGTCCATACAACCTTCTTTTTTTTAATTTTTAAAAGTTATTTTAAAATCTAAACCATTTTGTAACATCAATTTGTATTTTTTATGATACAAAAAATTACATACATTAAAAATTATTTTATATCATATTTATTTATTTTTAATAGTTATATATTCACTCCTAGAAGGTTTTAAAAATTTTAAAATATAAGTTTCTAATCGAAGTGATTTTGATGAAAACATTAGTAAAGATAATCAATGATTTAGATTTTAAAATTTTTAAAATTCAAAAAACCAAAATATATTTCTTTAAAAAATTTATTTTATTATTCTTAAAATTAATATTAGTAGTGAGATCAATTTCGTGAGTATGATTGATCTGGTCCTTGAATCTGATACATTGTAGAAGTTCTGCCAACTCTAAAATTCATTTCATACTTAGCAATTAATGGCATGAGATTGATGTGGCAATTAGAATCTCTACTAGATATCACATTTTTTTACACCCACTACATTGATGTGATGAGATCAATTTTGCTAGTGAGATCGAACTAAGGATTTTTTGGAAACTGATAATACTTTTGATGAAAAATCTTTGGTATAAAAAATTTTGAAATAGGAGAAAACGACGTGATTTGATAAGGTAATCATGAGGAGTAAAGAAAATAAAATTAAAATAGATAGGTTAGACATATAGGTAATTATATAGTAATGATTGAAAAATAGAGTAATCGTATAGGAAGAAGTAAAAAAAATTTAAAATAAGATAATTGTAAAGAATGAATATATTTTAGGCAAATAAACACCCTTAAGATTTATTTAGAAATTTGATTCATCACTTGGCCTTCATGCCTTAATTGAATTGATCTTGCCTTTAATCTCTGAGATTAGTGCAAATCATAAATTTTACTGTTGATTCTTCAAATTATCTTTTTTTTTCATATCTTTCAATACCAATAAATATTTAAGATTGCATTTGACCTTGATTATAAGGACTTTATACTTGGAAGATTCTTCAAATTCACTTTCCTTAAATTATCTTAGTTTTCACTGTAAAGTGCTTATAATCTGTTTACACTCGATGCTTAACATTTTTTTTGTTGGAAATAATCATAAATATACTTTTCTATATAATTTGCGTTATGTACTCAATATAATATGCTAATTTAGCTTTAAATACTTCACATTGCACAAAGCACATTAATATTCTCTTTTATATTTCAATTAATTTTTACTAGTTTTAAAGTCAAAATATGCCCCAAATCATACAAAACATTATGTATAGTTAAACCAACCATATAGATATACCACAACAACACATATCTTGGATCTTCACATATACCACATCTCATATGCATAATAAATAACATCGTTATCAAGTGGTTACTAATGTATAACTACCCCACTCCTAAGGAAAAGTTATCATAAAATCTTGAATTTTCATAAATCAACCATCAAAAGTTAGTATATGAAGTTTCGAATAAAAAGTAATCTAAACTCTTAAATTTCTTCTTAATTATTGAATATTTTACATAATTATTTAGTATTTATTTTTCCATCCACAAAATTTTATATACTTGAAGATATATCTATACACATTTATTAATAAAGAATTATTAAAAATAAATGTTGAATTATGCATGTTTGTCCTTCTCAATAAATTTTTTATCGCATTTTATGTTGTGTTTCTTTTTAGATCAATAATTCTATGGTTACTAAAGAAGAAATTTTATTTTATTCATTTTAATTTTTATGCATTTACATTATTGGACATTTTGACCTTTAAGGATTAATGCTCTCTTCATATAATTATATTTATTATGAAGTTTCTTCCATACTTATGTATGATAGATCTTAAAAACCGTGACTTTTAGTTTTGTGCTTTGTTTGTTTAACTTAATAATATAAGGCATAAGCTGGATTGCCACATATATGATGACTTAAAACGCAAGTGCTAAGCAATATAAACTAACAAATTCAAGCAACACATGTGAAATGTGTTAGATAAAGTTAGATGATAATCATATGGCAGGCATTGCATAATTTATAATGGTTCAACTAATCTAGTCCTACTTCAATTTCCAAGCATATTGGCTTAGGTATTTAGAGACTAAAGTTACAACGATACAATTTATAACATTTTTTGGAATCAATAAGCTTAAGGGGGCTTCTCAAGCAATTGATCACACTAACACCTCTATTGATCTTTTTGATCTCAGCTTGGAATCCTTCAACACTAATATTATAATGATAAATAAATAAACAAAGTTTATAATTAACTGATCCTAAAGAAGCACTCTCCAAATGGTTTAGCATATTAACATAACTTTAATAAAGTAGTGGAATAAAATTTTCCTTATAAAATAGAAGTTAGAACAAAAATTAAGCTTTTATTACTTCATATTTTTTTATTAGTATTGTGCATCGTGACATCTCATATTACATATCAAGCTTATTTACTTTGGAGACTATAAGCTCCACTAATATCTAGGAAGACAATAAGCTTCTGTCTATTTATAAGGAAGACATACAACTACCATATAAAATTCAGCCGAAATCCCGATGTAGGACTCGAACCACTTCCATCATAGGCCGTTGTTCTTATTTCACTCATGCTTATTGTTTTATTGCTTCATATTTGAGCTTCTTTCTTATATCAATTCTTAGCTTTCATAAGTTTTAACCTCATTGAGAAAAATACGTAACTTTCAAGAGAAAACATGATTTGAGCTGAATAATAGGTCACCATAAAAATATCAACATTTTTGGACAACTTTAAAGTTTTTTGTATCCAATATCATTAACATGGAAAATTTCACAAAATGTCAAAATTTATATAAAAAACATTAATGTTTTAAGAAAACTTTGATGTTTTGCAAATAATAAGATAGTAACACTCTAGACAGACAAATTGTAGTTGTGCTTTCATAATTCAACTCTTTTAGAATGAGCATCAACTCTTTTATTCATAGAAATAAAAATTAATACTTTTAAAATTGTGTTTGGGAATGGATAAAACTTTTAATGAAAAGTCGTAGCGAGTAGAAGTTGTCAAATGATGTGATATGATAGGGATAACGATGAAGAGTAAGTAGGATAAAGTTAAAATAGATAGGTTAGTTGTGTAAAAATGATTGAAAAATATGATAGTTGTATAGAAAAATGTGAAAAAATGATTAAAAAAATAGGTTAGTTGTGAAGATGAAAAGTTTTAGATTAAAAAGTTTTAACTTGACAATTTTTACTC
Organism: Annona squamosa; assembly: GCA_035584095.1. Taxonomy (NCBI): domain Eukaryota; kingdom Viridiplantae; phylum Streptophyta; class Magnoliopsida; order Magnoliales; family Annonaceae; genus Annona; species Annona squamosa. The sequence goes on from JAXCLR010000105.1 coordinate 36,426,551, forward strand.
ATTAATAAACACACCCTACATATATATTTTTTGATTGATATATATTTATATTTATATTTATATCATTTGTATTATAATCAAGCCTTGAGTCATTCTTATCATTTTTTAAGACAAAGTCAACGTGCTCCCACCTATCAAATCTAGAGATACAAGGTGTGTTTGAGAATGAGTAAAACTTTTGATGAAAAGTTGTAGAGAGTAGAAATTGTCAAATGATGTGATATGATAAAGATAATGATGAGGAATAAATAAGATAAAGTTGAAATAGATAGGTTAGTTGTGTTGGTAGTTGTGTAGAAATGATCGAAAACTAGATTAGTTGTATAGAAAAATGTGAAGAAATAATTAAAAAATAGGATAATTGTGGAGAGTGAAAAGTTTTAGATTAAAAAGTTTTAACTTAACGACTTTTCCTTAATAACAAACACACCCACAAGCTCCACCTAATAAAAAGATAGACAAAGCTCACACTTAAGAAGTAGGAAGACACAATTACCACCCCATTTGAACGTCCGTCTCTTGAATGGCAGACACATGGTGTTACTAGCCGGGCACTGCCTAGTGGTACTTGTATTTACTACTAGTGGCAAGGGATTGATTCCCCGCTAGTGCATGCGGGATGCTAATCTCTTAATAATGGGGGTTTAGAGATTCCCCTTGCATATGTATATGGAAGTATTTATAGAAAAATTATTCCTCGGTGTAAGGGTGTGAATTGCACTTAATCGTCAAATCAGATGTCATTATATATATAGGGATTTTATTCATGTGCATTCAGACCGCACGCGAATTACCGTGCAGACGCCCCATCCGCCTGTTCATTTCAACGGGCGAAATCTGCGCCGCTTGTTCGATTGTGCATGTAGAGAGAGATGGCGAGTCTAACGGAGACGCACGTACATGCACACAAAAATTCGAAGGATGCATTTTCCCACTCGGTGGACTGAAAATCCACAAAACCCACCGAAAATATTCCATCTTTCATCTTGCCGAAAGTAGCACAGCGTTTGGGAGCCCGCTCATCCATCCCATTTCGAAAATGGAGACGCCACAGCTACTGCTCCCAAATCTCCTTCTCCATTGAGATTTTGAAGATCTCCTTCGAGATTGAAGTTCTCCATTAATTTCAAAGTTCTCCGTTGATTTCGAAATTCTGTGATCGATTCCGAAGTTCTACGTCAACGGAAGGTACGATGTTTATTTTTGCTTTTGTCATCTTCTTCGAAAATCTGCTTGCGGATTATAACTGTGCAGCAAACGTACCTCCCATCCGCATCTCTCTAACGCGAAAATACACATGTGGATTATAATGGCGCAGTAAACGTTCTACCCATTCGCATCTCTCTCACATGAAAATCCGCATGTGGATTCTGAATTCGCATCAAAATCCGTATGCGAATTATAACTGCGCAGCAAACGCACCTCCCATTCGCATCTCTTTGACGCGAAAATCAGCATGCGGATTATAATTGCGCAACAAACATACCTACCATTTTGAATCCCATTGGGAGGTACGTTTGCTGCGCAATTATAATCCGCATGCAGATTTTTACGTCAAAGAGATGCAGATGGGAGGTATGTTTGCTGTGTAGTTATAATTTACATGCGGATTTTCGGAGAAGACAATGAAAGCGAAAATAAACACCGTACCTTCTGTCGACGCAGAACTTCGGAATCGATCACATAACTTCGAAATCGATGGAGAACTTCAATCTTGATGGAGATCTTCAAAATCTCGACGGAGAAAGAGAAATCGATGGAGAAGGAGATTTGGGAGCAGCAGTGGCGGTAGCAGCAACAGCAGTGGCGTCTCCATTTTCGAAATGGGAGGGATGAGCAGGCTCCCTTTTTGTAGATTTTCAGTCCACCGAGTGGGAAAATGCAGCCTCCGAATTTTTGTGTGCGTATACGTGCTTCTCCATTTGGCTTATTGTCTCTCTCTACAAGCACAATCGAACAAGCAGTGCAGACTTTGCTCGCTGAAACAAATGGGCGGACGGGGTATCTGCAGGGTAATTCGCGTGCAGTCTGAATGTACGTGAATAAATCCCATATATATATAAATAAACACACACCAATAAAAAAACACAAAGAACAACTTGTAAAGAGTACTATAAAAGTCTCAAAGCCTGCACATTACTTTTTTATCCAATATAAAATTATTTACTGAGATTCTACAATATGATTATTTACACCATGAAATACAAATATCAATCACATTCTAGTCTTTCAAAATAAATATTTCTAATTTTGTTCATCATCATGACGTATAAATTTAATACAAAAGATTAACACACTTTTCTTATTTCTCTTTATCTTTAAGAAAACACGATAATTAAAGATAATAAATGTAGAACATTCTCTACTGTCGATATGTTGAGGCACAATGAAAACGTCAGTAAAAGAAAATAAGATCTTCGTAAGAAAAAATTCGCCCATTACATTAAGCTAAAAAAAATGACGGATGAATGTTACGTGCTAAAGTAACATAATCGAGTTAAACAGCAAACATGGAAAATAAGAAATATGCTCAAACAAAACAAGATTGTTGATCTAACCCAATAAATACTTAAATAACTTTTATACTTATTACAAATAGCTTTTTTTACACACGAGGGTGCATTTGTTTTCGCTGAAACTCAAAATTTTTTCCTTTACAACTGTTCTATTTTTCAATCATTTATATCCATTCGTATATTTCTATATAATTATTTTACTTTTCAATAATTTTTTCATAAATTTTCAAAAACCAATTTATTTGTTTTAATTTTATTTTCTTTATTCCTCGTCATTAACCCTACTACATTAATTTATTCTCTCCTATTTCAAAAACTTTTTAAGTAAAAACTTTTCTTTTAAAAATTAAATAGCAAATGAGTGATAAAATTTTTGACGAAAATGTTTTAGTGTAAAAGTGTTTGAAACGAGAGATAATGATACGATATAATAAGAATAAAAAGAGAATAAAGTTAGAATCAATAAGTTAAATAAGAGAATAAAGTTAGAATCAATAAGTTAAATAATAAGTAATTGTGCAAAAATGATTAAAAAGTAAGGTATGAAGAAGTGAAAAATAATTTTTGAAGATAAATTATATTTCGTTTAACAAAAAAAATACATTAAGCAGGATAATTATGGAAATGAAAAATTTTAGATGGAAAAATTTTAATTTCAAATGTTTTTTTTTTCAAACAAACACCCTCTTAAAAGTAGAACATATGCTAATTCAATTATGGCAAATGCAACCCACCTCTCTATCTACGAAAATCTTTATGCTTAAGAGTATAATCATTCTGGTTAAAAAAAATATAATCATTCAACTTGTTACAATTTGTCTCATAAAGAAAAAACCTCTTGAAATTTGCATCCATTGTTCATAACGAAATACAACTTTGTCTCAATTAATTCGGTGTGAATTTTTCCTTGTCATATGATACCTTAAGTCGCTCCATGGCAAATCAATAACCTAATAAAAGAAGCGAAGATGAATTCTACCAAAAGAGAAAATTACCAATTCATAGAACAAAAATAATAGAATTTTATATCTAAGTTAGAAAATATCTTTTGAAGAATTGACATGTACACAATATGCAATTAGATATCTTGTTGCAATTTCAAATCATGTGTGTGTTTGGTTGGGGGTAAAACTTTTGATGAAAAGTTTTTTTAGTAGAAGTTGTCAAATTAATAGAAAGTGATATGATATAATAGGAGTAATGATGAGGAGTAAAAAGAATAAAGTTAAAATAGATAGGTTAGTTGTATGGGTAGTTGTGTAGAAATGATTGAAAAGTAGGGTAGTTTGTATAGAAAAATGTGAAAAAATAATTAAAAAATAGAGTAATTATGGAGAGTGAAAAGTTTTAGATTGAAAAATTTTAGTTGACACTTTCTTATCTTAAACAAACACACCTTATGTCATCGCCCTAGGGGCAAGATGATGAGCTCAAATGGGGAAACTTAATCTTTTCTATAACATTTGATACAGATTTTAGCATTTAAAAACGCACGTCGCATGGTATGATCCCAATTCCCAACAGTAAAATCACGCGGATATTCATGCTTGAGAAATGAGAATAAGCTGAGAGTTGAGAGACGAAAACTCCCAAAATCTTACAGCTTGCACCCATTTCCATTTCCTCTTTCTTCTTCCAATTCAAACCCATTTCCCAAATCCATCGTCTCTCCAATTCGAACCCCTTCCCTTTCCTTCCCTTTCCTTCCCTTTCTCACCTCTTCTTCTTTCTTTTCCAAACCCAGATCCAAAAGAATCAGAAGACTAACATAAAATAAGAAGAGCAGCAGAGGATCGTCGGCAATGGGCCAAGAATCTGGCTTTCCCACGAAGCGACCTAGCGGAGGGGGCCTCCCCACGACGGCCCGGCGCGCCTCCTCCGCTCCCAGAGGCCGCCAGATCCAGAAGACCTTCAACAACCTCAAAATCACCATTCTCTGCGGCTTCGTCACCATCCTCGTCCTCCGCGGAACCATAGGCGTCGGCAACCTCGGTGGTGGCGGCGGCTCCAACGCCGCCGACGAGCAGGCCATCATCGAAGAAACCAAGCGCATTATCGCCGAAATCCGCTCCGAGGGCGCCGATCCCTTCGATCCTGACGATTCCTCCGCCAATGCCACCACCTCCGCCAACACCACCTACACCCTCGGCCCCAAAATCTCAGACTGGGACCAGCAGCGCCGCCGCTGGCTCGACCAGAATCCCCAGTTCCCCAATTTCATCAATGGCAAAGCTCGGATCTTGCTTGTCACGGGCTCTCAACCCAACCCCTGCGACAACCCCATTGGTGATCATTACCTCCTGAAAGCAATCAAGAACAAGATCGACTACTGCCGCCTCCACGGTATTGAGATCATCTACAACATCGCCCACCTCGACAAGGAGCTCGCCGGCTACTGGGCCAAGCTCCCCCTCATCCGCCGCCTCATGCTTTCCCACCCCGAAGTCGAGTGGGTTTGGTGGATGGATAGCGACGCACTCTTCACCGACATGGTCTTTGAGATACCCTTGCAGAAGTACGACGCTTACAACCTTGTACTTCATGGCTATCCAAATCTCATTTTCGATGAGCACTCCTGGATTGGGCTTAACACGGGCAGCTTCCTTTTCCGTAATTGCCAGTGGTCTCTGGATCTGCTGGATGCCTGGGCGCCCATGGGACCCAAGGGCCCCATTCGTGATGAGGCTGGCCGTCTCCTCACTGCAAATCTCAAGGGTCGGCCGGCATTCGAGGCCGATGATCAATCAGCTCTCATCTATCTCTTGATATTCAAGAAGGAGGAGTGGGGTGACAAGATTTTCCTTGAGAATCAGTACTACCTTCATGGCTATTGGGCTGGCTTGGTGGACCGCTATGAGGAGATGATGGAGAAGTACCATCCTGGCCTTGGAGATGAGAGGTGGCCATTTGTTACCCATTTCGTTGGATGCAAGCCCTGTGGCAGCTATGGGGATTACCCGGTTGAGCGCTGCCTGAGCAGCATGGAGAGGGCCTTCAATTTTGCTGATAATCAGGTGCTTCAGATCTATGGATTTAGGCATAGAGGTCTGTCATCTGCAAAGATCAAGAGGACCAGAAATGAGTCGGCTACTCCTTTGGAGGCTCTTGACAAGTACAACTTCCGCCATTCCATGTTTGGGGGATCTCAGAAGTTGTGAGTTGCATAGTATTACGTCCTATGTATTCCATGGTGTCATTGCAAGCTATGTAATTTGCAGTTGTAGGTTTCATCTTGATAAAGTTCAAGGTTTGAATGCATTTTGTTTGAATTCTGCGTTTTGATGCATGCATGGGTAGTTATTCTGCTGGTGGCTTCGTGATTCTAGGGCATTAACTGGTCAATATAATTATTCTGCTGTTGGATAAAACCTTTTGCTCCTTAAACCGATTGAATTGGTAGGTTGGCCAGCCAACTCACATCTAGATTTGATCCATTCCTGGATTATGTATACATTCTATTTCTAGCTTGGTTTGGTAGATATAGTCATCTAAGCTGCAAAATTTTAGGGTTTATATTTAGTAGACTTAGCTTAGTGTGCTACATCTAAAATACAAACTTGCAGGTTACAAATTTACTTACAAATGAGGATCATTTCATTGAGGACCAGAAAATATCAGTTTGGCCTTCTATTCGATGGTACAGGTGTGGAAAACAAGTGGGCATGAGGAAACCTCACTCACTCAATGTGGATCAAGAAATCACACAATTTTTGTTCCAAGATAATTTTAACAGCCTTGGTTTCATAAGATTCAAGCATCTTGCAGTACTTTATATTATGTAGCATTTGATAAATTTGTTAGTATTTTTATTGCTCTTTACGGGTCAGTTTTGAGGCATTAAAGGCAACATGTGTGCCTTAAAATAGTCTAATCTTGTTCTTTTCTTGAGTCAGCATTTAGGTGGGCCATTTTGGACACATAAAGTAGAACTATGAGAAAAGTATGAATTTTAAGTGTCATTTTTGTTGTTTGGATTTTTTTTTAGTGTAGCTTTATTATAACTAACCTGTTGTAGACATCAGCTAACTCTGGCGGTGAATTAAGTTTCTAAGAATCTAGTCATTGGAGTGGAGAAGTGAGTCCCTAAACCTATCAGTCTCTTCTTCTTCTACCTTTTTGTGATTCTGAAGTGCCTAATATTTATTTTCTTATTTTCTTTTTTCTCTGGATGAGCCCAAGAACTTAAAGAAGCACTAGTCGTCTTGCTTGAGGAGATCAAATCAAACTTTTCCTGATTGAACTCGTTCTTTATCATGCTTGTCGTCAGTTGGATAGACATTTTTTTGGTACCCTCCCAAGAATATAAAAAGCAAAAGTTGGCCAGTCAGATTGCACTCAGGGGGAATCTGACTAGCAATATGGTTGGCTAGAACTTGGACTTCTCCGCATGATGGCTAGATCTTCATCATGAAATTATCAAGTAATTTTTTTTTCTCTCATTTGGTTCCGGACGTATTTTCCTCATCAATTATGAATCTAACACTCTATGGGTTACCTTTTGAGGATGTCGATCTCAGATAAGGAGGGAAAATCAAGAATTAGGAAGTTATTTTGATAGCGTCTCTTTTAAGGGTGGGTAACTCGAAGTGAAGTTGCATGGATGATCAAAGGAGGATGTAAAAAGGGGAAAAAACTAGAAGCAAGTCCAATTCTCTGTATAAAAGAAGCCTCAAGGTAGCCTTGAGCCTTCTGCCTCATCTCCTGAGGCAGCTTGATGCTGGTTAGCAGGACTCTAGACAATGTTGAATGGGTCCTGTTGTAAATAAGGTCTTATTAGTCAACAACGTAGAAGATTTCAAGCAAACTGGCATCTCCTTATACCTAGGGAGACATCAACTATGCATGGGACAAAGGACTAAAGTGTATATTTGAGGAGTTGATGCCAAGCTTAGGGATGTCTGGCAGCACTGGACTGTTTTCAAACAAAATGATGAAGAATAGAGCACCAGACTAAATCATCATTATCATAAGCTGTTTGTCACCTATGTAGGGTCAGCTATATGGATTTTGTTTCTCCATTGCTATCGCTCATGTACTATGTTCTTGATAGGCTCCAGTGCTTTGACATATTTTCTTAGGCCTTGCTCAAATTCTCTATCTTCTAAACTCATGTTTGCTAACTGACCACTTTCGTAGACATTTGCTCAATGTACTTTAATTGGTTCCACCTTTAGACTATCTTGAATTAGTTTATTCCTGATTTTATCTTTTGGTCCTGATTTCATGGAATCAGTTCTAGCAAATTGAATTCGGGAAATGGCTGAGTTTGAGCCGCCTTTGTGATTGAATAAAAAATCGAATCTGTTCAGTGTATTCATACCATGTAATAAATTTCATTTTAATCAAAGAGTTATATATTGTTATCGTTAAATAGTTTATATCAATGTAAAATTTTTTAATTAAATATCAATACCTTCTGCAATCATATTCATATATAAACTAAATATTCAATAAATTCCCGATAAAAAAATTCAATAAATTACTATAGTGTTCTAATGGGTGCGTGGATGGATCTGAGTAATTTTTCTTATTTTACACAGTTTTAAAATTTTTTTTGAATAATGCAACCTATATAAAATTTTGATTAATATGATTTTAGTACCATAGTTAAACAAATGATATTAAATAGGGAAATTTGCATCCATGCCAATGAAAAATTTAAATATTTACATTCATGCCAACATTTTGAAAACTGTTTCGGATATACTAATGATGTCTAAAATCAATTCCATGCATGCCAACTGTGTCAACTGCCGTCAAAAGCACCTGCTTCCAATTGTTAAATCCATTAGGAATGGACAAAAATGCCCATTCTCCCTCATCTTCTCCTTGCAAGGGTCACGTTTGTGGAGGTCCTTAGAGAGCTTCGAAGGCTTAGCCAGGTATTCCATCTAATACTTCACATTGTTTTTTTTTTTTTTTAAAATAGCCTTAAACAATCTCCAAGGGACACATCGAAAGAACCTTCATTCTGAACAAGAACGGGATCAGAGTGTGCTATCCAATCAACCACATTTAAAAAATGCAAAAAACTAAATCCTCAAACAAACTCCGGACAGACATCTTTAGAAAAGCAATCAAATTTAGCTCGTACATCTTCTCCCTGCAATGGCATCCAAGATGGCAATTTAGCTTCTTTGGAGGCCTCTGTGAGGAAATCCTTAGAGAGCTGGGATTCAGGGATGCATTTAAGGAAGTCAAAGTAAATGCCAAATTCATTTAGATACAGTTATGCTTTGCTGTTCTCCTAGAGCTTGTTCGTTTAAGAATTAGCTTTCCATGCTATGCACTAAAAGTAACACGATGATAGAAATGCCAGGGCTGTTTCATTATTTGAGGGTGTTGTCTAGCTCATCAATGATGCCATCGAAGATGATGTGAAGCCCATGGAAAATTTGATTCAAGGAATACGTGCTGCAACATTTTTGACTTGGGATCTGCAACAGGTAAAGGTTCTTATGTAACAAATCTTATGCACAGGCCATTTCACGATTTTTCCACAAGAAACTCTTTGGATGAGGTATTTTTGTCCATTCACGATGTATTTAATGTTGGGACCACAGTGCTTTTGACGGCAGTTGATGCGGTTGTCATGTATGGAATTTAGACATGTTTGGTATGTCTGAGGCAGTTTTCAAACCTTTGGCATAAATGTAAATATTTTAATTGTTCATTGGCATGGATGAAAATACCTGTGTTAGATATGATGAACAGGTTATATTTTTGATTCAATCAGCAAGATGACCCAAACCAGGCCATCCCACAGATTTATTTTGGTGGAATGCATTCAATCAACAGGAATCCTTTCCTTCTCTTGTTTTACAATCACCCATATTAGCATTCTCGTTTTCTGTGGGACTCATTGTATGTTTTTATGGTACTTTTTGAGAAATATCTTTGTAATGAATAGGATCCCATAATAATGCACCATTAACACTATGTTCTTGCAAATGTTTGACAATGATGATATGGCTTAGGCTGAGAGTAAGATAGACCCTCTATGAAACCAAAATTTAAATGTTTATCTTGTTGACTGCTATATGCATGAGATGATGAGAGTCATACTATTTTATGCATGTATTAATGTTTCCAGGGCGAAAAATGATTTCCCCCTCACTGAGTCTTACCTACACCCTCCTCAACATGGACCTACATTGCGTGGGATCCTCTCAACTCCTGTCAATCTGTTGAGCTAGTATCCTGCTAGAACGATAAATCGCCTACAGAAGTAAATGTAATGGACCTAAAGTGATAGAGATCCTTGGAGGAGAGAAGGGGGCAATTTTTTTACTGTTACTTGTTTTGGTTTTTGATCCATTAATGGTGATTATGGATGCAGTGAAGGTTTTGAAAGGCTGCAGAAAGAGGAGAAGATTATGGATTAATACAAATAGTTGCAATCCTTTTTTACAGGGATGTGGGCACCTGAGAAGATGTCAGTCTTTCATTTGGGAGATCAAAATCACGCATGGCATCCCTTTGATGGGGACTGACTTGAGAAGATTTCAATCTTCCTTTATTTGGAAAGATCACACAGTCTGTTGAGAAGAAATTAGATTTCTAAGTTTGCAGTTGTGTTAGATGATCCAATGCTTGCTGCCAGCTAGCCACATGGTGTGATGATTGGCCAAGGCTTGCAAGAGAGTGTGATGTATGGATCTAGTTGTTGAAGGACAAGCGTGATAGGGAGTATTGAATACTCAAGACAATACAAATTTGTGTCAGATTGTCCATCTCTTGTAAGGTGCTCTTGCAAGCCACGGGGATATGATGACTAGCCAAAAGCTTGCAAGGGAGTGTGATGGTGGATGGATGTGCTGGTAGTTGAAGAAGCGGATTAACTGGAGATGCAGCTTATGGGAAGCATTATGTCAACACAGTTTTGATGGAGATGGTTGATTGGCGAGAGAAGTTTGAAAGGTAATTTATCTTCAGAGATCAAAACATTATTTCAGCAAGTAGTTTTTTTTTTTTTGGCTTGGTTCTTGTTTCTTGATCTTGTTTGAGCATGTAGCTTGGGTGTTGGTATTTTAGAATATAAAAATAATGAGACTGGAATGTGGGAAAAAGCTGAGATAATATCATATAAAGTCAATCTTTGGAACAGGAAGAGACTGAACATTGGCAACCTTTTTCTGCTGTGGTATTTGATAGTGGATCTGGATATGACTATGATAATTCTGTGACCTTTGATTTTTCTATACAAATCAAAGCAGGTAGGCTGAAGTCTGAACCAATATCTACTCATAATTCAAGAATTGCTTTTAATAATGGCCATTTGTTATCTGATATCTATTGAGAATTCTTCATCCAAGTGTTTGATCTTGGTAATATAACACGTTCCTCAGATGATATTTATTAGCTAGCAATTGGGATGGGGTTTGAGTTACAGAACATTAGGGCTGATATGAATTTTACGTTGAAGTATTTCGTGCAACAGTGTACAGACACTGGTATCTTGATCCTCGCAAATAGGAGTGGTTTCTTTTTCCAGTAAGCATATATCAGGTACATTTGAGTGTAAGAAGCTTTGAGGTCGCTTTTGGCTTCATATGTAGAAGCAGTGCACTATACCTTGTCAGGAGTCAAGACGATGGCCTAGTCCTGTTATGGAACATGTGTAGTGGCTTGTATAACCTACCATTACACACTCTTAAGAACGATCATGTCCTCAAGGTTGAGAAACAAAATGAAAGTAAAAATGTTTAAACTGAAACTTGACATTGATTAAACTACTATACTTGGAACTGGATCTAGACCTCAAGGTTGAGAAACAAAATGAAAGTAAAAATGTTTAAACTGAAAATTGAAATCGATTCAACTAATATACTTCTTGGGACTGAATATAGACTTTTCACTAGTAACAAACAGCGAGTTCCAGATGCTTGAATTGGGCGATAGAAGTTATGCAAGCAGTTAGAACATATCCGATGCAAATTAACAAATAGATCTTATAATTTTATTTAATTATAAACTGGACCGTTCTGTTTGGGTATTTTAGAATAAACACTGAATTTAAGTATGTTGGAAAGCAAAGCCATCAGTCTATCACCAACATTCACGAGGAAGGTGGAATCTGTTCAGAACCATAAGCTGATTCCATAACTAAAATTATCTTGCAGACTTAAACACTAGATTCATTTTGCAACATTGTAGAACTTATGAAGGCTATTATGTAAATACGCAAATGACAGGTTCGAATTTACAATTGGGAAAAATTAAAGGGAAAATTTGCAAGCATATTGCAGCCATATCATTATCATGTTTATTTGGAACAAGATTGCTATAAATTTGCAGAACCTTAGATGCATATGCATACGCTACTTTTAAATATTGGCTAAACTTTTTGACATTTCAACGCTAAGAACGTTATTTAAATGGCTTCCTTGTTTCCCAAAATTTGAATGTTAAGGGTGCAGCTGGTATTTGATAAAACTTTAAATTTTTGGTGTAAAATTTTTTGAAATGAGAGAAGTGATGTGATATGATAGAAGCAATGATGAGGAGCAAAGAGGATAAATTTAAAATAAATAGGATGGTTGTATTCGTAGTTTGGAGAAATGATTAAAGAGTAGAGTAATTATATATGAATATGTAAGGAAATGATTGGAAAATGAGATAATTGTGAATAGTGAAAAATTTTGGATTGACAAGATTATGGGAATGCCAAACGCACCCTAAGATGATGAGATAATAAGATCTAAAAGACTAGGATTGCATGCCTTTGAGGTATTGGTTAATCAAATGATTTAAATGGTTTCCTCTTTTTTACCAAGATTCGGTGAGTTTTAGACATAGAGACGAGGATCTAAAAGACTAGGATTGCTAGTCTTTTAATCCTAGTCTTTTGAGAATCTCTCTCCTTTTTCTCTGTATAGTCCGAGTACTAGGTGCTAGCAGTGGTGAATCCCACTGTTTCAGATTCTAATAAGGATAATCAGATTGAATTTGGAGTTTGTAACACAAACTTGCATAATTGAATCAATATATTTGTGGTTTACATTAACTCCTTGTTACAAAACAAGCTTGAACAATTGAATCAAGGTTAGAAGTACAGAACAAATGTATATGGTATACATTAATCCAGGATGGTATGACTCTAGTAGAAGGAAGTCATGCATCTCTGCTGTTGATGAAGGATGCAGCCATGATGTTTGCACTGGGACTTCTATTTTGATCTTCTGCGTGGTATAATGTCCAGTCCAAAGCTCTCATTCCATTCCAGCCATCCTTTTGAGCTTCCTCAAGTCATCCAGGGAGGATTGCATCACTACATTTCAACATCATATTATATTAATAGATTGAATTTAAAATTTTATGTAGGGATAAATAAATTACGGTTTCACATAGTAAATACACTTGCAAGGCAACCATGGCCACCAATCCTCAAAAGGCAGCTTTGCTAGCGTTTTGTCTGGTTCGCCAACTATTGAACTGCAAGGGACAGAAATCAAGTCATGATCTGCACTGACAGATTCTGCATTGATCAACAAGGTCTTTCAGTCATCATCCATCACAGCCATTCACATTTTGCTCAAATCTTTTCGTGATTCTGATCATTCAAAACCCAATACCATCATTCTTAACTCTTAAGATTGAATTGGCCCAGCCTCGATTGCGGTCCAAAAAATAAGGAACCATTACATACGTCCATCTCAGCCGGCTACAAAACAATGAAATAGAGCACCAGAGAAACAAGAGATGAAGAAGAAACACTCACCCTGAGCCATTGTTCAGAGACCCAAAGCCTCCCGACGCCGCTGTTACCGGCTGTGACCATCGTTTTGTTGATGCCGTCGCCAACAATAGCTTCCTTGCTTGTATCCGCCATGAGTTTGAAGGTGAACTGCATGATCACTTGTATCATGCTGGAGTGGGAGAGATTGAAAGCATATAAGGTACGAAACAAGGAGTGGAAGCGGAGGTGGTCGTTTTGGAATTTGATGATGTTGACGAGTTTCAAAGCTTCAATGCTTGATTTATAGACTCATCATAGATTAAACTGAATGGTCAGGATCACTTGTTGCGGGCTATGTCTGGACATGGTCTTCAATTCCGAGGGGGGGTGATATCCTTACAGTCCAGCTAAGCTCTGAACATGATCTTTCCTTCTCTAGAAATTCATTGATCGGGTATGATTGCAGTTGTAACCGCATGAACCGTCATCGGCTGTTTCTGTTTGGGCATTTGATTGCACTAAGCTTGAGCGCACTCAAGTGCATAAAATTAATTTTTTAAAATTTTTAAATTTTGTATACAACTGTTAATTTGTGTTTGTAACACGTGTATCAATTTTTACCATTTTTGGAGTTTTGTGGATTTTTTTTGGATTTTTAAAATTAATTATGAAAATACCACTGATTTTAAAAAATCAAAAAAAAATCCGTAAACTTCAAAAAATGGTAAAAATTGATAATATGTTAAGTACACTTAGATTAATCTTTGTATAAAAAAATTTTCAAAATAAATTAAAAATCAGTTTTTGCACTCAGGTGCACCCGGGTGCACTGATTAACGACACATCTGTTCCATGCGCTTATATATGCATAGTCGGAAATAAATCAGACCAACCAACCTATTTTGTATGTTCAGCATTTAATTAATGCACGACGCGTCAGTGCCATACAGGTTGTCCAGATTAAATTGCACAGCAGATAAGAATAATAATTATGGGCTCTTTCAATTTTTTAAGATGTTGAGTAGATATAAAATTCAATCTATTTATTATATTTAACATTACTTATTTAGCCAGGTCACTAAATTTTATCTAAATTAAGTACGTGGATGGGTTACATTTTCTTAAAAATAAATATATTTGTATGTAAATTAGTAAAAATGATTATATCCATTTACACATATTAGAATGTAATAATAACTTATATAATTATTTATCCACAAGATAGTGATATTTTAGATTGTTTAGAAATATGTTTTTTAAATTAAACTGAATTTAATATTTAAATTTATTGTTTGGCTGTGAAAATGTTAAATATATTTTTTTTTAGGGTTGGCATTCAATCGAACCCGTTCTAGGAATTCAAATTCATGGACTCTCCATTCGGAGCCCATTTGATGATTATGTATTTATACGTAATCCGATTCGCCTATTGCATTAATCAAAGGGGTTTTTGACATCCGTATCTACATGGCTTGAGACAAACTACGGGCCGTTAGGTAAGTTTCGGAGAAATGATGAAAATACTGTTCTTAACAAATAAAATTATTATTTACAACAGTATTTCTCTTGCTCATACTGTAAAAAATCAATTTGAATAATAAAAAGTAAAAAATAATTTAATATAGTTTGCTTTAGATAAAGATAATAAGATAACACTTTAAAATATAAAAAGTTATTTTTTAAATGTTATTGATAGCAAATAAATTTATCTTCTGTCCATCATATTTTGAAAATTTTCCTGACGAGTAATTCAAAAATTCGATTTTAAAATTTTTCTCACATCAAATAGATATATTTCGTATAAATCATATTTCAAAATTTTCCATGATAAATAACTTTAAAAATTCAGTTTCTAATATTATAATAGAAAATACATGACAATAATTTAATATTCTTTTACCTTTTAAAATACTCCTCGCATTAAATTGATTTTTTTTGTGCCGGTCAAAATATTTCATTTCTAACTATAATAGAAAATGCAAAGAAAATATTTTGAAAATACAAAAAACTCATTTTATAAATGGCCTTCACAACTTAGGTCTGATTTTAGTCTTAAGTTTCTTTCATACATAATTTTAAGATTTTAATTTCTTATAATATAATATAAAATGGAAAAGCTAAAAAAATTATTTTCTGAAAATATTCCTCACATTTGATAGATTTATTTTACATCTGCTAGATTTTGAAAATTTTTGTGGCGAATAAATTTAAAAAATCATTTTCATATTATAACGGAAAAATACAAGAAAATACCTTTAAAATAAAAAATTAAAAAGATATCTTCTATTAAATAGATTTGTTTCATTTTCATTAGATTTTGAAAGATATCTTGTTGATCTTTTTTGAATTCTTTGATTTTGATAAAATTGCTACTCAAAATATATTTAATATATAAACTCAGTTTTACTATTTTTAAAGATGTATGTATATTTTTGGATTGTTAAATATTGGAGTATTTTAGCTATTTTAACATGGTAAATGACTAAAATACCCTTGTATTTGAAAATCTCAAAAATATATAAATATCTTCAAAAATAGTAAAATTTGGTTTATAGATTAAAGTACCTAAATTAATGGTTTTATAAAAACAAAAAGACATAAAAACTAAGGTATATGGTTTGGGCTAATAGTTGCATTTGAAAATAGAAAATGCAATGAAGTACCTTCAAAATAAAATTTTTTATTATTGAAAAATATTCTTGTATTTTTATTGAAATATTATAAAATAAATTTCTAAATTACTTATCATGGAAATTTTTAAAATCTGATAAAAAAGAAATATATCTATTTAATATTTAAAATATTGTTAATTTTTTTTGTATTTTAAAGGTATTTTCTTGCATTTTAAATTTAATATTAGAAACTTTTTTTTAAGATTATTAATCATGAAATCTTTCAAGATCTGACAGACATAAAAGAAACATATTTAGGATATGTTTGGAAAGTGATAAAACTTTTGAATAATAAATTTTTAATTAAAAGTTTTTGAATTGTAAGAAAATGATATGGTATGACTGGGGTAATAATGAAAATTAAAGATAATAAAGTTAAAATAGTGTACTAGTTATGTAGCAATGATTGAAAAGTAGTTTATTTTTAATTTGTATTCAAAGGTATTTTCTTGCATTTTATTATAAATTTAAAGGGCTTTGCATATATAAAACCTTTTTTCTATGTGTTTAATATTTGAAGGAACCACATCTATGGTGAAGCCCAAAATTAAAACCGTTTTTTAAATTATTTATCGTGAGATTTTTTAAAATTTGACTAATACAACATATATCTATTTAATTTTGGGGAATATTTTAAAAAGTATTCTTTTGTATTTCTAAAGTATCTTCCTACATTTTCTTATGACAATCTTAGTAATTAAAAATTTAAAATATATCAAAAATAGATTTATTTAATACGAGGAATTTTAAAAATATTTTAAAACTATTTTCTTGCATTTTCTATTATGGTATTTGAATTTGAATTCTTAAATTATTTGTACTGAATATTTTAAAAATATGATTGTCAAAAAATAGATCTTTCTAATGCAATAAATTTTTTAAAAATAAATATCTTGCATCTAAGGTATTTTTTATTACAATTCTGAAAAATTAATTTTTAAAATTATTAATAGTGGTAAACTTTAAAATCTAGTAGGTAAAAAAAATCTCTTCTAACATGTACTTAAGTTGACTTTAAGTCGACTTCAATAACAACTTTATTCAAGTTGACAGTGAGGTTGATATGGATTGCAACTTTACTTATTATGCAATCAGATATGACTTGTGATTTTATTGAGAAACCTCTTTGATTTGATTTTTGATATTTTTACTTGCAGTTACTTAGGACAAGATATGTTAATATAATAATCTTATTTTAATTAAATTGTTAATCATCAACGGTACTATTGATTTGTAATTTTCCATATATATGTACTCATAATCTCTCCTTTTTTAATGATTTACAAAATCAATTAAAATTTAAGCCTTTCAAGCTATCAAAAAATTAATAATTGGATACATATTAAGCTATTTTTGTTTGTTATTCAATTTCAATCATTCAAAGATTGCATTCATTTCAAATGAAAGATTTCATGCACTCAAAATTCACATTATCACATCCAGATTTCAATCTAATTATTTTGAATTCACAATATTTCATACACAATAACAAACAACCTTTTAGCACGCTTTTCTCAAACAAACTTCTAAACTTATGTAATTTTAATTCATTCAAACATAGTCAAGTTCATATTACTTATCTAAATGTTCTCCCTCATTTTTGTCAATTAGTAAAAAGGGAAGCGCAAGAAGGGGCAGATGCCATTAATGCTTTGGTAATATGAAAGAGAGACGGATTGATAAGAGTATGTGATACGCGTGAGGAGGGGAAGCTCAAGAATGCTTGACTGAAGTGTCATGTGAAGGAATAAGAATGCTAGGCTCTTGATGCAATATATATAAGTAAGATTCTTGAAGTTCTTTGCAAGTTTGTCTTGCCATTCATGTATGGTGATGAGGGAACTATTTATATTTCCCAACTTGGTTAAAACATCCCTCATAAAGGCAAGAATTTGAAGATCAGTACAAGGATATGATGCATGTGGTGCAGGAGATGATGCATGAGATGCATGGGATGCAATAATATCATGCTCACCCTCAACTTGTACCGTAGCCTCTTGATTGTCTCTATGGAGCTTATCTTGCCAACTCTAGCTATGGGAGTTGATTGGTTCCAAATTATTTAACATTTATTTTCATCCTTTGAAGTAGACTCTTATCAATTGCATTTGTACTTCTGTGTACTTCGAAGGTTTCATTGATAGATCGACCCTAAAACTCATCAAGATCTTGCTAATCCACATTTCCCAAGGTATAATACTTGATGGATTGTCCTTTTTAATTGCTAGAGCTTGCGGTATTGGCATTGGTAAAGATATCTTTTTAACATTGACAAATTTTTATAAAATCATGGCCTTTTGAGGATTCACTAACCTCAACCCTCCCCTTTTGGATAAATACAATGTCCCAGAAACAATCTAAGGCAACTGATCTATGGAGAGAAATCCGTATAGTGAAAAAACATCATTCCTTCAATATGCTTTTCAACACAAGTGAGATAATTTAAAGCTACTTCTCTCACAAGTTTATTCTTGATTTCATCCCAATTTAATTTTAGTTCCTTTTACATATGTATTAAAATTGTCTAAACTCTAAGCATAGTAAAATTATAATGTAAGATTAGGGTAAATACTGTTGATTTCTTTCAAGAGGGTTATCCAACCTTGGAAGTCAAGCATTGCTTCTATGTCAAAGTCATATGCTTGTAGGAAATCAAAATAAATGCTCTTGGGTGTAAAAACTATCTTAACATAAAAAAATTTATAAAAAATCCATATGTTATTTGGTATTTCAAAAATATTCAATCAGCATTTCAACCACTCTTTTTTCGGCTTGGATTTCTTTTTACTTGTAATTACTTCCTTTTCATTCCTATCTTCTCCATTTTTTCTCTATAGTGAGAGGTGTGGATTGAAGGGTCACCTTCTTCAATGTGTACCCATCAAGATGACGAAGGTGTTGGTCCTGAGTTTATGAAAAAACCAAAAAGGTGGGGTGAATTAGGTTCTTAAAATTTTCTTTAGTAATTTAAAACTTGACCCTTTATGAGTTCAATCATCTTAAATGAAACGTAGAGAGCTGGAGATGTAAAATATTGGAAAAATAATAATAATAATTTAAGTTGATTGGTCAAAATCCACGTAGGACACCCTACGTGGCAAGGGTAGACTTTTTGACCAATTGGGTCAAATGAATAATAATGGGCCTTGACCAATTATTATTTAAATATGCCATGGGTTATATTTATATTTATATTTTTGAATATTATTTTAGTAATCCGTGTAGCTAGGTTGGCATACAGGTGGTCCAAGTGATCTTAAAGGTTCAGGGTTCGAGTAGGGGATTTTGCAGAAAATAATTAATTTTTGCACTTTTGCCTTATCAAGTATGTGGGCCCTACAGGATAAGATAAGATAAATATCCCAGCAGATAAGGTGAGATTAGAATTGAAATTTAAGTTAAGTGATAATATTTTATCTTTTATACTTTTCCTAAAATTTTAAGAAACCTATGAGAACCCTTTTATAAAAAGGGATTTGAGGAGTTGGTAGAGGGAGGTATCCGTAAGAATGGTTTGGGAGATAGAATTGTGGAAGAAGAGAAAGCTACGTAAGGCAAGTGAGATTTTATTGAAAATTGATTTTAGTTTAATGCTATGATTATTTTTATACAATTGTTATGTATAAAGCATTTATATTATATATATAATTTTTAGACTATGCTTGACATATTTAAAATTTTATAATCCTAAATTTTTAGAATATAAAATTTTGCAGATAAATATGTTGAATTTTATGCTTGAAATTATATATATTGAGATTTTTGAATTTTGTTATACATTTTATTTTTATAAATGCATTGATATGTAATAAATATATGGATATTGAAATTATATATTAATGATGTGGGTTAATTATAGTATATGTAATAATGCTTATGTATATTATAATTTGTTTCATATCAATTATATAAGCCAAATTTCAGTCTTCGCCGGACGTCCAGGACCGCAAATTCGTTTAAAATAGGGAAACTAAAGGAGATGGAATTTTGTCAGAGGCGTGCGTTAGGGAAAGAGGGAATTTCGGCGAGATGCATGTGAATCATGTATTTGCAACGAATTTTTGTCGTTGCATTTGACTTTTAATATATTTAATGCATTTGATGACTTTAATGCTTCTAACATTTAAATATAATGGATTAAAATTGACGTGCAGCCATTACATCAGTACAGGCTAAGTGAGAGAGGCCTGGGTGGGTCCCATTTGCAAGAAAAGTAATGATGATGTGGCTTAATATGAGCCGTTCATTATATTTTGTTATGATTTATTCATTTAAACTCCGATTTGAATGATCAAATACTCATTTTTTATGTTTTTAATGCTTCTGTACTCAATGGAAGGGTTAGATTTTGCATTTGAGGCATAATTTTAAGATATTATATTAAATAATTATTTTATCATTTAATTAAGTTTTATTTGGGTCATTATCTATTTTCAAATAATTTTCTATTTGCTAGTCATGTCGAGACTAACCCATTATTTTTACAAATGTACCAAATCAAGTAGGACACTAGCGTTTTGGATTTACAAGAAGATTTTCAAGAATAATTATTTCTATTTATTTATTTTAAAGGTATGTATTGAGGATGATAGACTTGCAAAATTTCCTTTTCTTTGTGCCTTGATGTAATAATGGGAACATGACTAGTGGAAGTGGAATTTTGAAATTTTTATGAAACTATAATAATTAATTTTGCCATACATTTGTGATTAATCTTGGTAGATTGCATTAAATACACGACTCGGGATCACTTTCTGGGCCGATATGTTACAGATGGTATTAGAGCGGTCACACATATAAAATATGACCTATTAATTATTATAATAAATATTTTTAAAAAATAATTTTGAAATGGATTTGCAAATCTAACCCTATGTTTTTTTTTGAGCCCAGAAAATGGTCAATTCGAGTGCATTGGTATACCCTACTCCTAAAACCCAAGGAAAGACTCTCCCTACTACCCATGAAAGGTTAAGTGCCTTAGAAGAACAGGTTCTAACCTAGAGAAAAGAATCCTATTTATAGTACCAAACCCTAAATAAAAAGCTGGATAAGATCCTAGAGGCTGTGGATGTTGCCACCTCACCTATACTTGTTAAGCCTCGGGTTAGAAATCTAAGCAGGAAAAAGGGTAAGAAACTAGTGACCCAATTAATGACTGACCTAGAAATTGATCTAGATAATGAAACCCTGGCTGATAAAAATAAAAGGCTGCGTACCCAAAAACCCATAGAGGATGAGAAGCCTAAGAAAAGAAAAGCTGAAACTTAGGCTGTACCTATATCTAAGAAGGTTATACACCTACCTTGGATGGCTGGGACCCTAAAACAAGATGGTCTTTCAACTTTAAGGAAACCTTCTATATGGACTAAGGTTGCTGTTTTAAAGCCTAAGATATCACCTATTAACGTACCCAAAGCTGTAGATGAGTCTAAAACTGCTGATATACCTAAAGCCGTGGATGAGTTTGAAGCAGATAATGTACCCAAAGCTAAGGATGTGCCTAGAGTTATGGATGAGTTTGAAGCTGCTAATGTACCCAAAGCTGTGGATATGCTCAAGGCAGTTGATGTACCCAAGGTGGCGGATGTGCCCAAAGTGGTGGATAAAACTAAGGCTGTTGATCTACCTAAGGCCATGGGTGAGTACTTTGCTATAACCAAGCCAAAGGTGATAGTTGGACCTAGTCCAGAGCTGCATAAGGAAGTTTTTCTTATTCAAGGACCCAGCCCAGATCTTGTCTATATTGAGGTAGAGACTTAGAAAGTACCTTCTCAAGCTGCTCACAAGCTACCCTCTATGCGGTCACAAGGTCAAGATGTACAGACTAGAGTTAAGTCTAAAGCCTATGCTAGGAAGGAACTAAGGACTTTTTATAACCAACGACCCATTGTAACTGACTTAGTGTGTTATTTTTGTGGTGCCAATGGACATACAGCTAAGGCATACCCATATGGTAGCCGAGTTTACTTCCTGTGTCATTCATCTGATCACCTTAAGGAAAATTATCCTTTTAGCAAATATGTAAATTAGGTTGTAACATTTTTTTATATAATAAAAGTTACAATTGTTCCTGTTTGCTTAAGAATATTTATTGAGATCATATTTTTCTTCTATGCCAGAATGAAAAGTAATTCCGATTATCTGAATGCTCAAACTGGTCACCCAGAGCAATATCCTAGTAAAAAGCCATGAAAGAAGTAGGCTAAGGACCAACCAAAAGCTGAGCCTAGAAAAAGACCTAGTGGAAGGAAGGATAAAGCTCTAGTTGAATCTCCAAACAGAACTAACATGCTTGAGCAACATCTGAATGAACAAGAGCAAACTTTTACAGTATTTCAGACAGAGGCTTTTCTTTAATGGGAATGGATGTAAGCATTTCTAGAATAGATTGTTCAACAGCAATCATCAGCAGTGCTAAAAAACCAAGAGCACAGTCACCACAGGCATGATGAACATCAGTCGACTGCTAGTATGCAGGAGAGTCAGAGAGAAAGGCCAGAACAAAACCCTGATGCTCGGGTTTCAGAAGGAAATTCAGAATTTGGTAGGCAGGAAGAAAGGGAGGTCTCATACCAGGCAAACAGAGGGGCTAGTGATAAAGCTCAAGGAATAGTTGTAGAAAATCTGAGTATTGTAATCACGGGTTGTCCCAAACAGCAAGAAATGGATCGAAGAGATGCTGATGCATTCCATCGTTAAAAACCCTCATCCTTTGTCGGTCATGATTATTTAGTTGCCGAGCATTGGATCGACGCGATGGAAAAGATTTTTGACTTTCTAGGTTGTGATGACCGACAGAAAGTTTTATTTGCTCCATTCAAACTTAGTAAACTAGAGTCGAGAAAAGTGCAAAGAATGGAGGATTTCAAAAAAGAAAAAAAGTCCCCAAGTGCAACAGATGTGGAAAGTTTCATATCGGACTTTGCAAATGCTTCAAGCGTGGAAAAACTGGTCATCAACCATCAAAGTGTGTCGTGGGCTTCGTATGCTACAACTGTGGACAACCTAGTCACATCATTAAGGATTGTCCAACAATAAAATATGTCGGACAACCACAACAGAAAGGGGCAAAATTGTTTAGTTGGTAGACCAATAGGACAACAGTATCAAGGTGGTGGTGGACAACAACCAGTTTTATCAGCTCAAACACAAGTCCATGCCCTAATACCTGAGTAGACCTAAGCATCGGCGGAGACAGTGGCAAGTATTATTAGTCTTTGTGATATTTTTGCTCGAGTATTATTTGACACAGGTGCAGATAGTTCTTTTATATCTGAAGAGTTCATGTAAGAGCATAGGTTGGAAGTCACTGAGTTGACTTGGGATGTCCGGGTCACATCATCTGTCGGGGATAGTTTATTGGTCGGACATGCTTGTATGGCTTGTGCCCTAGAAATCGAAAGTTTAGCCATCCCAGTAGATCTTTTAATCATACCTATGAAAGATCTAGATGTTATTTTAAGAATGAATTAGTTAGCTAAGTGGGAACATGTAATTTACCCTTGTGAGCGTTGTTTCAACTTAAGAGGATCCGATGAACAAAGTATTGATTTCAAAAAAAGTCAATTGGTAGTACCCCACCTCATATCAGCTTTTCAAGCTAGAAAACTTCTTAAGTTCTAGCAATAGAAGAAAAAGAGGTTAAGTTGGAAGACATTCCGGTTGTTCATAAATTTCTGGATGTGTTTCCAACAGAGTTTCCGGTAGTACTCCCAGAAAGAGAAATTGATTTCATCATAGAATTGATGCCTGGTACTACTCAATTTCAAAAGCTCCTTATCGAATGGTTCCTGTAGAGTTGAAAGAATTAAAGATACAATTGCAAGAGCTTCTTGTTTTAGGATTTATTCGACCTAGTAAGTCACCTTGGGGATCACTTGTGCTTTTTATAAAGAAAAAAATGACAGTATGAGGCTGTGTATCGATTACAGAGAGCTGAATAAGGTAACAATAAAGAACAAATATCCACTTCTCCGAGTTGATGATCTCTTTGATCAACTACAAAGTGCATTAGTCTTCTCCAAAATAGATATATGGTCAGGATATCATCAGTTAAAAGTTCGAGACGAAGATATACTCAAGACAACTTTTAGAACCCGGTAAGGTCATTACAAATTTTTAGTGATGCCATTCGAAGTAACTAATGCCCCAGCCGCATTTATGGACCTTATGAATAGGGTATTTCGATAGTTCTTAGATAAGTGTGTTGTGATATTTATTGATGGTATTCTAATGAATTCCAAAAGAGAGGCATAACATGTTGGTCATCTAAGAGAAGTATTACAGACCCTAAGAGAACATAAGTTGTATGCCAAACTCAAGAAATGTGAGTTTTGGATGGATAGTGTGACCTTCTTAGGTCATGTGGTTAGCAAGAATGACGTATCAGTAGACCTAAAGAAGATTGAAGTTATAACCAGTTGGGGTAGATTGACTACTATAACTGAGGTTAGAAGTTTTCTGGGTATGTTAGTATTGAAAATTCGTGAAAAATTTCTCAAGCATAGCAGTACGGCTTACCAGGTTAACCCACAAGAATGCTAAATTTATTTGGTCAGATGCTTGTGAGAAAAGTGTCAAAGAACTGAAGAGTCGCTTAACTTCAGCGCCGATTCTAGCTTTGCCGATCACTAGCGAAAATTACGTGGTGTATAGTGATGCATTTAGGAAAGGTCTCGGCTGTGTACTCATGCAGCAAGGTAGGGTAATTGCCTATGCATCTAGACAGTTAAGATCCTATGAACAAAATTACCTTACTCATGACTTAGAGTTAGCCGCAGTAGTGTTTGCTTTAAAAATATGGCGACACTACTTGTATGGTGAGAAAACAAATTTTTTTACAGATCATAAGAGCTTAAAATACATTTTCTCTCAAAAAGAGTTGGACCTTTGATAGAGAAGATGGTTAGAGTTACTAAAAGACTATGACATTAGTATTCAATATCACCCTGGTAAAGCAAATGTGGTAGCCGATGCTCTAAATCATAAAATTTTCACTGCAGTTTGGATTACTCAATAGTTACCTCTGGTACGAGAAATCTAATCTTTGCCGTTAGAAGTAGTAACTCTAAGAGAAATTCGAAGAATAAGTACTTTACAAATTCAGTAAACGTTGATTGATCAGATAAAGCAAGCTCAAAAGCAAGACAAATTTGTTATTTGTATTTTAGAAAAGTCAAAAAATGGAGATCCCTTGGATTTTGTTTGTAGTTCTGATGGTACACTATTTTCTAGGGTAGGTTAGTTGTGCCTAGAGATGACATGCTGCGACGAGAAATTTTAGAGGAAGCCCATCAGTCTAAATTTTCTGTTCACCCTGGTAGTACCAAGATGTACAAAGATCTGAGATAAAATTTCTGGTGAAAAAGGCTGCGTGTTGAGTGTGCCAAATTTGTGTCTCAGTGCTTAGTATGTTAGCAGGTTAAAGCTGAACGAAAAAGATAAGCCGAATTGTTACAACCTTTAGAAATACCAGAGTGGAAATGGGAGCACATTACCATGGACTTTGTAACTGCTCTACCTAGGATGCAAGCTTGTTATGATGCTGTATGGGTAGTAGTGGATAGACTTACTAAATTCGCTCATTTCTTACCATATCGCATGACCTTTAGAATGGATCAGATGACAGACTTATACCTGCGGGAGATTGTTCGTTTACATGGAGTTCCTGTTTCCATTGTATCAGACAGAGATCGACGGTTTATTTTTGATTTTTGGCAAAAATTATAAAAATGTATGAGAACAGAGTTGTGGTTGAGCACCACGTATCACCCGCAGATGGATGGTTAGTCTAAAAGAACAATTCAAATTTTAGAGGATTTATTGAGGGCTTGTGCCTTGGATTTTCTTGATTCATGGGATGAGCACTTTTCCTTAGTTGAATTTGCCTATAATAATAGTTACCAGGCTAGTATTGGGATGACTCCGTTTGAAGCTCTGTATGGAAAAAAGGTGTCGAACGCCTGTCTATTGGGAAGAAATAGGTACACGACAACTTTGAGCTCCAACCCTAATTTAGCAAGCTACTGATGTGGTTTGAGTTATTAGGTGACGGTTGGAAGCAGCACAAGATCGCCAGAAAAAGTATGCTGATGGCAGGCGAAGAGACCTACAATTTATAGTAGGCGAGTTAGTCTTCTTAAAAGTCTCTCCCACCAAAGGTTTGACTTGTTTTGGGGTGAAAGGCAAATTATCTTATCGATATATCGGACCTTTTGAGATATCGGCTAATTTTGCCTCCTTCTCTAGCAAATGTTCATAATGTATTCCATATCTCACAGTTAAGAAAGTATGTGGCCCATTCGACGCATTTTGCCAGCCGAATAATATAAGATCAAGGAAGATTTAACTCATCTGGAACATCCTATTCGAATCTTAGATAATCGCGAGAAGTAGTTAAAGAGGAGGATAATTTGGCATGTTCTAGTGCAATGGAGCAACCACGGTGTGTGGAAAGCAATGTAGGAGCTAGAGGACGATATTCGTAGAATCTGCCCCAAATTATTCCAAAATCTATCATGACTATTGCAAGTTTCGAGGATAAAACTTTATAAGGCGAGGAGAATGTAAAATATTGAAATAATAACAATAACAATTTAAGTTGATTGGTCAAAATCCATATAGGACACCCTACGTGGCAAGGGTAGACTTTTTGACCAATTGAGCCATATGAGTAATAATGGGCATTGACAAATTATTATTTAAATATGCCATGGGTTATATTTATATTTTTATTTTTGAATGTTATTTCAGCAACCCGTGTAGCTTGGTTGGCATACAAGTGGTCCAAGTGATCTTAGAGGTCTAGGGTTCGAGTAGGGGGTTCTGCAGAAAATAATTAATTTTACACTTTTGCCTCCTCAAGCATGTGAGCCTCACAAGATAAGATAAGATAAATATCCTAGCGGATAAGATGAGATTAAAATTGAAATTTAAGTTAAAGTGATAATATTTTATCTTTTATAGTTTTCCTAGAATTTTAGGAGACCTACGAGAACCCTTTTATAAAAAGGGATTTGAGGAGTTGGTAGGGGAGGTATCCATAAGAAAGGTTTGGGAGATAGAATTGTGGAAGGAGATAAAACTACACAAGGCAAGTGGGATTTTATTGAAGATTGATTTTAGTTCAATGCTATGATTATTTTTATACAATTGTTATGTATAAAGCATGTATGTTATATATATATAATTTTTAGACTATGCTTGACATATTTAAAATTTTATAATCCTAAATTTCTAGGATATAAAATTTTGCAGCTAAATATGTTGAATTTTATGCTTTAAATTATACATATTGAGATTTTTGAATTTTGTTATTCATTTTATTTTTATAAATGCATTGATATGCAATAAATATATAGATATTGAAATTATATATTAATGATGTGGGTTAATTATACTATATGTAATAATGCTCATGTATAATATAATTTGTGCGATATCAAATTATAGGGTAAATTTCATATATACCCACATAGTTTCATCAATATTGCAGATATACCTATGTAGTTTCACAAATTGCATATTACCTCCACATAGTTTCACCGAAATTGCGTATTACCCCCACGCCGTTAATATCCGCCGTTATATTTTTTAAAAATGACAAAAATGCCCTCATCCATAGTTTCACGAAATTGCATATCACCTCCATGAAGATAAGGGCATTTTCATCATTTTTGAAAATATAACAGCCGAGATTAACGACGTGGGGGTAATACGCAATTTCGGTGAAACTATGTGGGGGTAATATTCAATTTGTGAAACTACGTGAGTATATCTGCAATATCGATGAAACTATGTGGGTATATATGAAATTTACCCCAAATTATATAAGCTTAATTTTAGTCTTCGCTGGACATCCAGGAATGCAAATTCGTTTAAATGTTTAAAACAAGGAAACTAAAGGAGATGGAATGCTGTTAGAGGCGTGCATCAGGGAAAGAGGGAATTCCTGCGAGATGCATGTGAATAATGTATTTGCAATGAATTTTTTTCGTTGCATTTGATTTTTAATATATTTGATGACTTTAATGCTTTTAACGTTTAAATATAATAGATTAAAATTGACGTGCAGCCATTACAGCAGTACAGGCTAAGTAAGATAGGTTTGGGTGGGTCCCATCTGCAAGAAAAGTAATGATGATGTGACTTAATATGGGTCCTTCATTCTATTTTGCTATGATTTATTTATTTGAACTCCGATTTGAATGATCAAATAATCATTTTCTATGTTCTCGATGCTTCTGGACTTAATGGAAGGGTTTGATTTTGCATTTGAGACCTAATTTTTAAGATATTACATTAAATGATTATTTTATCATTTAATTAAGTTTTATTTGGGCCATTATCCATTTTCAAATAATTTTCTGCTTGTTAGTCATGTGGAGACTAACCCATTATTTTTACAGGTGTACCAAATCAAGTGGGACACTAGCGTTTTGGATTTACAAAAAGATTTTTAAGAATAATTATTTTCATTTATTTATTTTAAAGGCATGTATTGAGGATGATAGACTTGCAAAATTTCTTTTTCTTTGTGCCTTGATATAATAATGGGAACATGGCTAGTGGAAGTAGAATTTTGAAATTTTTATGAAATTATAATAATTAATTTTGCCATAAATGCGTGATTGATCTTGGAAAATTACATTAAATACACAGTCCGAGATCACTTTTGTGGACTTGTATGTTACAAGAGTGAATAATAAATAGATAAAAAATAATTAGAAGAGACACAACAAATTATAGTGGTTTGGACAACCTTCCCTACTCCGCTCTTTCAAGTACACACTCCCTTATGTTTTGTGTTCCACTATTTCAATTGGAGATTACAACTAGAGCCCGTACTCTTTTTAAATTAGAGATTGCAGTTCTAGGGAGCCTTTAAAACGATTACGTAAGTATATGATGAGTTCCTCTTTAATGGTACACTACTCATCTCAACCAATACTAAGCCAAGTATCACAATACAACAATAATGAATATAAATAAAGAATTTACACTTTACAAATTCATGTAGAGCAGTTTTAATGCTTGAGAAGACTCTCGAGTATTTGAAGAAATTAGGAACTTGCAGCCCTTTGTAGTAAAATAAGAGTCTCCCATTGTCGAATACTTAATGCTTAATTAATTACTTAAAAGTAGGAAGATGAAGGCACAATGAATGCTCTAGCTAACCCTTATAACTCCTCTTGACCTGTCTTAAATAGTTTTAAGAGTTATTTGAATGTTGGAGGGTAGGTGGCATGTATTAAATGAGTCAACGTTTGAATTTTTTCGACAATTACAACTTAAGTTGAATATGGAGTTGGCTTCGAATATGACTTCGCCTAATTCATAGACTAGAGTTGACTTGGGGTGCAACTTTCATCATTTTTTTCCTTCTTGAGAATTTCATTCTTCATTTATGCTCTTTAAGTTCCCTCTTAAGTTGATTTGGTCAGTGGATTTGACCCAAGTAGCAAATGAAGTAAACTTGGGTGTGCAACTCCACTGGATGTGTGAAACCTAGACCTAAGTAAGATTTATTTATATGTAATTGACATATAAATACGAATCAAGTATAATTTAGTAGAATTATGAATGATTTCCAATTGCAATATTGACGATTTATTGCAATTAGGGCAAGTGATTATGAATGATCAATAGAAGCTGATATGGGTCAATGTGATTAAAGAGGCTTAATAAGGATTAAGGAATATTGATATATTGAGGATAATTACCTCATATATTATGGTTTAACTAATGAAGATTATGTTGATGATTATGGACTTAAGGTGGAAAATGTTAGAAAATGCATAACTTGATGCCGGGAAGACGGATTAAGATGAAAATTGAAAGGTAAGCACATAATTTTTTGCTTAATATTATGGTAATAATGGATTATAAAAATAAGGATGAAATTAGGGTAAAAATTGATCATTACCGTTGAAAAATTCAAATGGTCATAACTTGAGCTAGAAAAGTCGGATTGAGATGAAATTTGAAATGGATAGTTAAAATTATGAGATTAAGGCTATGAAAGGTTTTGATTAAGCTAAACATTCTAAGATTAAGGGTGTACTAAATTGGGATCAACTCTTTTGACTTTTGCACCAAAAAGTGATTAGCATTTATGTTAAAGTTGAATAAAATAAATAAATAAATAAAGTAAAAAATGAGGTGTCAAAAGGAGATAATAACACATGGATTTCATAAATTATCTAAAATGATAAAACCCATGAAAAAATCACCTGCATTAATGTGGAAATTAAGGAGCTGATGACTAGCTTAAGGGAGAAGCATAGAGGAGGCATAGAGTGGACGACTATGAGCTCTAAAGAGTGGATTTTTTATTTTTTTTAATTTCAAAATCCACACCTAAGTCAACTATGGATTAAGGGGATTAAATTTGCATTAAATTGGAGTGGAAATTCATGGCTAAAGGCATCAAATCTGGACCGTAGAGATGTGATCTATTAATGGACAACAATGAAGCATAGGAGAGAGGTGCACGGTCAAGCAACTTTTGGAATTTTTAATAATTTTTTAATAGATAAATTGACCCCTAATTAAGCTAATTACCTAGGGTAGTTAATTAGCCAGTAATTAAAGTAAAATGGTGTAGAAAAATCGTGTAAAGAGTTGCTGCAAGTGAACCCCACCCAAGTGGACAGCTTTATTTAAAAGCTGGATATAGCTGTGGAAAAAAAATCTGAAAATAATATTAAATGATTAAATATGTGGCCAAAAATTTTAATTAAACTATGGGATAAAATTTAAAAACTTTACCCTCTATTTTGGGTCGAAATTGTAAAGGAAAAATTGAAAAATAAATGCCTATATAAGCAGGCAGTGTGGACGTTCCAGATTTCTGTTTGGGAGAAAAAAATAAAAAAAATCAAAGGGGCAGTGGTTGGAAAGATCCAAGAGAAGAAACCATGAAGAAAAGAAGGAGATTCCAAGTGCTCAAAGGAGGTATTGCCAATTAATCAAGTAAGTATATGTTAATTTTGATTTTATACTTCAAATCTGGAAGTTATGTGATGTTATAAGGAAAAATATGAAAGAAATAGTAAATGAAATATTTTTACAATGAAAATGTTTTTAAAATCTCATTATATGATGATTAAGGAATTACCAAAATTTTAGCTCAAAAAATTAATTATGTTGAAAATTAAAAATCTGAGAAAATCAACCTGAACATGGTTAAACGGGTGTCAAGATCAGCGGCACCAAATGATTTTTAATAATTTTTATACAAGGAATTTTGGTCTGAAAAGTTTATAGGATATATAAGACATATTGAGGATTACTCAAAAAATTAAAAAGTAAGTTTTTATGGGTATAGATGTACCCTATAATTCACGTATTTAGGGCTGACCCTGAACTCACAACACTGTCCATGACATTGAAAATACCAAAATAAATATATAATATTAATATTTTATGATGAAATATTTATGATGGTTAATTCATGTATTTATTGGTGTATTATAGAAATTTCAAAATTAAATACCATGATTTGATTATAAATCAAGTTTTAGAGATTTCAATACTCCTGATCCTATGTGGATAGTTTGAGAAAATAATTAAAAAGAAATATGAAACCTATATAGAAATGATCCAAATTTATATATATGTTAATATCCTAAATTTTGATTAAGAAAAGTTTGATTAATTGCTGAAAATTCTGATTTATAAAACTGTTTAGGGTTATGTGTTGAGAAACACGTTAAACGTGTGAAAAATGGGTTCCAAAATTGCTGTTT
>JAXCLR010000105.1:36458268-36469848 GCA_035584095.1 Annona squamosa
GTTCAGGGCAACAATCCTGAATCACATTTACCAATCGATAGATTCTGAGGTAAGGATGTGACGTCTCGGTTTGGGGCACCACAATTTCAAAAACATATGAATTTGTGTCTTCGACCCTTAGGTTGGTCACACTTAACAAGTGATCATCCTTCCCTAGGAAAGAAACCCTTCATGAGATAGCACGCGACTCAGGCATCTACTCATGAGCTTTCTCCCATTTCAGAGAGGGCGCCGCTGGCCTCCAGGCTTCCCTAAGCGACTCGGCTATAGGTAGAGGTGAGCTCTGATTTTTGACCATTTTGGTCCGTAACCGCCTCAACCATGAGCCTAGTACATCGTTTTGCGCACACTTGTATACTAGCAATAATTTTACAAAACTTAGCTCAGTCACTTGACTGTGCCCTTTTTCAAGCCTCAGCTTGATATGTATAAAGCCAACTTAGTTCGCAGACTATGTGCTTCTCG
Source organism: Annona squamosa (assembly GCA_035584095.1). Classification (NCBI taxonomy): domain Eukaryota; kingdom Viridiplantae; phylum Streptophyta; class Magnoliopsida; order Magnoliales; family Annonaceae; genus Annona; species Annona squamosa. The sequence continues at coordinate 36,458,734 of JAXCLR010000105.1, forward strand.
AATTGAGAACTGAGCACGATTGTTTTGAAAATAAAATATTTTAAACCACTTAGTCCGCAGACTATGCCCTTCTCGAATTGAGAACCGGGCGTGGTTGTTTTGAAAATAAAATATTTTTGTAAACTATTTCCAAATCTTGATGTTAGTGGCCATATAAAATATTTTTACCATTTTTTATTAAAACAAAAATTTACTTAAGATAGAATCAATCCAAGCTGTCCACTTGTCACGACCACATGGCTGCTTGTGTTTCAAATTTTTTTCATTTTTTAATAATCTTAATTTGTGGATAAATTAAACACCTAATTAGCATTGAGTTTAAACTTTAATTTGGCATAAAAAATTTAACAAAAATCATTACAACAGAATCAAACTATGGCACGTCCATATGCATCACAAGCTGTCCACATTTCATTCATCCATCGTAGCTGCTGTTCACGAATTTTCTTGAATTTATTTCACATAATTAAATGCTTATTTATATATCCCAACATGTTAGTTATTTATGTGCATATATTATAAAATAAAAAATTAAAAATACATAGCTGCAACAGCTCATGAACATCCATATGCATGTCACCATGCTATGCTAATTTGAGCTCTCTCCTTAGCTCATTAATTCCAACAAAATATCCAAAGAATTTCCACACATATTAATGCATAAAATACCCTGAATTTCTCCTGCATTTGACACCTATTTGGTCCATTACAAATTGCATTTACTCCATGTACACTAAGTCATTAATGCATGGTACTACTGAGGTGTAAAAGTCAACCATATACACCTTTTCCAATTCAGAGATTTTTCCAACATAATATGCTTAATCTAAAACTTCCAAAATATTAATGTCATAATTTCATTCAACCATTTCAAATTGCATCTTAATCCGATTTTCCTAGCTCAAGTTATAGCCGTTTGAAGTTAACGGTTGGATTTGAAATATGATCAATAAATCATTACACTAATTTCATCAAAGATTTTCATAACCCAATAATTCCATAATACCAAGCCCATTTTCATCAACTTTCATTTTAAATTTTACTTGAATTTGCCTTACAGGCTTTGAGTTATGAATTTTCTAATATTTTTTTACTAACTTGAGAATTATCCTTTTAAATTCTCATAATTCATATTAAATAATTTAAAATCAATATCTGTGATACATTGGTATATTTCAATCGCCAATAATTCACTTTAATCCCTTTGTCCCATATCTGCTTATAATGATCTCTCGCATCATCATTGCTAATCCTTAACCCTAATTACCATAGTTTAGCAAAGTCAAAAAAATTATTTAAAATTCAATAAATTCACTTATAAATCACTCGTAAATGTTCAATGCATATATTAAATCCTACTTAGGTTGGGGTTTCATAGAATCATCCTAGCTTCTTGTAGAATACCAGATAAGGCCGAATCAGCCACTCGGATTCTCACAGTAGCCCTCACAGTAACAACCAGTAAGACCAGTTCAACTCAATCCACCACCTCGAGAAGCGAAGAAATCTGATCTGGAAAATCTGTTCATGCAATCCCAGATCACGACAAATAGGAACTTGGAAGCGCAGATTGACCAACTAGCCTCGACCCTAAACAACCGTCCTCAAGGTGCACTGCCGAGCTACATGGAACAAAATTCGAAAGGAAAAGGCAAAGAGCAAGTGCAGGCAGTCACATTGCAGAGTGGAAAATAATTACCTGACGTAACCCCACCAGAAGTGGTAACTAAAGTCACTAATCCTCTGATTCATCAGTTACAAGAGGCAGAGGAACCAGATACAATTCAAAAGCAACCAAATGCTAAAATAGCCATAAATCAAAGGCCTCCTCCTCCATTTCCTCAAAGATTCACAAAGAATAAAAAAGAGGGTCAGTTCAAGAAGTTTTTAGAGGTACTAAAACAACTTCATATCAATATACCTCTCATCGAAGCCTTGGAACAGATGCCGAGCTATGCTAAATTCATGAAAGATGTTCTGTCAAAGAAAAGGCGGTTGATGAAATTCGAAACGGTGACATTAACAGAGGAAACTGGTGCAATGGTGCAAAGAAAGCTATTGCCCAAGCTCAAGGATCCAGGGAGTTTCACTATCCCGTGCATGATCAGAAATCAACACTTTGGGAGAGCTCTATGTGACTTGGGAGCCAACATAAATCTCATGCCTAAGTCGATTTTCAAAAAATTGGGCATTAGGGAAGCTCGACCTGTGACAGTCATGTTGCAACTGGCGGACCGGTCCATGACATACTTGGAGGGCATTATTGAAGATGTTCTTGTCAAGGTGGACAAGTTTATCTTCCCAACAGATTTCATTATCTTGGATTATAAAGAAGACCAAGACGTATAATCATTTTGGGTTGGCCTTTCCTTGCAACGGGAACTGTAATAATTAACGTATGCGCTAGAGAATTAACCATGCAAGTACAAGATGAACAAGTCACATTCAACGTATTGAAGGTGACACAATGCCCAAATGATTCAGAGGAATGTTTCATGATTAATATGGTCGATCTAGCGGTTCAAGAATCTTTTTCAACTGATAGTGAGGAAGACTCAAGGAAACTGCATTAAATGAGGAATGTGAAATAGCTGCAAGTATAAAGGAGAATATATCTGCTTATAAAGAAGAACCAATAGATCCTTATATCGTGCTTGAACAATTGGCTGAGCCGATGGAAAGCCAAGAAGAAGAAATTGATGAAAACTTGGAAGCGGATGCAGTGGGGAAAGTGGAAATTTATCATATCAACAAACCTTTACTTTGTTTCCCTCAAAATAAGAAGCAACATGACTCAATAGATCTATGCATAACCGTGGAGCCATCATCAATTCAAGACCATGATAAACTCTTCTATAATCTTTATAAAATTCTAGAAAAGGCTAACTGATCTAATTGAAGGGGCTAAGAAGAGATCTGAACTTCTATTGTGCAATCCGAACAGAAGCAAGTTTGATAAGGCAGGAATTGATTAACACCTGACAACAGGAACGTCAGGTTGAGGACGTTAAACTTAACATTGAATGGGAGGCAACCCATTACTCATTTTATTTTTATTTTTATTTTTCTTTTATGTAGGAGAATGACTTGGAGCTCAATTTCATAAAGATCATGTTAGGAAGCAGCTAGAAGCAAAAAAAATTTCTCAGACGACCTTATGAGGCTCGGGTTAGGGTTCTAAACCCTAACCCCAAGCCCCGGCGCCGCCTCTTTCTCCCCTTCTCATTTCGATTCATACCAACTCGATTCCAAACCATTTCAACTCCAATCTAACTCTATTTCATCATCAATCATCTCTCCATTCCATCCTTTCCATTTTCCATTCCATTTCTAACATTTTTCCCTTTCTTAGATCCGCCCAAATCCACCGAAAAATCGAGTTTTTCCTCATCAAATCCTAAGACCCATCTCTAAACTTCATTTCCAATCCATTTTCCCTCCTTTCAGGACCCATTTCAAACCCCCCATTTCACCATTTCTTTTGGCCGGCGTCGAATTTCATCAATAGTAGAGCGGCGCCTAGGTGCCACCATACTGCGCCCCAGTGCTAGTTCAGAAAAGTGTTGAATTTCAGAATTTCAAGTTGCCAAGTTCCTGGGGTAAAATTTCTTGTTCTTTAGTGAATTCTAAGTGCTTTGCAAGTTGTTTGGTGTTGGTTTGCTGCAAGATTGGCATTTGGATTGGAGATTCAATGGTTGGACGGTGAATTGGAGTTCAATTTGCAGTTATTGGGGATTGTGTGTTGGAGATTGATTGTGAAGTGTGGTGTTGGTAATTGATTGCTATATATCAAAGACATGGCCTCCTCATCCTCTGCCAAACGGAAGAAGACACAGGATCCAGTTGAGTTTGACACCAACCATTCGTGTCCTCTCAAGCCTTCAAATGGTACACGGACTCGCTTCAAAAGTGCCACCTAATCCCAGAGAGGGGCATCAAGATAGACTCATTTGGCGAGGTCCTCACAAATGAGTTGAATACCCGAGGTTGGCACAAGTTCTTGGCACAGCCACAGGTCGCCATGGTACCGGTGGTGAAGGAATTCTACGCCAATGCGGTGGAGTACGAGCAGGGATGGGTTAAGGTTCGAGGCAAGATTGTCCCCTTTCACTCCGAGGAGATCAACTCTTTTTATGAGATGCGCTCTTTTGATCGCCTAGACTAGTATGAGGCCTTCTTGGAGGGAGAGGACAGAGACGTCAACTCCATCACACGACATTTCTATGCAAGGCCACCGACATGGAAGTTAACGGGAGGGCAACTCACATCCTTCAAGTGCAGCGACATGCTTTATCATGGGAGGATGTTATTCCACTTCATATCTACCAGGATGATGCTGTCAACTCACGTGAGTGAGGTCACAATGGACAGGGTGATCCTACTACATGTCATCTATAGTGGGATGATGATCGACATGGGGAGGCTAATTTACCACCAGATTTGCGCAAGCGCGATAGCTCCCCGGGGGTAGTTACTACTTCCCATCCCTCATCACAGGTCTGCAAGAGGGCAGGCGTCAGATGGAAAGCGATGGTGGAAGTCCTGACTTGCCAGGCAATCAATGACGATCTGTCCTACCACTCCCAGCCCTGAGTTCGCACCGCCAAGACTTGCCCCACGGCAGCACCATCAGCGGGACCCTCCTCTCAACCGCCAACCACCAGTGAGTAACTGACCAACTTAAAGAAACTCATGGCAACTCAATCCAAGTTTTTACAGCAGTCCAACCGGACAATGGAGGCCCACTTTCGATGGTTGATGGAGGAGCACCACATCAACGCATCGACCCTTCCATCATTCCCATTGACGTCTCCAGAGTTCCAAGCATGCTTCGGGCAGTCCTCCCAGTAGCATGGTGGCGAGAGAGAGCATGAGGACGTGATAATGCAAGTTATCATGGCCCATTTCAGACTATTTTTGCGTGTTAGTCCAAGAGATTAGTCTTAGTTTGTATCCATTTAGCTAAATTTTCACTTGCTTTACATTTTAGGAGCATTATGTAGTTTTTATACAATTTTAGTATAAATTAGGCATTTTTAGTTCATTTATTTAGTTTCATTCATTTTTGCAGGAAAGACAAAAATTTATAGGCATGTGGGCGAGTCAAATGCACAGAGCAAAGTGAAGAAGCAGGTAGGGTGGCGCTCAGGCGCCACCCTACATGCCTTAGCCAAAAGATCCAACACCTCACACTACAAGAAGCTCCTAGTGAGTTGGCGCCCACGCGTCACTTCAATAGTATGTAGGCATTTTAGAGAGATTTCAAACCATAAAACATCCAGGGAGTTGGTGCCTAGGCGCCAAGGCATGAACTCCTAGGGCATTCACAAAGGTTTCAAAGTCACCCAGCACACAAAGAGTTGGCGCCTAGGCAACTCTATATGCATTGGTTTCTGCACGTGTGCTACACAAATCAATGAGTTTAAATAGAAACCTAGGAGAGCCAAGACAAAGAGACACGAGGGGTACGAAGAGAGTGGTGGTGGCTGCTGTGGAGAAAGGGAGAAAATCAAAAGCTTTAAGGAAGGAGAGAAGAGAAAATGGAGATCCAAGCTATCACTGCAAATCCATTGAGTTTCATCTCCTCTTCTCATCTATTTCTTCATATTTGTTATTCTCCTTGCTTGAGATGATTGTAACTTGATTTTAATGGGAATTGAAGTCATGTTTATGGGATGAACCTTCCTATGTGGGAGATATGTAGGATTTGAACTCATAGTTTATATTATTTGGTTTTCTTATGCTTGAATTGACAATATAGTTGTGTTGTGACATATGTTACTCAAGATTACCCTTATATATCATGCTTAATGCATTTACAAGCTTTGCAACCTTGTGGATTGATCGAATATTTAGATTCATGTTTAGAAAAGTAGTATTTGAATAAGATTTATATATAAGGCACAAGTATTTGAGCTCTTGTTTGCGTTGGATGTTAATATGGATAGAAATAATCTTGATTAGGTTATGTGGTTATCAATCTTATTTTACTTGTGTGCATGGAAACATAGCACATAGCTAAAATTTAGTTAGGTTTGTATGTGTTGGAAGACATATATAAATATGAATAAACCTATATTAGTAATCTCTGCACAACTAATTTAATTAGAATCAAATAACATAGCTATGATTCAATGAATTCATATTCCCACCTATCTTAATCATCTTAAGGCAATCTCAGTCATATTCACTCCACTTTTGTCATTTACTATTTTGCTTACTTTTCATTTAATTCAATTCTTTGAAACTAAATCTCATTTTCTTTACCAATTCATTTAGACAATTGAGATTTAAGGTGATAATCTATTTAACATAATCCTCGTGGGAACAATATTCTATCCATTTTTTATTACTTGATCGACACGTATACTTGCATTAAAATAAGCATTTTAACAGACATGTACGCAGCTCATCAAGATGCGACCGAGTTTGATTCATGAGGGAGTCCCGGTCCTTTTTATTTTTCTTTTATTTATTTTCTTTTACTTTGTTTTTCTTTATTAGGTCATTTTTAGTATCATGCATTGAGGGCAATGCATCTTTCAAGTTTGGGGGAGTGTATAATTCTCAATCGTAGGTTTGTTTTCCATATTTTGTTTAGATTTCATATTATGTCAACTTATGCTAATGAAAGTTATCTTTGTTCAATCCATTTTAATGAAAATGTGCAAGGTTGAGTAAAATCTTTGACTTGGAATTGAATTCATAAAAAACGTGGCAATTCAGATTAAGGACTATGTGTACAGAGCAAGTTGCAAGTGATATGTGAATAAATCAAAAGAATTTCACAGTAAATTGTTCTAATTCAATTACATGTTAATTTTTTAACCGAAATAATAAAAACTGAGTTAAACAAATGTGAATCAAGTGCTTTAAGGGAATTAATGGTCTAAAAAATTGTAATACTTCACAAAAATTATTCTGGCATGTTCAGCATTCCTACCAAGTTTTCTGAATAATAAAAGGAGGTAATTGACCTAAACTGAGTAACTGGGACTTGACATCAACAAATGTCAAGATTCGCATAAAAAAGTAAAAAAAAAATCATAGTAATAACGCTTTAAAATCAAAACTCTCCCTCAGATACCCTGAAATATGGTGAGGGGAGCCAAAAAAAGAAAAAAATAGATCTCCAAATATCCTGAAATATGGTGAGGAGAGTTTTGCAATAAGTTTGGGGGGGGGGGGGGAAAAATGTGCAGTAGAGCAAAAATTGAATCAATGAATGATTACCATTTTCTTTGACTAGTTAGTTAGCTTAAACCATGTTTTACCAATTTGGATTGATTTTCTGACTAGTTTCTTTTGATCAAGAGGAAGATTAACATGTTAAATTATTATTCTATATTAAAGAATTCTGTCATCTACATATAACTTGGTTTGCAATTGGAAAAATGAAAATGCATGTCCTGTTTTGTGAAATGTACGATTTTTCAAGTTTAGATTATTCTTGACCTTGTTGAATAGAGAAATGGATTGATAGAAGCATAATGGGAAGAAGGTTGAGTTGACGGAGTCCACATTCATTCATTCATTCATTGTGTATGTATGTATTGCTCGAGAACTAGCAACATTTAAGTTTGGGGGTGTGCTAACTCGTGAAAATGCGAGTTATCATGGCCCATTTCAGACTATTTTTGTATGTTAGTCCAAGGGATTAGGTTTAGTTTGCATTCATTTAGCTGAGTTTTTACTCATTTTGCATTTTGGGAGCATTACATGATTTTTATGCATTTTTAGCATAAATTAGGTATTTTTAGTTCATTTATTTAGTTTATTCATTTTTACAAGAAGGACGGACAATTACAGGCAAGCAAGTGAATCAATTACAAAATAGAGTCAAGTAGAGAGGCAAGTAGGCTAGCACCCAGGTGCCGACCAGTGGCGCCTAGGCGCCACCCTACAGGCCTTTGCTAGAATCTCCAACACCTCAAATAGCAGAATTGCCTCCAAAGAGTTGGCACCTAGTTGCCACTTCACTAGTACCCAGACGAGCCTAGGAGAGTTTTCAGGTCACTAGGCTTTCAAGGAGTTTGCACCTAGACACCAGCTTGGGGCACGTAGGCGCCATGGCACGAGCATAATAGGTCTTTCGAGAAGTTCCAAATTGTAAAACATCTAGGGAGTTGGCGCATAATGGCCAAGGCATCAGATCTCAGGGCATTCCAGAAGGTTCCCAATTTACACAGCACACAGAGTAGTGCCACTACGCATCCATACTTAAGGGTTTTTGCATGTGTGTTGCACAAACTAACTGGTTTAAATAGAAACCTAGGGGGTCGTGCGAGTGACAGAGAGAGAGTCAACGAAATAGACTCCCAAAGAAGGAAGAGAACTCGTTTGAAGCGCGGATTGAAGAGAAGATTCAATCCAGTTAGTGGAAACCTCCAGAGATCCAATTTTCTCTTCATCTTTCTATTTCCTTTTCTCCGTTTTCCTAGATACTTACAATATGGATGTAAAAGATTTTTATATCATGTCTTTGAGCTAAACTTCCTTTAGATTAATAGTTAGGATGAATTGAACCCTAAACTATATTGATTTGGTTGTTTAAGTTTTAGGAATGAATATTTGATTTTCTATATGATTATGCATTATGGATTTACCCTTGCATATGTTGTTTAATGTTTTTTACAAGATTAGCTACCTTGTAAGATGATTTAATTGCATGATTAATTATTGGAAAAGAAAAATCTCTTCTAGATCCATATGTAGGGCATAGGTTTCCTCTTCGTTAAGGAGAGTTGTTTAATGGATAGGAATATACCGTTAAGCCCTATGTAGTCATGAATGAGTTATGAATTTATCAATTTCATTTTATTTAATGGCATGAGAACATAGCAATTGAATAGAGTGTAATTAGCTTTATATGCGTTGGAAGACATATATAAAGATTATTGAACTTGGACTAGTAAATCCTTGACAATCTAATGAAAATAAACCAATCGATATAGTTTAAATTCAAGGATTCCGAACTATCCTTTTGTCATCTCCAATTAATAACTCCTTTTTAGAATTCCAATTATTTTGTGAAACTCTTTTCTATTTTCTTATTTCATTTGATAGTTTTAGTTTTAAAGTTTGAAATCCCAATTTTCTACTCACCGAAAGTGACTAAACTGATTAATAACTTAGTTAGATCATTTCCTCATGGGAACGATATTCTATTCACTCTTTATTACTTGATTCGGCATGTATACTTGCATTAAAAGCGAACATTTAATTAGACATATACGCAGCTCGTCAGTAGTAAGATAGAATAATCAGTGGAATAGTTGCACCCTTAGAGGAAGAACTGAAGAAGATAGCAATGAGTAACAAGACAGAAGAATCGAAGAAGAAAGGAGCAGGCGAGCATTGAGAGGTGAGAGAAGAAAGGAGAATGGGAAAGGGGAATAATTGTCATTGATAGGATTTTTTAAATTTAGAAGTTTCTAGTCTAAGCTTAAAAGAGGGATATGAAATACGTGTGGCCAAGCAACTAGGAGGGTGGAAATTTGGACATAATATGCATACACACAGGCACACTACACATATGAACCATAGACGCACACACAAACACACTACACATACACATAACGCTTATCACACACGCTTAATTTGATAATTAACATATATTATATATATTAATATATAAAAATATATACCCACTTGGGTATCCACTCAAGTCAATTCTGAGTACCCGGTATATATAGCTTACCCTTATCCTATTTAGGGTGCGGATAGTAATTTATGACTTACTTGTACTCATGGATAATATTTCCTATCCCACTCTACCCAAATTTGGGTCGGGTTGATGGATACCCATGGGTATCTTATCGAGGATGCACCTTAGTTACCAATGCCAATGATCGACTAGCCGATCAGCAAAAAATAAAAAAAATATAAAAATAAAAAATACTGAAAAATTAAAGTATTTAAAGGTATAATGAGTTCAAACTTTTGATATTTTATAGAAATAATAAGAAATAAAGTTGTTTAAAAGTGGAATAATATAAGAACAAATAGGAAAACATGAGATTTTAACAAAATAAAATATGACAAAATTTTGTTGAGACCATAAATAAAATTTTAAAGAAATTGATGAAAAATAAAGAGAAATAATGAACGTGTTGTGATGAAAAATAAGGAGAAAGACTTTAGCTACTTTAGAAGTTGAAAAAAGGATTTTAAAACTTACTTAGAGGTAAGAAAATTTTTACCCAAAGTATGATTTTTAGAATATTGTGTTGCATATTATGATTTGCTATGAAATGTAATTATTTATTCAGTTTGAGAATTTTTCGAGTTGGTTTATTCAAGCATGAGCATAATTATTTCAAAATATTTTTTAAATAGTAAATTTTAGTGTTGCATTGGTCTTAATACATGAGCATGATGCATACTTATATATTGGGCTTGCCGCAGAGTAGTAAAGCAATGTGGTATGTACCTAGGTAGCAATGTTCATAGCATGAATGCATGATTTTGACTGAACATGCATACACAAGCATAAAAGTATATAACTTTTTATTAATTAGAGTTTGTTGTGCACAAAAAGACCACATAGATGTTAATTTATTTTTTAAAAAAATTAAATTGATTGAAAAATGAATTTTTAAAAAAAGCTATTTACGTACGGCGCTTCTAGATCACATACTTTTGTTTTTAGTAGACAAATAGGAATATAATGCTAGACCAAAGCTACTAATAACATGAAAAAAGGTGAAACTAATCAAGCAAAAGACAAAGAAGTTTAAATTTTATTGAAATTATATTACAATGCTTATTTATAATAATAATAAACACCAATTATATATAGTAACTTCATGAGGAGCAGGCTTGAGATATACTAGTTAAATTTTCTATAGTTTTATATCTTGATATTTATTTCTGTCTTGGGAGATTTTATTGTCATGGCATTCTCAATTCTAACCCAGTAGACCCTATCTGTGGTAGGGGTGCAACTCGGGTCGGGTTATACCGGGTTGGAGTGAACCCAAACCCTAAGCCAACCAGGTTGGAGTAAACCCAAACTCAAACCCTAAGAATTGAATCTGGGTTCGGACCGGGTTAGGACCGGGTTCGCATTGGTTTTGGTTTGGTTTCGGGTTAGAATTCGGGTTACCAATAAAC
>JAXCLR010000105.1:36469948-36485070 GCA_035584095.1 Annona squamosa
TAATGATATTTCAATTATTTTTTAATCATCAAAATCAAATTAATCATTCTTAAAGCAAGCATATGATCAACAATCTCAACAATATCTTGATCTAGGATGGTAATTTTGAGATGAAATTTTTTATGAACAGCTAAAGCAAGGCGTTCTATCATATAGATGGATTTTATTAAGCTAAATCTCATGAAAAGTAGCCAATAATTAATAAAAAGTAGGGCTAGTTAATGAACCAAGGTGAGGTGAGGTGGCTTGAGGAGGAATTTTTGGGGCCCATTTTTATTAATAAAAAATTGACAAAAATCACCTGAATTCCAGCTACCCTTGGACATGTTTAGCAAGGAAAAAGGGCAGAAAATCAACAGTGGAGATGGAGGTGCTTGCATGGTCCAGATTTGGGCTAAAATGTGATTAAATTTTGATGATAATGGAGCAGCAAAATGGATAGTTGGATGGCTACAAATGGACAGTAAATTAGTGAATAAAAATTTGTTAAAGATCATCAAATAATAGGTGGCACGATAGGATTGAATTCAACCTTTTATAAAAGGGCAAATGGGGGCTACTTGGGACGTTTTGGGCAGTGGCATAAATCTGGAAAAAAATTCCAGCAAAGGTATGCAACGAAGGAGGAAAGAGGAAAAAAAAAAGAGGAGGAGAAGAAAAAAAAAAGAGGAAGAGAAGAAGAAAATCAGCAAGGGCAAGAGGAGGCATCAACTACAATACAAGTAGGTGCCATAAGCTTGCTTTGATGTTCATAAATGAGACGTTTCTTTACTTAAATGATGTATCATAAATTGGGTTCATTTATGATTGCTAAATGGATAGTTTATACAGCCCCTAATATGGTTATTAAATGTCAAATGGGTTAAGAGATTCGTTTCCAGCCTTCATAAAAAGAATATGTATGAATTAGGGTTGTTTTGGACATGTTAACCATGCTGAAATTTAAATTAATTTCAGATTTACATAGCTGTTTTGATCATGTATTATGTATTGATTAAGTGAGATGTTTTAATGAATAAGTTGTGCTAAACCAAGCTTATATGATAGACCTTAGTAGGGTGGAACTTTAGATTGACAACTTGATACAATTTCCATTCATTTAAGGTGGAATTAATGCATGACTTGAACAACAAGATATATTGATAATTATACGAGTAAAATGCCCCATTTATGGAGCAATATGTGACGTCCAAATAGTTGAAATAAAAATTTAAAAATTTATTTTATATGACCTTGGTAACGAGGACGTCCAAGGTGGAAAAAAACAATGAAAAATTTCTGTTTTGTCAATTTAATGGAAGGGTTTTAGTTTCCTGATTATACCTTAATTAATGTGCAACTAAGTGTCTAAACTAGGTCAAAAATTAAGGGGAAATTCTGTTTGAGGTCCCCTTGATTATCTAACGATGTACGTGTGATTAAAAGAGTGCACATGAAGGGTATGATTGACAAAGATAATAAATGATCATTGTATTACATGTATACAAAGCTAAAGTACAAAAATGAAAGGAAAATATGGAAAAATAAGAAAAGATAGGGGTGTTTCGAGAAAAATATAAAATATCAAAAATTTGAAACTAAAATTAGTAGCCCTAACTCATAATTGGATGCCTTGAATGAACACCAATATGAAAGTGCAAATGACGAGTGTTAAATGAGAAATGAGAAGTGTTAAACTTCCATTACTTGAAATTTACCCTAAATAAGTGTATCAAAATGAAAGAAATGGTCACAGTTGAATCATAAGGTACACCAATATGTGAATTAAAAAAGCTGATACCAAACTTGAAAGAGAAGTGGTTTAAGTTAGCTTGATGTAAATTCAAATGAGTTGAAAAACTTTAATATTTGCAAGCGTTTAAAATTCTATGTATACAAATGAAATATTATTTTCATATATCTAGGCAAAGACAAAGAAAATGTTGAAGAAAGGGACTTAAGTGACTACATGTAAGCAAGCAAACTTTTGAGAAATATTAATTTCATTCCAAGTGCTGAAATGATTGAATGTGTTTTATATTGATGATTTTAAGAATTTCTTACAAGAAAGCAAACTCTTTAAGATATTATTCTAAAGGATTTTATAAAAAGGGAGGGGGGGGGGGTTTGACCTTTCCACAAGGTAATATTTTCAAACAAGTTTTTGAATTTCACTTCCACAAGATTTTGTGAAAAGCAAGTACAATTATGAAAGAAAAGAAAAAGGGGTTTGATTTATAGAAAAAATTATTTGTTTCTTGACATGACACTTAAAAATAAATGATGATTTGAAAATGGTCCATTTGTTTGAAATAGCTTATTAAAAAAGTTTTGATTTCCTTTAAATATCAAAAAATTTTGAAAGTGCCTTGTAAATGTTTATACAGATGTTTTTAAAAAGGGGTCTAAGGGTGACCAACCTGATAAGTTAACTGTACAAAATGATTTAATTTTTGTTTGCTAAAATAGTATTCAAAGAGCATGCAAGCTCTTCTTTATGTAAAAATGACAAGGATGATAGGTGGACAAATATATGATACCAGGGTGGATAAAGGAAGATTATGCAATTGCATATTCTTTGTATAAGAAAAGCTCCAAAATGAAAATAAAGAAAATGATTGGGTGGGAATATTTACAAAATCTCCCTCCATGGTGTGACGATTATAAAAGATCCTCCATAGTGCGAGGATAGTGAAAATACGTGATTGTAATATAAGATGTCAAAGTGTATAAATATAACATAAGCGATTTAGAATTTTGATCTAATCATTAAGGAGACCCAAGTGGAGATGACACACTAAAATATTTAGTCGTATCGAATACCATTCTAGTGTTTCCAAACAAACCTCAATAATAAAGATAAAGATGTTCACGGAGGCATCTTCATTATTTTAAAAGAAGTTTATAAAAATTACAACTTAGCATAGAGGGTATGCTCCAGACAAATATGCTTGCAAATGCTGCTTGTCTTTTGCAAATTTCGTTAATAAAAAGCATAGATTACTATAACAAATGTCAATAAATACAATTGTCTGTTTTTTGGCATGTAAACTACACTTTGTTATGCATATGAATTTAGCTACGAATAATTAATTGACTGCAATTTTAATTCTAACGAGTAATAACGTGTCATAGTTCCAGTAGTCAAATTTAAACATGACTTGTAATTTTTCGCATTTGATGACTCCAATTATCACATTATTTCATTTCTTAAAATTGAATTCTATGCCTTCAACCTATATCTTGCCACAATGGACACAAGATGCTAAATCCCACTTTCAATAAAGTTCCAATCTCTTGCTATTTGAAATTATACATTATCAAAATGGTGGTATTATATTAGAGATGAGGTATTGCAGAATCCAAATGCATATGAAGTTGTAAAAGAGCATAATCAGAAGTTAGTCACAACACTCTCAGTAATACCCAAGCTTGCATCTACAGATAAAGTTAGAAGGGATGATGTTGGAGTAAAGGGAACCACTACTATTGATGGTGATAACTTCAATGTTATGAGTACGGGGACGAACATGATTATCGGTGACGTGCATGGGTCTTCAAGTGGCACATTCACATTCCATAGTTCTCACGCTTATGACATGCATCAGCTACATGTTTCTCTTACAAAAGGAAGATCTAAAGGTGGACATATTAAGGGGTTCTTAGAATAGGCATGAAGTAAGACAAAATTTCGTCATGGTTGTAAGAAAAGTTTCACAGGTCATGACAAATGGACTTGTCCAACTTCCAAAGCTACAAGCTCAAACAAAATGTCTAATTCTATTGGTGATGTTTGTACTTCTAAGGACTGAGGCCGGGGTATGTTGAAATTTCTTTCAATATAATTATGTTATGTACAGTTACAACCATGAAATTTTATAGCTTGATGTGCATTCTTCAATTACAATAATTGTATGATTACTTAACTTTGTTGATCAGGTGGGCAAAATTGAGATGGCATCTTATAGCACAAGAACAAGTGTACATGGAGTAAGGTCTTGCTCATGTGGTTTGCTAGTTCGTATGTTTACCTCAAACAGCCCAAAAAATCCTTGTCAGTGTTTTATTCAATGTCCATGATTTCATGTATCTCTTCCCGTTCATTATTTCTATATTTCCATAGTGGTGTTGATTATTGAATGTTTAGACTAACCTTGCTAGTTGTAAGCTTAGACTAACCTTGCAGTTCATTATAATATAGGATAAGATGCATGACTATATGCTTTTGAGATGAGTGGATGAGGGATCAACCTCAAAGAGTGAGGTTGCATCAAAGAACGATAGTGAAGTTGTTTTGCACTCCACGACCCAAGTTTCAACCTTTGATCTTGAGGAGGTAGTGGTTGATATGGGAGAGTTGATATGATGTGTTGATGATTTAAGAGAGGTAGTCGAAAGAAGGGATTGGAAGCAAGAAAATGAAATGGGAAAGAGAGAAATGGAACTAAAATATGAAATGGAAAAGAGAGAAGTGGAGCTGATGAATAGGAGGAAGAGAATTGAAGTCCTACTAATCACTGTTTGTGGCCTAGTTCTTGCTATTTTATTCTATCTATCAGTATGAGTTGTTTTATGTCTTTAGACTATTTATCAGTATGAGTTGTTGTATATCTTTAAACTGCACTAGCTTAAATTAAATATCCTTAAACTCCATTATCTCATATATGGATGTAGTCTTTTAAATTTCCTATCTTGTAACTTTTTTCTGTCTGGTATTTGGCTTGAGTTCTACTTTTGTCATTGATGGTATAAGGAGAATCAAATTTGTTATATGCAATTTCAGTTTTAAACCAGCCTTTTCAAGAAAAAATGAGACATTTGACCTTTTCAAGTAAATTATTAAATTCCATAAATATAAACATAATATTATAGATGTTTTCTCAATTACAAAGTGAGAAAAATATTCAACAACTTCTTCACAGCTCAACTATAAATAAGATCTACATTCCTTGAGTTACAAACTACAGAATTTTACATGTCATGTGCATTCCCCTCATAATACAACTATTTTCCAAATGCAAAAAATAAAATTTAGGTCCTTCCATCGCAAGCTTGTTCAAGTTCTCCCTAATATCTTTCAATACCTCCTGCACATCTCCATCCCATTTGAGGCTTGATTGACCCACCCCTTTTCCTCTTCTATGTGAAGCTTGAGCCACAAGCCAAAGTTCCATGTGGCTAACACAGAAAAAAGAAAGTAACATAAAAATGATGATATAATGGCCTCATAACCACTTATATATTTATATCTAGCAATCATCAAGAGTAAACTATGCACCCGTATGAGAAAAATGATAAGAAAAATTGCAAAATAATGACATGAAACGTCAAAAGCACAAACAACTTTTGGTAATTTCCAAGTTGATATTAACATAACATAAATCACTGTGTAACTCCATTAACAAATAATTGCAACGCCATGTCTACCAAATGCCTTAGACTCTCTAATAAATCAAATTTCTGAAATCAATAGAGATGCTTGGACTGTTTTGTTGCAATTTGCAAAACTACACTTCATATGGGCACAACATCTAGCATCCATGTCTCCACCATTCCACATGTCTAACACAAATAATATCTCTAACTGATATATAACCCTGTTAAAGGAGATGAAACTAGAATGAAAATCAGTGAAGTTTTCACTTGGAAGTATATTACAGCTAGTTCGGCCTAAAGTTTGTTTTTTTACTAATTCACATCATATAATATTCATCGATTGGAAGCCTTATTGAGATGACCAGTATAGCATTTTTTCACAAAATCTTGCTATGCGTATTCAGATTGCTAGAGTAAAATTCAGGTCCTCAACTCTTTTCCTAAAATACTTTGTTTTTCGTAGCATAAAAGCTAGGGTATATCATACTGAGGGGACCTCATTTGTCTTCTGACCTATATTTTAGTACATGAATGGCCCAAATCCTTCATTTAGAAATCAAAATTGGACTATTTTTATAACAATTCTGCCATCTAATTTTGAGACATTAATTTTGGCTCAAAGAAAAAATAAAAAGGCATTTTAATTGAATGGTTTATTTTCGTAACTCATAATGTCTCAACATCCAATCATCCATGGTCCCTTATTATTGCGCAAGTAGGCTTTGGTATCAAAGCCAAATGCATAGGCAGGCAAGGCATTCAAAGTAAATTGCCACTACTTTCGAACATGGAATGCAATCCTCGCATAGAAATATATCCTACCTTCCAAACACATCTGATTGGGTGAGCCTTTGATTTCTGCGTTTGAATGTTCTTCAAGTGCAATGATAGAAATTCAGGGAGATGTTTGATCCAACCCATTCTAGGCAACCAACAGTTTAGAATCCACCATTTTTCATAATGGAGAAATTGGTTTGCTTAATTACCATTTCAATATGTTTTAATATGTTTTCTGCCACGATGTTAGGGGGTGTATTCTGTAAAAGCTCAGAACCAACTGATCGGACACTCCTTATTCGCCTCACAAGATCCGACGTGCGTAGGTTTCCACGCAAGTGCGACCGAAGAGTCGATGGCTTCGGTGCAGACGCACCGAATTAGCAGCTATTATTTTCACCCTTATCATCTGAGAGTCCATAGGGAGAGGTTGCTCAACTATCAGCTTTATTCCCCCACATATGCTGCTGGTTTTACTATATTCCCCTTGTGACTTGTTCCTTTTAACCCAATTCCTTTAAGCCCTACCCTTAGATGACCGCCATATGGGAAGTCAATTTTAGGAACTTTACCTCCCCCCTTCCCACTATCCTTGAATTTCTTAGAAGTATGCCAAATGATACTTAGGAGCTTTTCATCCTGAAATACGAGCCATTGTTTCTGTCTCCTTGTCCTTTGTAAAAAAAGCCTCTTCGTATCTTCACATCATGATTATTCTTATCTTTAGACTATCCCCCATTACAGCCACATCCAAAAATTGCTCAAAAGATTTCCCAATTAAAAAACCTAGAGCCTCCCTTTCTATTAGGCAAGGGATGTCCAGAATTTGTATCCATATAGGGGTGTGATGGAGGTTGATCTCCTTTGGCCACTTGAGAGTTGACCGTTCCTCCCGCAAGACCAAATTGCAGTCAAATAGCGACATCTTCTCCATTGTTTTCCATAGGCACCATAGAGTGGCTTTAAGCAATTCCTTATTACATGCATTTGTGCTCCAAATTGAGCAAACCCGAGTGGGATTCTCCCCTGGATTGAGCAATTTTTGCTCTGTCGGTTTCGGTGCGAGAATCTATAGTTCATCTGCTAGGAGTGAGGTTTCTGGTTCCAACATTCTGCTGGTGTGAGATGGAAAAACAAGAATGAAGGACCCTTACCACTATCCCCTACTGGATTGCTGGCCATGGACAGGATTAGCCAACCCGTTTGCGTCCCCCTATTAGATCTAAAGACGCCTTAGTAGGTTTGCTACGATGATATGCCTTCAGCCTCACTATCTCCTGTTGGAATGCTATCAGTGAGATATTGGGGATGGTCTTCCTGACAATCTAGAAAGTTTACACTATTTCAATAAACGATTTTAAAACATATTGTTACATTGTAATGCATCCATTTATATAAGTGTTTTCATAATTTATAAATAATTATATATTTTTTAAAGCTGGGTCAACCTATTTTAAACTCTGATTGAAATGGTTTTTGTCCACACAATTAAAACAACATTCCAAATACCAACCGAGTTGGTCAGCGTTGATGCCACGGATGGGCAGCGCTGTCACGTCGTGTGTTCGAATCCCCGTATGGAATTTCGACTTCGACCACCGGCTGGTTGTTGTAGGAGCAGTGGTCTCCCGTTTGATTGTTGGAAGCTGTGTCTTCCTGATTATTTGGTGGAGTTGTATCTCCAACTTTGTAAGAATGTCTCAGAGATTTCTGTGTAATACATGTTGAGATGTATGTAAATATCTCCCAATCAAAAAAAAAAAAAAAAAAAAAAAAAAACAACATTCCAAATAATGTGATAAGTTTGATTTATATTTTATTGTTGGGTCATGATTAACCCTCAAGCTTTTTCCCTTTTTTTTGTCTTTACATAAATACATGTCCTGAAGCAAAATTTTTTATTACGTAAATTTTATATTCTTATTTTTAATTTTAAAAAATTGTATATTCTTATTTGGTTTAAGTTTTAAAATTTTAAAAGTAGAAAAATGTTGCTTTTTTGTGCACGAGTGCATGAATTTTGTAAGATTTTTTTTTCAATTTCGAAACCAAAATAGATATTAAAGAAAATGAAATCTTCAAGCTGTACCCCATTTTCGTCACAACGCACCCTAACAAGGATCCCAAATGAGTCACTCTAACGTACATTAGCGGCATATACGCCAATGAATATAAAAAATACTTTAAGATATGACATCATTAAAAATTTCAATATGCCACCTCCATTTTAAGGCCAAGTTTGTCATTAAATCAAAATCTAATTCAGCATTTAACTAGAAAACCAAGTTTGACTTAAATCATATATGTGAATGGCCCTATAAATTCAATATAATAAAATTAAAAAATAAAAGGGTAAATTTTATTCTGATAACCACAACATTTTCTCATTATTTCTTTTATATCCACAATATTTTAATCATTTCTCTTTTGCACATGACATTTAACCCCTAATTCCTCTAATGTTTATGTTGTCACGGTCAGCATAAACTGCTGTGATGGGCGTAAGGAACTGACTTGTTTGCCCCTTTCTATTTTTCCGTCTTGCAGCAGCTGCATCTATCAATTCCAGTAGCAACGAGCAGAAGTTCCGCCTGTCAATGAAATTCCGGTGAAATGAAAGTGGCGCAACCATGGAGAGGGAACCTGCAACCCCATCAACCTATTTTCTATCGCCTTATCTATCTCTATCCGACCTTTGGAAAAGCTTTCTCTTCACAGTTGATTCCTTTCCCAGCATCGGTGTCCCACCATTTCTATCCCTAGATCTAAGCCTTGAATGTCAACTCCCGCTTCCTTTAAACCTTCTAAATATGGAGAAACTATAACCTTCTTAGACGGAATCTCCCACTTCTGCTTCCCACCTTTCCTCTCGATTGAACCCTTACCTTGCTTATTCGCATCAGTAGTGCTGAAGAAGTGCTCCCAACACTCTGCTATTTTCTTGACAGTGAGGGAGACAGGTTGAAAGCCAAAGGAGAACGTCTGAGGCAAGAGTTCTGGCACAGATGGCTGGCATCGGAGCCCCGAGCCCCCCTCCCTCTGACATCAAGTTTTGCAGGCTCGACCACATGGACACGAATGGCATCCGGCCGATTATGCTTCTTCTTAGTTCGGAGTCTGTTCAAGTGACCGTCAAACGTTTGTGATTGCTATCCACGAACATCTCTATCTACAGAGAGATGCGCCTTTGCAAGTGAAGCAAGTTAAAGCCATTTGATCGGCTGAAGATAAACATAGACAAATTGACGGTTACTGCTTCACCTCCAATGACGCGAATGGCATTGAGGTCCATGAATTTGATCTACAAGGGGATTTCGATCTCCCTCATGAAGCTACATGTCTCTGTCTTGGCGGATTCTTTAAAAATGACCGCAGTAACTCAGAGAAACGATGCAGGCCCGCATTTCATGGCAATTTCCTGCATGAACGAGGATTACTACTGACAATACACCATTAAATTCGGCATCTCAGCTCCACTACTCCACACTGTCCAGTAGCACCTCACAAGCAGCAAGCTAAATTGCAATCGCATGCAATGTCTTTCCATCTGCCAACTGATTTGAGGAAGAAGATGCACTTTCCGATTTCGTATTAGAAAAATAGACTCGTTGGAACAGTGTTTTCCCTTTCCCCATATTGTCGGAGGAGGAAGAAGAGAACTGAAACAGGTGATTTATGGGTAATTTCGCCATTTTAAAAAAAATAATGAAAATTTTTCTCTCAGAAAAACATAACTAATGGAAGTTGATGGTACAGGCATTAGAGAAATTATTAAAATGTCGCAAGTACAAAAGGAATAATGCGCAAATGTTGTGGATATTAGAGGAACTTGACATTAAATTTTTTGCTCATGTTGCAAAACATTCAAAAATAACGTTAAATTTATATAATGATTTTACGGTTGTTAATTCAACATATGAATCATTTAAAATATTACTCAGATATAAATGAATGATTTAATCAAATATTGTAACATTCTAATCTATAAAAGAGGGGTGTCTTAAATTTTTTCTTAATTTACACATGATTAAATATTTTAGGTAGATCACACATTACTTTTTGAAAAGATTTTTAATATCATAACAAAATAAATGATATATAACAAAATTCATTTTTGATCTAATCATTAAGATGAGCCAAGTGAAGGTTGCACACGGAAATATCTAATGGTATGGAATACCATTGAATTGTTTATGAGTTTATGCATATATTAATGTATCTCAGTATTTTTGTAATTTATACATGATTATATACATTTCTAAGCAGGTCCAACCCATTTAAACCTCTTATTCAAATGGTTTCCTTTTTGTTATGGATACTAATATAACGCAACCGGGCACTTTACCCTATTTTTATTTTTTTGGAAATTTTTTTATATAACTGTTAATTTATGTGTATTTACCATGTATATTAACTTTTACCATTTTTAGATATATTTTTATTTTTGAAAATCAGTTGCATTGTATTAATTTTTTTTATGGTACATATTTGTCTCCTTACTCAAAAAAAGAAGTCATTACAAATAAGACTACACAAATCGGCATCCTTTGATGCCATAACAGCTAGAGTCTAAGCCACTTTGTTACCCGACCTTAAATTCTCCAACGCTAGCTTCTTTATCCCCATTTCAACGCCCCATTGCAAACCCATAAGGAGCGCCATGGCTTCCATCTTCATGGGCTTGCCGTCTCCAAATTTTCTTTGTTGTTGCAGCCATGAACTGACCATAACTATATCTCAAGATTGCACTCAACCCCAAACACTTCTCTCTACCATTGCATCTCCCATCCAAATTCATCTTAATGGTTCCTGCATTTGGTCTTTGCCATCTCACAATTAGGTTGGTTTCCCACAGATTTGATACAGTCAAAGCTACTGCACCCTGATGAGCATGTACGTGGCCCCACATGAGCACATCTTGGAAATTTGGTTTCAGACTTCCTCTTTTACCATCTTAAATTACTAGAATGTCATTTATTTTCAAAAATTAGTAAAATTTGATTCACATGTTAAATACACTTAAATTAATAGTCAAAAAAAGTTTAGAAAATAAAAAGTAGGTTAAACCCTAGTGCATTTAGCTTCTTTTGTTTGGTTATACCTTTAAAAATATTCCATAGGGTGTGATAGATTTGATTTATATTTCATCACTGGGTCATGATTCAATCCTCAAGCTTTCTTCTTTTCAATTTTTTATTTTTAATAGATATGCATGCTTAAGAAAAATATTTTATTGCCTAATCTACATAGGCATATTCTTATTTTGTTTAATAGTTTTAAAATTTTTAAATAGAAAAAAATCTTGCATTTTAATGTGCAATGCAAGAAGATTGTAAAATTATTGTCCAATATTGAAATTAAATAGGGTCTACTTCTATGTAACCAGGTCACATAAAAGCTGTCTCACATAACTCTCTCAAGTTTTAAGATGTTGATGGTTGATATAAAATCCAATTCATTTGCTATATTTAATATCACTTGTTGAGCTAGGAGACTATATTTCATCTAACTTAAGTATGTGCATGGGTCACATTTGTTCAAATATATATATTTGTGTGTAAATTATAAAAAAATACTTAGATTCATTCGCATATATATTAGAATATACTAATATTTTATATAATCATTTATTTGTGAAGTGGTGATATTTTAGATAGTTTAGATATTGAAAACGCTATTTTAAAATTAATATTTTATCATTAAATCATTTTATTAAATTGATTTTACATATTTATATCGAGACCCATACACAATGATATGAGACAAATGAAAAGACAGTGGCCGTAAAGCCACATGTTAGTGTTTCGATTCTCCATGGCTACTGTGGATGAATTTTAATTTTTCCCCTAAATAGTGGGGGTTTTATGGATTCTCCCTTGGATGGGGTTATTGACAAAATGTCCTTCCATGATGTGAGGGCTATAAAAGATCCTTCGTAGTATGAAGATTGTGAAAAAACTTGATTGTAATATCATATGTTACAGTGTATAAATACAGATATGATAATATAAAATTTTTTCTCTGATATGATAATTGATAACATAATTGATAAATACTATTTAGATTTTTTATCTAATCATTAAGGAGAGCCAAGTGGAGATGGAACCCTAAAATATTTGGTTGTATCCAAAACCATTCAAGTGTTTCCTAGCAGATCTTAATAATTAAGATAAAGGTGTTCATGGAGGCAACTTCATCATTTCAAAAGAAGTTTATAAAAATCACAACTTAACATAGGGGGTATGCTCTGGAGAAATATGCTTGCAAATGCTGCCGTGTCTTACGTAGATTTGGTTAAGATAAAACATGAACCACTATGACAAATGACAATAAATGCAATTGTCTTGTTTTTTGGCATGTAAACTAAACTTTGTTATACATATGAATTTAGCCAAGAATAATTAATCGACTGCAAATATTTAATTCCTCAAGAGTAATAACGTGTTATAGTTCCTGTAATCAAATTTAAGCATTACTCGTAGTTGTTCGCGTTTGATGACTCCAAGTAACGATGTTTATTTCTCTAGGGATGAAAGCTGCATATAATAAATTGTTTTCTATATAATTAGCCCCTTAATGTCGTGAATTTGCAGATTTGACCTTAGAATTTTGTATATTTGCAAAATAACCTTCTAAGCTATTTAAGGGTTTTGCAAATTTAACCCTCTATAAAAATAATCTTTGTTTTCTTTTGGACAAAAATTCCATCAATGTTCATTTATGATTTTTACAAAGTCAACCATCTAATTTTGTGTTTTTGAAGAATTAGCTTTCTAGCTTCGCCATTGCAAAATTAATGTTAGACTTGTCAGGTTGTAATTTTACAATGTTGAAGGGTTAATTCCGTGAAATATAAAGTTAATGGGTGACTTTACAAAAGCACAAAGTTAGAAGGTTAATTTTTCAAAAATCTCAAATAAAACTTGAGGAAAATTTTATCTAAAAGAAAAGTATAAACGATCACTTTTCCAGAGATTTGAATTTTTTAAAAAAAAAAAACTTGGAAGGTTATTTTTGAAAATTTTCAAAAAAGGGGTCCAAATGCAAATTTACAAAGTTAAAGAGTCAAGTTTGCTAAAAACCCATAGAATAACTTTTATTTCAGTTGCATGCTTGCAAGTCCTTATGAAGATCCCCCTTGAATTTTTCTAGCAATATATAATAATACTCAATATTTATAGTAAAAAGGATGAACAACTATATTATGCAAAGATAGAAGAGATGCCCACTAGAACTAAGAAAATTTCTTCCCAAAAAAAAAAAGAAAAGAAAAGAAAATTTCTTATTTTTACGTAACCAGTACTAATAAGTGTTTTTCATGATAAAATTACTAATGAGCGTTTGAATCCTATGTAACAGGCTTCGTGTTGGTACCTGCCTCGATTGTATGTTATCTAACATTCCTCTCATTCTCTATCAGAAAAACAAAAACAAAAAAACAAAAAAAAAAATTCCCGTTAATTATATTTAGTATGCCAAAGTTTTTTCCTAATAAAAAATGTGAAATCAACAACCTCAAAAGGAAAAAAAAAAAAAAAAAAAAAACTGTGAAATCAACATCTAAACCGTTTAAAAATATTATTTAGATGAATAATTTCATAGATTATTATAACAATCCAACACATATGTAAATTCATCTAAGTGCTGTTAATAATTAAGGCCGATCCAAAACTAAAATTGAAATGATTTTCGACACCATTATAAATGATGACATCACCATGGGTTGGATTTATATTTCATTATCCAGGTATGCTCGAAGTGGAGAGAATTCATGGAACCGGTTCCATACAGGGGAGTTGGGATTTGGGAGCCTATTATCAATCACTAGTACCCCTAGCTATCGAGCTCTGAGTGTTCCCACGGCACATGCAACTGACAAACCCAACTATATATAAAAATTAATTAACCTAATAATAATAATATATTTACCTAGAAGGGAAAAAGGAGAAATGGAGCAAAGATATTATATAAGCTGAATTATTTCATTAGAGCTAGGTAGGCTTGAAGAAGCGATTCCAACTCTAGAACGACCACCTGCGGGAAAACGAGTAAAACACACATACAACTTCCCAAGTGATCATACTGAATGCATGGGGGATTGAGACGAACTGAACCGCCCGTGCATTTTATCTATTCTCCACACATACATAAACAGGAAAGCATGCAAGCATGCTTGTATTCTACTTTGGAAGTAGAGTGATCATGCTGAATGCATTGGAAGTTAAGGTGAACCCAACCATACATGCATATTCATTTATTAATTTGCTACACACGTCTTCTACTTAGGAAACAAAGAGAAGCTAGTAGTAGACGTGGGTCTCCTTCTCCTCATACTCATCAAAGCAAATTGGCATGGCAGGAACCTGCGTGTGAAGGAGGAGGCCTGATGAGTGATGATGGGCCACCGAAGAAAAACAGATGCTTCCTTCGCTCTTGGGGAATACTCCATTAGAGCTGAAGCAGCCGCTTGCATTGGATGTCATGATCTCTGATCTATACGCGTGATGATCTTAACGTCGACTGAGTACGTACTAGTTCGTCTCTATCTTCTGCCCATAAAAGCTCACACAAAGCGAATATATTATCAGAAATATTCAGGTGCAGCGCCCTGCACTGAAAACGCTGAAATAAGCTCAGTCTGAAAATGGTACAAATTCAACTTAATAAAATAGTTTAATTTAAATAACAATTTTAAAGTAGTTTTTTCAACATATAAACCATTTGTTATAAAATTTATATATAGATAAATAATTGTATAAAATTTCATTGCATTCTAGTGTGTGTGAAGCCCACTTTTGATCAAAGGTACTGTCGTTTCTGTGCAGTTGCGCCGCATCGGAACTGCTCTCTACATATATATGAAACTTTATACAATCATTTATCCACATATAAATTTTATAGAAAATGGTTTATATGTTGAAAAAACTATTTTAAAGTTGTTATTTACATCAAACTATTTTATTACATTGAATTTGTACAATTTTCAGATG
>JAXCLR010000105.1:36485164-36499212 GCA_035584095.1 Annona squamosa
CAGACCGGTCGGAAATCACTGAATTGCCGGCCGGCCTGAAAAGATCAGGGCTCTATATATATATATATGTGTGTGATATATTCAGCACCCGAATTCTCGTGCAGGCGCGCCATCGCGCCATCCATCCCAATGCTCAAGACCCTAGCCGTTGCAGGGCCCCGCGAGTAGGCCGCAAGGAGGAGTGAGGGTGCGCCTACCGTAGGGTGAAGCAATGCGTCTATGAATTTCTTATGTCAGGCTGTTGTGCCCAAAGCTGCTGCGCATTCATTTTTGGCAGCTGGTGCTGCCAAGGCATCAGCTCTCCTGCAGTGCCCTCCCACCCAATTTTCGCGCCCCAAATTTCTACTGCAATTGGCCAAAAGCAGATAAGAATTGGAAGGAAGCTACAGATACTTCGTGGAAAAATGTGGCGAAAAAATTGAGAAACAAAATCTGGTGGGATGAAATGAGCATCACAAAATCAACGCTACCAAAGAGGACGGAAATAAAAGAATTGCCCGTGATTGATTCTCCATCCAAAAATTTGTTTGGATGAAAAAAATGAAACGGGCAAGCGATGATTGGCGGATTGGTAACAAAAACAATTGCAGATTTTTTTTTGAGTCACCACGAAAAGAAAGGTTGATTTTCTACCATAAATTTTCCAAGTGTAAAATCAAAGAAGAAGGTAATCTTTGTGTTCATTGCAGATAAAAAAATTTTTAAGCTTCTAAATTTTAAAAATGATCAAAATGACCTGCAACATGTACCCATAAGTCATTCAGGTTAAGTACATTTTTTGTGGAAATTTTTTTTAACCTTAACTATTATGTGATTTAACTGTTATTGCTGAATATTTTTTATTAATTTATAATAGAAAGTTACAAATGGGCACCTTCAGCTTGATGAAACCATCAAAAAATTCAGCGGGATGAATGATAATAGTTGTGAAAAAATATATATTAGAAATAAAAATTGTAGGTTCTGATTGATTCTCTAACTAAAAAAAAAGGTTGATTATCTGCTACAAAGATCCCATGTGTAAATCAAGGAAGGTACTCTTTATTGGTCCCGAGTTGATGGCAATTACTCAAGAGGGGAGGGGTGAATTGGGTAATTAAGAATTTTAAAATTTTAATTACAGATTCTATCCCGGTTTAGTTTAATCCCCTTTAATGAATCAAAAAGAAAGTGATAAGATAATGAAAGCAGAAAAGAAAAATAGTTGACAATATTTATAGTGATTCGGGCAACCTTTTCTACTTCATTCTTCCAAGCTCACACTCCTTTGTGACTTGGGTTCCACGATGTATTCCGCGAATACAACTAGGTCACCACTCTCTTCTAGATTCTAGCTCTATGGGACATATGCAAATAGAGCCTCTGCTCTCTTCTAAATTCTAGCTCTAGGGGGCATATACAACAAATAGCAGAAGTAGGTGACAGTTCTGCTCCAATCATATCGCTACTTTGCTATACCTTGGTTTGAGACACCAAAAAACAAACCAAGCACCCAAAACAAAATAATTGGATAAAAATAAATGAAATCTACACTTTACTAATTTGTGTAGCAAGATTCAGCTCAAGGAAGGGTTTGTTGATGCAGCGAATCGTTCCGTGTTGAAGCAAACCGCAACTTTGATCTTGCTCTTCCTTTGAAATTGTATAGTTCACTCAATTTGTAGAGAAAAGTATATTGAAACTCTTAGTAGCACTTCTTTCCTCTTTTTCAGCCTTAACTTGTATATTTCCACATTTGTTTGAGAATTTATATATATATATAAGAGAGAATTTTGAACGTTATAGAGTTTGTTGGCACGTAATAAATGTTCCAACGTTCAAAAATTCGAACGTTATTCCTCCAAGTCGCAGGTGAAGTCAACTTCGTGTGCGACTTCACCCAAGTCGCATGTTGGAATCAACTTCAGGTGCGACTTCAGCTGTTCTTCAGTTTCCAAGTCTATCCTCTGAGTCGACTTAGTCTGGGACTTGGCTTCAAGTCGATCTTGGAGTCGACTTCGAGTGCGACTTGGTTTCTTTCTTTTGCCAGGTCAGTTTGATCTTTGTTGAAGTGTCTCTTACTTACTTAACTTCTTTTTCTTCTTTGGTCTTTCAATATTTGGAACTTATTTGTATAAAATTTCTTTAGCTTTAAGTCTAAAGAACTGGAAAAACTCGAATCTTGTATGAACAAATCCAACTTTGATTTAGAATGGTTGAATCCATGTGTCGTGCTTGTTTTAAACTTGGATTAGTCTTCATATATTCAAGTTGAAAATTTTAAGTTGTCTTCATCTTCAATTTGATTCAAGTCTATATCGAAGTCGGCTTGGCCTTCGACTTAAAATTCTGAAAATCTGCACTACCTATCTGAAGTTGATGCTGGAGTCGACTTTGCCTGCGACTTCACAAGTCGTAAGTGGAGTCAACTTGATCTGCGACTTCGGCAATTCTGCTCACCAGTTTCAACACTAGAAGGAAAGTGTCCTGTGAAGTCGATACTGGAGTCGACTTGATCTGCGACTTCGTCCAAGTCGCTAGTAGAGTCGACTTCATCTGCGACTTCAGCAACTCTTGGTCTTCAATTTCAACGCTATCTAAAAAATCAACTCTTGAAGTCGCTGCTGGAGTCGACTTAGGGATCGACTTGGCCTAAGTCGACATCTGAGTCGACTTGGAGATCAACTTGATCTGTCATACTTTGCATATTTCATTTTTATATTCTTAAACACTGCACAAAACATATTAGTTGCTAAGATTTAATCAAATTGTGTTGTTCAATCATCAAAACACATGGTTTGGGTATTTTTCATTCAATTTCAATAATTGTTTTCAACACTCTTCACACCAACTAAAGATTTAAAAAATGTTGAATCTTTAAAATTTTTAAGATGATCATAATAGCCTCCCAAATTTATCCTTAATTTTATATTTCACTCGATGTTTTTAAATTGTACACAATATTAAGTATGTTTCCCAAAAAATATTTGTAATCTTAATTGTCATTTGATTTAAATGTGATTGTTGATTGTTTATAATTAATTTGTACTTGAAATTTACACATGGACATGAAGAACATGGGTAGTATGGATGGACGACGACCTGATCCCTAGAGCAACATAGATTTAAGTTATGACATTCATGTAATGCAATTATGAAATCATAATTTTTTATCTGACTTCTACATATTTACAAAATATGGATTGCAGATATCTTTCAACATTCCAAACACATTAAAGAAAATTTATTTTCTATGTTAGTTAAAGCATGCTCATACAACAATTAACATGCTCATATGGATAAATAGATACCTTCAATTCTAAAATAAACACTAACTTGTGCATATAGCATGCTGATCTAACACTTAGCATGTTGATAACCAAAGATGAAACAGATGTCCTGCAATTTCACTTTACACATTGTAGGTATAGCATGCTCATTCAACACGACAAGAAATTAACACTCACAAATAGATGACCTTCAGTACCAAAATACACACTGACTTTTGTATATAACATACTGTTTCATTATTTATGATGTAGGTAACCAGAAATAGATGATATGATATTTATTATTAGATACTGACTTGTGCTTGTAGCATGTTTATTCAACACTTAACATGCTGCCAACTAAAAATTTATTAAAAAAAAAAGTGATTTACTAAATTTTACATAGAATTCAAATCCTATACGAGATGCCGATTTTACAAATGTACGTGTAGAATAGCTATTTTTGGATAAAACAGTATGCATATTAATTTGAGAAAGGAGTATAAATTGATCAACTATCATCTATTTATCACTACTTTTGGATTGCATTTTAAATATTTAAATAGATTTATAAAATTAATATGTTTTAAAAATGACATTAACATACTAGTTTTGGAAGCATTACTATTTTAATAATTAACTGGACTTTGTACAGAAGATTTAGTTGTACATTTTTCATATCATTATGCAAATTGTGAAAATCTAGTTGCATAGCTTTCCTATCACTATATAAACTATTTTAAAGAAAGAAATGATTTTAGCATGCTATATGGAAATATTAGCATGCTGATAATATGACTCTAGAGTATTTTCTTTTCCGTAATTATAGTATTTTAAAACATCAGCATGTTCACATTACAATTTTACACCATTTCTTTTTGCAACGTAGATGTTATTGCGTTGCAAGGAGTTGCAAAATTGATGTATTATATTTCTTGTTAGTTGAATAATCTATATTGTCTATCAAATTTGATTTAGTATGTATTTAGTAAATGACATCATTAATGAAAGTAGACAAAAGTATGTCTCCATTGCCCACAATGGAATTCAATGAAGATGCTAGAGACATTAAAGAAAGTGGACAGAGTTCGACAACTGTGATTACTTTTACTCACAATGCGCCTGCTGAGTTAACTCTTATTATTGGGCAAGAGTTTGATAGTGAAGAAGAGATTTATTCTTTCTATAATTTATATGGAAGATGTTGTGACTTCTGTATAAGAAAAAGCGATATTAGATCTAAAAAAGATAAGTAGATATGCTACGTATTATGAAATGCTCAAGACAAGGACTTAGAAGGAATGTACAAAATGTTGAAAAAAAGAAGAAGAAACAGATGGACATTACTAGATGTGGATGTCTTGCATCACTTACCATCAAGCTCGTAGGTAATACATTGAAATGGACAGTTATGAGTTTCAAGAAAGAGTACTCTCATAGGTTGGAGACTCCCACAAAGTCTCGTTACTTACAATCTCATCGCAATGTACCAGACTTACAACTAAATATAGTGGAAGATCTGTGCAAGGTTGGTATTAGAGTATCCAGATCATTGCAATTCATGATTAAAGAGGTTGGAAGACGTGATCAACTAGGATTCACGGAAGTTGGCTTCGTAATGCCTTAAGATTAAGACAAATGTCAAGATATGGTGGGAGTGAAATAACATTACTAGAGTACGTTTAGAAGCAATTTGCTACAAAGCCGGATTACTTTTATGAAATTCAGGTCGACGAGTACCATCAGTTTATATATAGACATGAGCTTTGGATGAGCATGACAAAGCGTGAGGGACACTTCAACCAAATGGACCATTATAGACGTGGGGGAATTAACTGTTCAGTACTTTTCATCAACAAAAAAAAAAACTCAATAATTACAGTAAGCATGGTCTGGCCAAGCCCGATCGGGGCTACTGTTGCCAAATATGAGCCATTGGTTCGGTTTATTGTAAATTATGCATTTTAACTCTAGCTTTTGTTATCATATAATCAATTAATTCTTATATTTTTTATACTTTGGACACTCTGAAGGGATTAAAATTTTCATTCGAGATTTAATTTTGAAGTTATAAAATCAAATGTTATTTTATGTCATTTAATATAGTTCTAAATTAAATCATTATCTATTTTCAAAAGATTTTCTTATTTACTAATCGTGTTGGAGCTAATCATTATTTTCAATAACGTAAACCAAGTCAAGCAGTCCCCTAAAAAGTGGTCTTTAAAGTTGTCTTACTAAAAAACCGACTTATCTTATTTTCAAAAGATATGGATTAGTAATTAGTAAATTTTCTATTTTTGCAACAAAGACTTCTATCAGAAATTTTTGCTATCTTCACGTGAAGTTCCATGCTTACCCTTAGATTTTTAATTATATTTTTAAAGCTAAACTATTTATTATTTTTAACACAACTTTTTCAGCATGCTGCTAAAATTAATTTTCATTGAAAACTTACATCTTGTAAAAAAAAATAGCATTTTGATAGTGAATGGACACTAAATGACATTTTTGAAAAAATTTATAGCATAAATCAAGAATAGTTTGCAATAAACAAAAATTTCAAAATCATAAATAAATACACATGGATAAAATATGAAAAATGATTTAGATTTTTTAAAAATTTAAAATTAAAACATTCTTTAGATTTTAAAAATATTTTAAAATTAAAAACAAAAATTGGTATAGAGCCTATGTGCTTACGTTAAAGGTTGGATCATTAACAAGAAATTATTGTTTCTACAAAAATACATTTTTGTGACTATAATTATTGGCAGTGGTAATCATAAAACAACTTGTTAATTTTTACATTTATTATTATTACTATTTTTATGCTTATTATCCAAAAAGTATCTTGGGAACTTTTCGTATTATATATTTATTTAAAAATTTTAACAGTCACATATTCATCATTAATTACTCTCAGATCAGGTTAGATATTTGTAAATTATAAGTTGTTAATAAAATTAACTTTTCCCACATTTATATTTTATTAGTTTATATTACGATTGGTTTATAAAAAAATGTGGTGATTTACTTCAATACTTTCATTTAATTTGGTTTGTGTTTTGCAAATTCATTTATTGTATTTAGCACTATTTGTTTACTTAAAAACCAAAATTATATCAATTGGAGTCGTGTCGACAACACCTTCTAAAGTGTATAAAAACATGTACAAATTTAGAAAGTTGCGTCAATTCATACACTAAAGTTTTAAAATATTATAAAATGCTATAGAATTGTTAATCTAGGCAAAATAAATATTTTTGATGGTTTAGATATTAATTAGGACCTCATGGGCCCTTATAGTAAATAAATCATTTTTAATGGACTTAAAGTTACTATTAAGTAATGATTAATTTTGAGAATGATGTAAGTTATGTATTAGGATAATTTTAGTATCTAAGTAAAGCAAACAATACCAATTCAAATGTAAAATATCTGGACTCATATATATATATATATATATATATATATATATAGGAAAATATAAGAGTGCATTAAATTCGCACCATACTTAGCATGCAAACCATTGTGAAAATGGCCCATTTGATTATAAAATGAATATCTACCCTATCATTATATTTAAAATTATTTATTATAACTTCTAGCATTGTACCAATTTGTAGCTAAATCAAACATGCGTATAAGCCCTATCTTAAAATAGTATAAAATTAATATAATAAAATAATTTGATATAAATATCAATTTTAAAAATATATTTTTAACATTTAAAGTATCTAAAACATAATTTTTTATATGAATAAATGACTATATAAAATATTATTGTATTTTAATACATGTTGGGCCTATTTTGTGGCTTAATTAGAGTGTGGAGGGTCTACACATAAAAGGTTCTCATATATATAATTGTGTTGAAAATTCAAAACACAGCCCGTAATTAATTTTTTTATTGACATTAAAAGTCACTCATCATAATGTCATTATTACCAAAATGCTTACATAAATTCTAACTGTAGAAACAAAATGAGAAACAATTTACAGTCATAATAGTTTTAACGGGATTTTGCTAACGCACTACGAAACAGCAGCGTCAGTGGTATTGAATTGGGACCGCCGGCGTATGGCTAGCGAGGTGGGGTAGCAGAAGAGTGCAAGAAGGGTTGAGGCATGAGCACGTAGCTGTAATGAGGAAGAAAAAGAGAGAAAGCGGACCACCTAAGTGGACTGAAATATAAATTTGTAACCATTTTAACAAAGTGGGTGGGGAGATAGGAAGCGTATAAGAAGAGAGGGATATTACTGCAATATTCAAACAAGAAGATATTAATTCAATTTTTGATTTTTTCTTATTTTTTTGGGAAAATTTTAAATGTACCTGCAACCTTTGCCCTTCATTTCAAATATAGTCACTAAGTATGAAATCTTTAATATATATACTCACTAAGAATGCTCCACAAAGCAAGTATACCTCAAACCGTAACGATCTATTGGAAGATTATCAATGTGGTAAGGAAATGATAGATATATCCTAGACTTAGGACTGAGTTTGAAGCCTCCTCATATGGCAATGGGCAACTACAGTTCTATTAACTAGCTTTTCCTTATATCCATGAACTAAAATGGTTTCTTCTAATGGGATCCAAAGCTAGTTAAAGTTCAAGAGAGCTTCAAAACAAGCCCTAAGTCCAGAATATATCCATCATTTCCTCTCTACATCGATAGATTTTATGAAAATTTTCATACTTAGTGAGTATATTTGACATTATTGGAAAAAATTGTGATTATATTTGAAATTATCCCTTTTTTAGACAATAAGTGATAGTCCATTCTTGCAAATCAACGACCACTTTAAGAAAAAAATTCCAATCATTAGTAGCAACAAATAATGTTTATTAGCATAGAAAATTATATTGCAAGTGTATAAAACCTATCTGGG
The DNA here is from genome assembly GCA_035584095.1 of Annona squamosa. NCBI lineage: Eukaryota > Viridiplantae > Streptophyta > Magnoliopsida > Magnoliales > Annonaceae > Annona > Annona squamosa. The sequence goes on from JAXCLR010000105.1 coordinate 36,493,313, forward strand.
GATGAATGTAAGGACTCGCAAAGAGAAGGGCTAATAACAGAGATTAACTATTTGCAATTAAATATTGAAATTTTTGTAAATAAACTCACATAGTTTGACAATAATGGCAAAGATACTCATATAGTTTTTGAAATTACAAATTACCCTCATGTAATTTAATCATGACATTTATATATTTGCAAAGGTTTGCAAAGTATCAAATATAATGTTTTACGACCGGTCAGTCACGCCCAACCACGACAACCAGTGGTAAAAGCCATTTGATTCTGCGAGATTGTTGTCCACCGTTGGATGAAGCTGATGAAAAGCTACGACCGCGCAAGGGCATTAAATGGAGAAAGATGACAGCCCAGCCCCCTGTCGGTGGGGGATTTTTCCCAATGACCCTCCAGCCTCCTGCATCTTTTCGCCCGCACGCGATGATCCCTCCCGCTCGCCTCTCATCTGCTCTCTCTCTCTCTCTCCTCTCCCACTCCTCTCTTGCCTCCCCCTGGCAACGACGTCTCCTCTCTCGTGTCGGAGGAACCAATAGCCCGCTTCCACATATCTGAGAGCAATAACAACCCCTCCTGCTCCCGGACCCTCTCATCTGCTCCCTCTCTCTCCTCTCCCATTCCCGGACCCCATGTGGTATTTCTCCTGAAAAACTATTGTGAGACAAGTCCAGAATCTCCAAATTTGGATTTTCTCCAAATGAAGAAGGGATGCTGCCCGGCAAAGCATTCACAGACACGTTAAATCGGCGTTATCATTCATCAAAAAAAAAAAAAATTGGCGTTATCTAGGAAGGTGGTGAACAATATTATCTGAAACTGGCCCCTTTTTTTCTATCCTGTTTTATTTCTTTACTATCTTCAAATATTTCGCAATCCAAAAAATTGCTTGCAGCTGCACTTCATTAGTGCCCGCAAAGGTCTTTTTAACTCAATATGTTTTATTCTTCTTTTCTGCACCATTAGTCTGACAAATGCAAAGACCTTAATTCTGAGAACACCCGTATGAGGAGGTGGCAGAGATTACCCAGCCTTCTTACCTTGCTTGGTCTGAGGTATGGGCTTTGCCGTAATTAGCGTGTGAGCTTTGTCATAATTAGCTTAATAGGCCAGACAAACCTGCACCCCCTTTTTGGGTGATTTGACCTCCATTTTGATTATATCAGCTATATAATTGTCGTTCTAGCTTCAGATGGCAACTATTGTCATTTCTGCCAAAGTGGGTTGGTTATCAACAATTTTGTTCACTTGATAATTTGAAAAATGCCTCAATACCTTCTTTATGTTTTGTTATTGCTTTTCTCCCCATTTTCTCTTTATGTTTTGTTTCTGCCAAACTGTATGTTATTTACACAATTTTTGTATGATAATCCATATCTCACATTGGTTGTGTTGATCCTCAGGGCGTGCATTCAACTCTTGATGGCTGCCCAGCCAAACCATGGGCACCTGATGAAGAAAGGATAAACAAGCTTGTATTCGTAGGGAGGAATTTGGATGAAGATCTCTTCAAAAAGGGCCTCAAGTGTTGTTTGGTGTAAAAGTTTTTCAGTGGCTTCAGGGCTATTTATGTACGAGTAATATCATGCAAATCGGGACTTCCATGATCAACTATGAATCTCATCATTTGAGCAGCTTGTTCAAGAGCCATGCCTGAAGTCAGATGCAGTTCTGTAGACTTGAACGTCCATGCATTGCAGAGGAATGATGTGAATGACCTTTCAGCACTCACGTTTGAAGATTTAGGAGATGTTTAGGTAGGATCTTTTTCATAGAACATTCAAAAGAATTAGAAACGAGCTTGTTATAAATTACATATTTGTTATTGGATTTTGGTTCCATGACAGTAAACAATAATTTTTTCAAGTTATGATTGTTGTGTCAAACATTTTTGTAATAGCATTATTCAACTAGCGCTGTCTGTGGAAAATTTTTCTTCCAATTCTTAGCAAAGATATGATTTCAGTTGCTTTGATCAAGTGCTAAGTGAGTACTCAATGACGCGGATCAGAAAATGATTTTAAAAATAGATAAAATGAACGTTGAAAAAAAGATGGATAACAAAAGCTGCTCCTGTATATAATCACGAAAAGACGCTGAACACCAAGATCGACTCTATGATCTAATAACCATTACACTATTTACTATAAATTATGCAGCGGGCAACTATACCGAAAAATCTCTGATTGAAAGCCTTATTGAAGCGAAGGAAAAAAATATAAAGCCCCAAAAACCAACGGCATATGAAGTGGCCACCAATAGATAGAAGAACAAAGGACCGTCCATGAAAGCAGTTTCTTCTTCTTCTTTTTCTTCTTTCTCATTTCCAGAGTCCGACGAGCAAGTCCTTACAAGTGGCTGCCCACATAGGCCTAGATTGCCCTCATAGCTTCTTTCGCTGAAAGTCTGAAACTGGCAGAGAAATGGGATTTCTCCAGACAGATTGTTGAAGGCAACTCTGAAAGTGGAAAGCGAGTGGAGTTGAACCAGCTCAGGAGGGATTTTCCCTATCAAACTGTTGTGTGAAACGTCCAAGCTCTCCAAATTCTCTAAGTTCTGAAATGATGATGGGAGTAAGCCTGTTAAGAAGTTGTGGGACAAGTTCAAGGATCTCATCTCCCTCGACTCTCCAATCTCCTATAAGGCTGTTTTCTGAGAGATCTAAGAACTGTAGCTTTGGCATTTTACACAGCCTTCTAGGAACCAGACCTTCAAAAAGGTTCCCTCTCAAGAGAAATGCACCAAGGCCAGAAAGAACAGGTAACCAGCTTCAAAAATTATCAGATAGGCAATTGTTAACAATGTCCAACAGCAGTAGGTCTGGGCTGTTTGCGAGGCTCAGAGGGATCTTTCCTGTGCCATCCAAGTAAATAATAATGTAAAATCCTTCTGTTGAGAATTTTTAAAAAAAAATTATAATTTTCTCTGTTTGCTAATTAGTCTTCTGATTTGTCCAAAATTAATTTATTTGATTTGCCGATTCTTTAGAAAATAGGGAAAGTCGGCGAATTTGGGGCATCAGGCATACATGCATGGAACTGAAATGGCGGCCTGAGCTGGACTTTTACAAAGTATACAGAACTTTACGGTTTCAGGAGGAGAACTGAAAGTGTTCTGTATTTTTTTTTTCAACATTTACCTGGAGACGAGAGAGGTGCGGGAGATAGTGTCCAGGGAGAGACAGAGCTAGTGGGAGGGGTTGCTGCTGCTCTCGGATCTGTGGGAGCGGGCTGTTGGTTCCTCCAATGGGAGAGGAGAGGGAGGGAGCAAATGAGAGGATCAGTGAGTGGGACGGATTCCTCCGGTGCGATGTCACGAGCGGAGAGGAGAGAGAGGGCTATGAATGCTTTGCTAGGCAGCATGCCTTCTTCCTTCGGAGAAAATCCAGATTTGGAGATACTGGACTTGTCCCACAATGGTTTTTCAGGAGAAATACCGCATGGGGTCCGAGAGCGGGAGAGGAGAGAAAGGGAGCAGATGAGAGGGTCCGGGAGCGGGAGGGTTGTTGCTGCTCTCGGATCTGTGGGAGTGGATTGCTGGTTCCTTCGGCGCGAGAGAGGAGACGTCGTCGCCAGGGGGAGGCTAGAGAGGAGCGGGGGAGGAGAGAGAGGGAGCCGATGAGAGGGTCAGCGAGCGGGAGGGATCATCGCGTGCGGGCGAAAAGGTGCAGGAGGCTGGATGGTCGTTGGGAAAAATTCCCCACTGACAGGGGATGGGTTGTCATCTTTCTCCATTTAATGCCCCTACGCGGTCGTTGCTTTTCGTCAGCTTCATCCAACGGTGGACAGCGATCCCGCAGAATCGGCTTTTACGACTGGTCATCGTAAAATATCATAATTCGCAAAGTACGTACGGATCTTTGCAATTTTAAAAATTAAATAAGATATTTAGTTTTTACAAATATACCCGCCTAATTTATAAACATTTGAAAATATTTCCAAACTATGCACCATTTTCAAAACTATGATGGTGCACATCGTTATAGCTTAGATATATTTGAAATAATAATTAAATTATATGTGAATAATTTATAATTTTTAAAATTATATAAATATATTTACAATTATGATCAAACTAATTCCTTGTATTTGTATTTGCAAATTACTATTAAATATTTACTTACAGTTGGTGGTACGGTCAGTCTAAAGTCTTATTTGGCTGAGATCCATCTATCGAAATTCATCGCAGAGAAGGTAATAAAGTAGTAGATTAATAGCTAAAATTTGCCCCAGTTTTAGCCCTTGGAGTGCCGCAGATTTTCATAGGCTCCAATAGGTATCTCGGGTATTGCACTTTACAATAGAGGAGAAATTAGCAGGCCAAAGCTTTCATCTACATATTTTTATTCATTTTTCTGAATTAAATAAGATTTCTGTTTGGGAAAATAAGAAATAAATAATTAAAAATATACAATATTTTGAAAATATTATCGGTTAGTGTCCCTCAAGGCTAGTAGTATAGAGAGGGGGATATTGGCCCTAGGTACATGGTGTGCATGGAGGGAACATTTGCCTCTTGGTAATGGTAGTTTAAGAAGTATGTGAAGGGGATACAATTTTTTTTTTTCGTGCGAAATTTTGATACGTGTGGGCGTTTTGAGTTTTGAATTTTTTTAAAATTTTCTGTGGGCTTACGTGTAATCTTTATACTTACCAAAATTTAGAATTTTAGAATTTATAAAAACATATCAAAAATCTAAAAGTTATAAGTCAACTAAATACAGAAGGACCAACATAAAAATAAAAAATAAGAAAAACTAAAAACAGCAATATTTATGGAGGTTTGGTACATACGAATATTTTGAATCGGAACAATAGATAACACATTATTTAGAAACCACACATGAAATATACTTATCGAAAAAACGAAAACCATACATAAAATATTATTTCAAACAATATCAATGGTTTAGATTTCACCAAATCAGTTTAGTGGACCTACACCATGTGGTGACACTTTTGTGAAAAATGTTAAATTTTGAACCATAATTTTTAAGGAGATATTGTATTTGCACCTATATAGGTTGAATAATATTGCAAATATATGATTACTTTTATGAAATTGCAAGAGTATATACTTACATAGTTTGGCTAAAATTTGAAAGCATATTACTTCCGTCCGGAGCGCACATTAATGAGCGTTAATTTTCAAAATAACAAAAATGGACCTAAGAATGTTATTCTAAAGATATTTTTTATTGGGATACTTAAAAAGTTATTTTCTATTGTAATATTTAAAGTTTATTTGTAAAATTATTTATCATAGAATATTTCAAAATCTATCCAACACAAAATTAATCAATTTAATGCGAGAGATGTTTTAAAAATAAATTTTTATATTTAAAATATTTTCTCGTAAATTTTGTTTGTTGAAAATATATATTCAATTGATTATTTTTATTTTTATTATTTAAACATTTATTGTGTGTTGTATTATTTAATAATTTTTATTGAAACTTTTACAACATTTCTAAATAAAAATTTATTTGTCACAGGGCATGTTTGTCATTTTAGTAATTTTTTCTAACACCCATTAACATTCCCCAACTGAAGTTATACGTTTTCATTTCCTGTGAAATAAGCAGGGATGTTGGTTGTATGCTCCTGGGAACATTGAACCTCAATACTCTCGGGTGTATACACTCATTTTTTTATTTTTTTTGAAAATTTTTTTATACCATTGTTAATCTAAGTGTATTTTTTTTACTAAAATGCCACTAATTTTTAAAAATTCGAAAAAATATAATACACTTAGTTAACAGTCTCATGAAAAAAATTAAAAAATAGATATATGCGCCCCGGAGCATCGGCCGACTGATCATTTACGACCGGCGACCGGTCAAAAAATATATTTTTTTTATTTTTTTTGAAAAATAATTTTATAAACATGTTAATCTAGTTATATTTA
>JAXCLR010000105.1:36499312-36527436 GCA_035584095.1 Annona squamosa
AAAAATGATAAAATTTGGTTTATAGATTAAATATAACTAGATTAACATGTTTATAAAATTATTTTTCAAAAAAAAAATAAAAAAAATATATTTTGGACCGGTCGCAAATCACCGGATTTGCGACCGGTCGTAAAAGATCAGGGCTCGGAGCATCGAGCCTCAATGCTCCCGGGAAGATAGGATTAGGTTTCAATAAGCAAATATGCTTGTCATTTGGTCAACAGTTATGACAAACTTGCAAAATTGCGAAAATTAAGTTGGTGCGGATGGAAAAATCCCTTTCTTAACTCAAACCGTAGATTTATGTTAAAACTTTTTGTTTAAGCTGAACATAAAAAAAATTGGAGCTCTATGTTTTAAATAATCAAAAGATAAATCATTTTTCCCTGGATATCATAGACTGGTAGTCTGACCGTTTTTTCTAACCTTTGATTATCTTACCCTTGACATTTTCCGGCCTTGTTACCGGGATGGGTTTGAATTTTCTGCCACCTTACCGGTATATGTTAGAATATACACATTACGTGATCACGTAAATGCTTGAATTTTTTGCCCACGTTACCAGGATAACGATTAAAAAATAGGTTAATCTTTTGTAGTATTTGACAGCCTATGAATTGAATTTTGGTGATTATGATGATCACGAAATACTTGATCGATTTGGAACTAATTTAGATCTCTCTTATTTAGGCAAGGTTTAGTTGTACTAAAAATATAAGTGTGAAGCGATTGTGATTGGAAGTCATTGACTCTTATCTTTAATTATATATGAATCATTGCATGATTGGATCAATCTTTAATAGTGATTGGATATAATTGATTCTATCATTAATTGTGTATGGATATAATTGTATGATTGATTGGATATAATTGTAAATGTCATTAATTGAGATTGATTATTATGAGTTATATTTGAGATATTTTGTGAAGAGGCACGAATTGTCATGACAAGATAGATATCAAGATGGACAAAAATTTGTTTTCTGAGAAGTAGAACAAAGGTCGACTATTTTTATCTAGCAGAAAGGTCATTATTTTATCACAAAAGGTCAACTAATAATTCAACTGATAATTCAACAATATCTCTAACGGCAAAAAGTCAACTATTTTAGATAGAAAGGTTGGTTGTTTTCTTTTAGCAGATAAAAAAGTTGACTATTTTTTGAAATGCGAAAATATTGCAAGTAAGCTTCATTGAGCTATTTATTATTCACTTATATCACCTTAGTATTAATGGCTATCTATACTATCTCAGGTATTAGCAACTATATAAATAAATGCTAATGTGTATAATGTAGCCTAAGAAGCTACATGATAGTAGAATTTCAGTGAATTAGTTGTTGAATATGTGAAAGATTCTATGAGTTGTAGCAAATGTACAAAATTCAATTAGTGAGAATTGAAGAGGTGGATTTTGATAAATGGATTGGTGTAAGCCTAAGATGGATTTACTTGTGACTCCCCATTGCCTAGACATCTTCAATGGCTAGTCAATGGGTGCCGCATGATCTAAAAAAAATTCGACAGTGTCTTCCCTAACCTCTAAGGCGGTATTATGGTATACAAAATCTGTTATATCACAATTCCATTTTAAAATATAAATACTTAGCTTTACATTCACCTATTCACATGTCTATACTATAAAGACATCCATAAAAAATCATTATAATCTATCATTACTCTATAAAACAAAATAACATATACATCTGTTCAAATATATTGTAATTAAGTTCAAAAATATCCAAATACAATAGGTTCTTTGTAGTTGAATCAAATTAGGTAAATTTTTACCATAACTGGTGTCGAAAGAAGCATAAAGCTCAAAATAGCTAAACAAACTCAGTCCTCTACCAATCCCATCTCGAGCTTCTTCTCCTGGCCTATGGTTTAAAAAAATAATAAATAATATTAGTCTAAATAGACTTAGTAAGTAGATAGCAATTAACATGACAATAGAAGCAGATGAGGCCCATGATATACATGTCATGACAATGATGTAGAATGTCAACTCCTAAATGACCATATAAGATGTGAAATCAACACCCCTGCCAAAGAAAAATATGTATTTAATCGTATATCTTTAACAAACCATGCACAACCCCCCTCCTCATGTTAATTAAGGGTTAGGAACAACAATTTCCTTATGTTAATCAAGGGCCATGAACAACTTTATACAACCACCCACCCATTCATATTTACAGTTGTATACCAAATTTAAATGATATAATATACCCATGATAATACTCATTCATTGAACTAACAAAATGCCGCCACTTATCTCGGATGGTGCATTATCCCATACAAACAAAATGAAATTACAAATCACATATATAACATTATTAAAATCAATAAATATATACATTGATTTAGTACATCAATTATCACGTAAGAAATCCATTATACACCCAATCGACATTAGAGGGCAGACCTTTAGTTCTCCATACCAGTTGACCACACCCAGGCCATACCACATTCTAGTACTGCGAAAGCTACACAAATGTTATCTATTTCACCAAACCTACACATAAATATCTAATTTCCTATGAAACCATCTAAGCCTAACTCATCCAAATCTCAAAATGCCTTAACTATGAAATTTCTTGGACAGTACCCACTCCCACCATTTCTATAATAAATTTAAGAAGAGAATTCATCATTAATTCAAGAAAATGGAATATCTACTTACCTTGATTATGGTTTCCCTTAAGAACAACAACCCTAAACTGGTATCTCTGAGATTTTGAACTCTATTAATGCGAATCGGCGATCTATAAGGCTATTTGGGGAATTTTTGACAAGATTTAGGGTAGAATCAATCGCTGTGAAGAATAGCAAATGGAAGGAGAGGAGGCAGAAATGAGAGGAAAAAAAGAGGAAATGAAATGGAGTCCTAGCCCAGATGGGCCTTTCTTTTAATGGTCATCCTTGGGACGGTCGAGCCCAAGTAGGGACCAAGCCCGATCACATTTTACAACTTGCTTTTCCAACTATATAACCTAGTAAATTAAAAAAATTTCTAAAGGCGCTACCCCCTTCACTCCGCAAGGGGTGTTGCCCCCTCCACCCCTGCGACCTGACTGGACAGGTTGAACCCTATACTGATCTGTGAGGTTCAAAATAGTCTTAGTGCCTTAAATAATGCATAATCATACACATCTAAATTGATATTCAATAAATCATATCACAACCAAGCAGTGCGGCTATCGAAATTTGCCAACGCACACACTCATACTCATGTCTAACATTCTCATGAATGGTGTGTCTCATACAACCCAACATATTGAGATCAGAACATATACATGTATGAGCTAAGTGTTGTTAGTCCCGAGTTTATGACAAAATCCAAGAGGGGAGGGGTGAATTGGGTTTTTAAAAAAAAATTTATAATTAGAAGCTTAACCCTTATAAGTATAATTTCCTTGATGAAACGTGCTATGAGATAGAATGAGACAGTGCAAATGAAATATAAAATGCAAGCAATCAAAGCACACAAGAGAGAACAATATATAATGGTTCGAACAACCTTCCCTGATCCACTCTTTCAAGCACACGCCTATTGTGTCTTGGGTTCTACTATTGTATATTTAGTACAATCTAGAGCACTCACTCTCTTCTAAATTTCAACTCTAAAAGGCATATACAATAATCACTTGTTGGTGAGACCAACTCCAACCAACCAAGTCTAATTTATTAGTGAGACAAACTCAAACCAACCTTCTGCTTTTCTTCTTCTTAGATTTGGTCTCCAACACTAATACAAGGCGACAACACAAAATGAAATAGATAAAAAAAAAATTACACTTTACAACGTGTAAACAATTTGCTTCGGAAGCTCCTTGTTATATGAAGAAGATAATCTTATAAGCACACTTGAAGTAGTAGCACTTGAAGCTTCAATAGTTGTTCAAATGACTTCAACACTTTAGAATAATGAAAAGTGTAAGTTCATCTTATGTTTCTCTCGTTCTTTTCTTCTTCTCTTATTATTATTTTCATGTTCATACTTCACTGATATTTAAAGAGAAAAAGAGATCTAGCCGTTAAAATGAAGGTTGATGTGCGTTTAATGCTCGAACATTTAAATTTTCGATCGTTATAGGTTGAAGTCGCAAGCAGAGTTGACTTGGGATGAGTGGAGTCGACTTGGGATGGGTGAAGTCGGCTTAGGTTACGACTTCACTTTGGTTAAAACTTGTTGTCCAAAAGTTTGCCTTTAAAGTCGCAAGCGAAGTCGACTTGAGTTGGGACTTTACTTTGCTATTTGTCCGAAGTTGCAGATGAAGTCAATTGGCTATGGGACTTCTCCCAAGTCACAAGTGAAATCAAATTGGGCCAAGACTTCACTTTGCTAAACTTGCTATTCATAAACTTGAGCTTTTGAAACTTAAATTATTTTACATTTTCATTTTCATACACATAATTAGAGACAAAATATCTGAGCCAGCTTACATGAATTTATTAGAACCATTTTAATGATATTTCAATTATTTGTTAATCATCAAAATTAAATTAATCTTTTTTAAAGCGCTCATATGATCAACAGATTTCATATCTATATAAGTTACATATCACATTAACATTATCAATTCCTATTAATATATTCATAAATTACCTGAAGGTCAGGGAAAGAATATAATAAAAAAATACTCGGTCTTTACATTGCCCAAGTTTTTCAGATGATTTTGGATGTGCAGAAAATCATGATTTGAATGAATGATGAACATTCAAGAATTCTCTTATACGTGGATTTTTAACTTGAAAAATGACATAAATTAGAGTCTGGAATTGATGTAGATAGTTATGAGTGAGATTTAAATAATAGATTTGATTGAATGATAGAAGAGGACCTCATTGTATGGTAAGCTCAAAAGAATTGAGATAGTAAAAATGATAGAAAATCACTAGTGTGAGTCTTGATTTTCAAGAGAATAACTCTATGTCCAAGATACTTGGAAATAAAATTGAGATGACGGTTTTAGAATTAAGATATTTGAAGCTAATGGTAAGAATATGATAAGAAACGAACTTAACGGGGTGAAATTTTATAAATGAGTAGAACATGACGGTTTATAACATAGATAGATTTTAGATGTGTACGTGATGTGCGAGAAGTGATTTTGGAGGTCTTAGAAGTGATTGATATGATTTGGACTGATGAAATCCATTATAAAGGTAAAAAGATTAAAGAGATGAGTTGCTAGGTCAAAATTTATATAAGACATATTTTTGGTTAAATAAATTACAGAAATATAATTTTATGATGATAAGAGAATGTGAAAATGATTGAATTAGTATTTGGAACAATTTGTTTCACATAGCTACATGTGTTGTGAATATGTGGAATTTTCAGTGGAGTACATCAGTAAAATGCATGCTAAAGTTGGGGAATGTTTCAATGCACCATAATGTATTGAAATTTCAATAAATCAGGGTGCGAAACTTTTTTTATATATATTTTTTGAAATTGTTTATAAGATTTTTAATGTAGTTGTATTTAATATATAAGCCAAATTTTATCATTTTTGAATATGCATATATATTACTTTTTTATTTTAAAAACAATGATACTTTAGCCATTTTTAAGTAACTAAAACCTATTTTAACAATCAAAAATATATATTTATACATCTTCCAAATAATAAAACTTAATACATAAGTTAAATAAACCTAGGCTAACAATCTTATAAAAAAAATTCAAAAAAATATATTAAAAAATAGGTTTTGCACTTTGATGCAATGAAATTTCAATGCATCAGGGTGAATTGAAACATTTTCCACCAAAGTTCATGATGATGGAATTTTTTGCTGAAAATGAGTGGAGATATAATATTTGAATTTTGTAATCCAACACAAAAAGAATTGTTTTAATTAGAGTTAGATACAAAAAGTTATGAGCAAAATGGGTCACTAAAAATAGGTCATTTATGAGACCACATGGTCCAAACGATGTGATTTCCAGAATCACATGGCCCATACCTTATGGATGACTATTTAAGTGGGGAAGGTTCAAACCCATCCCATTTGCATTCTATTTCTTTCTCTTTTTTCCCTTATGAGCCGAACTTGCAATCACCATGGAAGCCCACTTAAAAGTACTTGTTTCATGTCATTTGCATTAAGGGAGCTTGATGAAATAAGGAGAAGGTTTGGAGCTTTGGACATCTTGAAAAAAATTAGGAAAATTTTATTTGAGGTAAGTAGATTATTTTGTTTCAAAATAAAATGATATATGAGGCATGACTATATATAATATGTTGAATATATGCTTAAATTACAATATTTATTTTTATTTTATTTTTGGTTTTTCTTCATAAGTATGTTTTTCTAATTTTGTTTAATCTATATCAAGTTTTGTTATTTTACAGTACATTTACATATTTATTTTGGACATTTAAAAGTCAAGTTTTTTAAGGGCTGAAACATTACCTATATGCCCTTAAAATTGATTATTTTCAAAAATAAAAAATAAATATGTATAAGTATGATAAAATAACGAAACTTTGTATATAGATTAAATACACTTAAGAAAACATCTTTATAAATAAAAATCAAAAAATAAAATAAAAATGAATATTGTAATGTAACCATATATATTATATATTGTATATAATGATGCACTCATGATATATTTGAGTTGAAATCTTATTATTTTGATGATTGTTTATGCGCACCGTATTTGATTTCCTGATTCAAATGAATTTTTGAGGTATAGAATTGTGTAGATACTATAGGGAGGTTCAAATTTGGGAGTTTTTATGGCAAACCATATAAATAATGGATTAGATATTAGTATGGATTAGATATTAGTAGAAATGATTTTTCATGATATTATGACATGTTAGGTGGAATCCTATCAATTTGACATGAGATGGGTATTATTTCCATATAACACCTATATTGAATTTGATAAAATACCCATGTGAGGCGAAAGGTGAGAAAATGATGTATAAATGATTGGTGTAAAACCTTTATGATGTGAATGAGTTGTTGCATATGCTTGAATACATGTAGGATGATGAATTATTTGAAATGAAACTTGTGATGGCTTGATATATATGGGGTGTATCATTTCAAATGGGATTCTAAATTTATGTTGGAGGATATAGTTGGATGGATGTTGAAATTGTATCATTCTTATGTTGAGATAGGAATAGACTCTTAGTTTGGATGAATGAATAAGAGGCTAATGGATGAGTAATCCATTGGCTTAGTTGGGATGGATTCCAGGATTGTTTAATGTTGAATTTGTATGCCAAGTATTTGATTTGATTGATTGATGCTAACCCGTTTGATAATAACTTAGTTATATATTTTAACATGATTTTGTGAAGCCAGATAGTGATGGTTTGTGAAATGAGCATGGTCATGATTAGGTGAAACTAGTGATGTATAGTTTTGGCATGAGCATGATGCATATTATACAAGAAATGCATTTGCATAGTTTATGTTGGGTTGTTTATGACCCTTTATTGACATGACGATAGGATTATTTATGGCCTTTTGTTCACACAAGGATATGATTGTTCATGGCCTTTGATGGATATAAAGTTGGTTCAATTTCATGGTGCACTTGCTTGATTGGGTGTAAGCATGACATGCAGTTAAATAGGCATGTGGTGTGCAGTTTGTGATGCATGGATGCATGTTGAATGTTATGATACATGTGATTATGGCATGACATGATTATGTAGGGCTAATGAGAATTTAGAGTCTGCATTGCATCTAATATCATGACATACATGGTGATTTTGGAATAGGTTGACCGTTGTTTTCTCTAATCATGCCTTCTTACTGAGTTTACCTGACTCACGTGTTGTTTTCAATATTTTTAGCAAGATTGATATTGCAGGTACCTAGCAGTGGACTAGGTCATGGTTGGTCAAGCTGAGGCAGATTGTGGTGGGTATAATTTATGTAGTTTTGAATTGTAGTTTTTGAGAATGATTTATTAATGAGATAGAAAAATATGCAAGTGTATGTGTATATATTAAGTGGTGAGATGTATATTTATACTACCTCATGGGTTATGAATGTATAACCTAAAGAGGTTTTATTAATTATATTTGGGATTTGTCAATGTGAATGTTACTTCCGCCGTTGGTGATAGTCTTGCTTCCATGTATGAATAATATTTTTTTTGCCATAAGTTAATTATTGCATTTGTTGCCAATATTTAGAGTTGCTACATGTGTAATCTTATGTATGTTTCCTTTGCCTCCCTAATTATGACAGATCTTGGAGAGATACTCTAGATCTGCCCAAGTGACCATCCGTTTGAGGACTATAGCTAGCAGTGCACTACACTATCAAAATAAAACGAAGCTAATCGAAGAGTCGATTGCTTCACTAGCTACCTAGAGCTAGGTTTTAAATCTAGAAGATGGTTGCTTGAATTGCACAATTGTATCTTGTGTGAGTTGACTAGTGAAACCTAATCCTTATGTGCTTGGAGAGTGAAGTAAGTGAAGGGGACTAAACCACTATAATCAGATTGTCTCTATTATTTGAATTTATTTTGTTGTTTTGTTTAATCTTGTGCATGTAAAGTTTGTTTTGTTAGTCATTACTCGAGATTAACAAGTGGTATTAGAGTGCAGTCTTTAAATCTATCAAAGAGATGTAATGGCAAATAAAAAGAAAGAATCTATTATAATCTAATAGCATCTAACGAAATCTAACGACATTTAGTAACATCTAACCTTTATTATATATATATATATATGCTAATTGTAATTTAACAATTATAATATACCTTTTTACTCTTTATAAGGTTATTTATGCCTTTTATTATATGTTTTAGAGCACAGTTAATACGATTTTATAGATCTACCTAAATCTAATAATATCTCACAATGTCTAACGATATCTAACATGATCTAATAACATTTAACAATGTCTAACAGCATCTAACAAGATCTAATAACATATAATTTTTATAATTAATATCATAATCCTAATTAACACTAATAATAGGTTTGTAAGTTCCTTATAAGGTCATTTGTACCATAAATATCTTAATTAAAACTCATTTAATAGGATTTGAATAAATTTATCTAAATCTAGCAAGGTCTAACAATATCTAATGACGTTTAATAGGATCTAACAATATTTAACAACATTTAATAATATCTAATGACATCGAATTTTTATAATTAATATGATAATTCTAATTTAACATCGGTAATATGTTCCTAGGCTTTTTATAAGGTCATTTATACCTTAAATACATTAATTAAAATTCATTTAATAGAATTTAATTAAATTTAAGATTATTCCCAAATATACCCACTGTGTTTAACCCTAATGCCAAATATGTCCACTATATTTTCAAAATCTCAAATATACTTACTATGTTTGCATTTAATCTAAAAAATGCTCGTTCTGTAAGCTAAAGCCACTAGAGAATATGTGAATTACTAATATGCCCCTCAAATTTAGGACATTGGCAAAATTTGAATATTATAACTCACTAATGCCCTAATTGTACATGAATTCTAAATTTAAAGCACCTTATTTCATTTTTTATTCATTTCATCATTTATTATTTTACAACAAGAGTATTTTGGGCACTTAAAAAATTTAACGGACAGTTTTTTATAGAACGAGCATTTTCGGAAATGCAAACAAAGCGAGTATATTTGGAATTTTGGAAAAGTAGTGAGCATATTTGGAATTGTCAAACATAGTCGGTATATTTGGAAATAATCCTCAAATTTATCTAAATCTACAGTGTTTAATAATGTCTAATGATGTCTAACAGGATCTAATGACATCTAACAATGTCTAATAGTATTTAACAACATCTCACAATATCTTATAGAATCTAACAGTATTTGATTTTTATAATTAATACGATAATCCTAATTTAAAAATAGTAATATGTTCCTAGATCCTTATAAGGTCATTTATACCTTAAATACATTAACTAAAATAATATTCTTATAATTTATATAAATTTAATAAATTATTGATTTAAATTTATTCATACTTAAGTTACTTATCTTGTTTTTAAATTACTTTTAAATCATAAATATCAAAGATATTATAATAATAATAATTATACTACTCATATTATGTTGCTGTTAATCTATGGTTTAAGTCTACATAAAATTTATGTAACAAAAAATTATGTAGGTTAAAATATTAAATTAAATAAATGTAAATATTTACTTAAATTCAGATAAATATCATACCTATTTTTGAATATTTTAGCTTGTAATAAATAATTGTTTTAACTTTTAAATGTTTAGTTTAAAATATTAATTTAATATATGGTACATATTATGAAATTTCTCAAATAAAATGTTGCGACTTATTCTTTAGAGCGAATTCCTTATATACCCACGAATTTTATTTATAATTCCACTTATATCTACGAATTTTTAAAAATGCTCTCATACCCACAAATTTTTACAATATTTCTACATATACCCAAGCCGTCAGCCACCATCAGGTAAATCTTAAGGCACAATTTTTTAATAATAAAAATTTTTAAAATCCCCAAATTGTGGTGGCAACATCTGTCCATTCCCTACTAGCGTTGCTATCTCCACCATTGATTCCGACTTCATTCTCCCCTTCCCTCTCATATTCCCATCAAAAATTGAATTCCTGCTACTCCTCTTGCTCTTATCTTCTCTCAAAAAGATAGAGAACCCGTTAAACAGTGACATGTAGCTATTTCTGGCAACGAAATTCCACCCCTTAGAGGACGATTGTAGCTCGCCTCCCATCCCTCACTTTGTCGAATACCCACGTAGAGGTAGGCATGTGCATGAATAGAAGAGTATTCGGTGCTCCAACATCTTCTCCAAATGAAATTTCATGCACACATGGCAAACGGCTTAAGGATGGCTGCCACTGGCCATTTGTCAGATGATCTGATCCGATCATCGGTATGATCTGTTATTTCGACACTTAGAGTGATGAAGCACATTTGAATCTCATCGTCTACTGACTTAGAACATGAAAAATAGCTGGTGACAGGATACCCTCTTCGTCTCCGGCAACAGGAATGCCACTAATAATTATCACACGCCTTCAATCTTCCTCCTCATTAGTAGAAATATACACTGCCATATGAGAAGACTCACCTCCATTATTGCAAACCATGTCGTTGTTCATCTCCATGAAATTTAAACAGAAGCTCAGATGTACAGATCTGTTGTTGTTGCCATGATGCCAGATGCCGACGGCTGGATTGTTGTTGGATACGGAAGCAACGACTGGGGCAGTGGCTTGATGCTGTTGACAACGAGGAGGCTGCTGAAGGCTGCAATAGGTGGAGGCTAGTTGATGAGCTGCGTATATGTCAATTAAAATGCTCGCTATTTAGGCAAGTATATGTGTCGTGTCAAGTAATAAAAAGTGAGTAGAGTATCGTTCCCACGATGAATTGTTTAACCAAAATTATTAATCAGTTTAACTACTTTCAATGGGTAGAGAATTCTGAGTTTGAATTTAAAACTAAAGCTAACAAACGCAACAAGAAATCAGAGTAGAGTCCACAAAATCGCTAGAATACTATAAACGGGTTTAACAATCAGGGATGATAGATGAATAGCTCTAAACCCTTGGATCTAATTTATATTGCATTGGTTCTTTTTCATTGGATTGTGTATAGATTTACTAGTATAAGTTCAATCATCTTTATATATGTCTTTCAACACTATATAAAGTTAGTTACACCATATTCAATTGTTATGTTCTTATGCCATTAAATAAAGTGAAATCGATAAGTTCATAACTTGTTTAGTGACTACACAGGGTTCAACGTTATATTCCTATTCGTTAAAGAACTTCCCTTAACCAAGAGGAAACTTATGCCTTGCACATGGATCTAGCAGAGATTTTTCTCTTCCAAGGATAAATCAAGCAATTAAATCATCTTACAAGATTGCTAATCTTGTAAAAAGCATTAGAACGACACATGCAAAGGTAAATCATACACAATCATATATAAAATCAAATATTCATTCCTGAATTTCAAAGAACCAAGACAATATATATTAGAGTTCAATTCATCCTAACTATCTATCTAATAGAGGTTTAGTTCGAAGACATGATCATAACATCTACTACATCCATATTAAAAGTATCCATGGAAGTAGAGAAAGAAAAATATAAAGAATAAGAGAAAACTGGTTTTTTGGCGGCTTCCACCAACAGAGTTGAATCCTTTATTCAATTTGTACTTTGAATCGCAATTTCGTCTTTCTCTTATGTGGAATTCCGTTTCTGGGCTCTCTCCCTCCCTCTCTCGCGTGCAAACCCCTAGGAGCGTTTATAGAGTTGAATTGCGCAACACAAGCACTGAAATTTGTGCATACGGATGTGTATTGACGCCTAGACGCCAACTCTCTTTGTGTTGGGCAACTTGGAACATTTCTATAAACCCTAGTAATTCATGCCTTGGCGCCAAGGCGCCAACTCCCTAGAAGCAGTTGTGACTTGTGGCTTCAAAAACCTTACTATGCTAATTTGCATGTTGGTATGGTGGTGCCTAGGCACCAACTCCCTGGAAGCAATTTCTCCGATGTGACTTCACAACTCATCTGGAATGGTTTTCCTGTTAGTAACTTGGCGCCTGGGCGCCATCCCACTGCTCCTAGACTTGGTTCCACTTTGCATTCAATTCGCCTGCATGCCTTTATATAGCCCATCTTTCTTACAAAAGATAAATAAACTAAGTAAATAAACTAAAAATGCCTAAAAACTAAATAATGCTCATAAAATGCAAAGAGAGTAAAAATTAAGCTAAATGGATGCAAATTAAGCCTAATCTTTAGGACTAATATGCAAATATAGTCTGAAATAGGTCATGATAACTCGTAGTTTTACGAGTTATCACTAGTTGCTAGGAAAAACCCATCCGATTTAGATGCGGTGTCAGGACGGCAACAACATCAAGGGCTGCACAGCATTGGGGCGGCTGCAACGATTTGGAGATCCGCAGCGGCAACCCAACGGCGCTGCTGCTGGACAGCGCTGTTTGCCGAAGAAGACGGTGCAAGCGAGAAACTATTGCCGGCTTGTGTTGTGCCGAAGAAGCCGGAGTCCGAGAAGAGGCAACTAGACGTGATGGTGATGGGCGGTCAGCAGAGGCAGCGGCATGCCATGGGCAGCGTAGCGAGCGGCAGCACGAGTGATGGGTGGTGGCAGCTAGGGTTTCAACTAATTGATGAATGGAAATTAATAATATATTTTGGGGACATTTTATACCAACTTGGTGGGTAATTAATTGAGTTTAATGTAAAATTTGCTCTAAAATATTATTTTTCAATATTTGGGCATTAAATATTAATTTCAAGTTATTTAAATAATTTTTGTAATCTTTTGGTTTGAAATTATATTTTAATTATTTTCATGAAATTAAGTGGGCTTGAAATAATTTTTATAGTGATAACTCACTAATGGTTTTTGATAAATTAATCATGCAAATATTTTTATGCAGATTTATAAATCAGCATATGTACCAATCAAAAAAAAATAAAAAAAAAATAAATCAGCATATGTGAAATTCCATCCGTTGAAATTCATGAAAACAAACTGGCCCACCCAATGATCCCATCTCCACTATCCAACATGTTGTCCAGACATCCAATCCAAGCAGATTAATTCAAGACCGTTCAGCAATTTCTGGTTGCAAGATTTAACCAAATCAATGGTTTCAAATTTAGCAGCTAAACATGCAAAATCCTGCCAAATTAGAGCACCTAGAAAATCCTAACCATCCAAGTTGTCCAATAATCTAGATCTGCACTGTCCATTAATCTCCAGCAAAAATCAGCCATTCATTTTTTAATTCAGCCTCAAATTAATCTAATCCGTCAAAATCCCATGCAGAAATTCATGACTCAATAATTCAGTCCTATTTGTCCATTTTCAAAATCCATGCAAATCAATGGCCAGCAAATCAGCACCATCCCTCTCCCAGATTTAAAATCCAGCCATGCATTTGATAATTCAACAGTTATTAAATCAACATCCAGAATTTTAGCAAACTCATGCATGTAATTAACCTCGTTCATTCAATGCAAATCCAAGTCATTGATTTGTTTTCATTCAGCCAATATCACCACCCGTCCAAGCTAATGCAGCCATCCAGCAAATCAACCGCCTTATAAGGTCTTTGCCCAAGCGGGTTTTGATGCGCAATCAAAGATAGCTACCTATTCACATTAGATGTGAATTGCGCAGGTACAACCAGAGTACACAATGGACAGTTAACATAAAGCACCACTTATAAATTGGTGGTTTCATAGGAATGGAGGGCGGGAAAGAATTTGGAGCAAGAAAAATTCCAGCCAGAAATTGAAGAGAAAGAGACAGAGAGAGTAAGGAGGAGATCACAAGCAAAAGGCAAACCTGACAAGTTGCGTGGAGTGGCCGACACACTATTGGGGCTTCAAACCAATAAGTTTTTCTATCTTTTCTCTTTTTAATTTAATTGTCTTGTTTAAGATGGATTTTGATTTTAATTTTATTTTGGACTTAAACATGTTTAGCTAAACCCTAAATCTAGGGTTTATGATGTAGCATGCATACAATATAACGTAGTGTGGGTTTTTAAATTTATTTATGGTGGATATTGTTATTAATTTAATATCTTATTATTTTAATGCTAGCTTTTTACATAGGTCTGTACTTTAGCATAATTCCATATATTAGGTGATGGAACCAAGAGATAGAAACCTAATATACGATAATCAAGATATTAAACCTTCTATGAATAAACCACAAACTTAATGGATTCTAATTAACTTAATCCCATGCGAATAAGTGATTAAAAAAATTAAGTTATGCCTTGTAGGTTTCGAGAGAACGTGCAATGATAAATTAGGGTATGTTCTCCTTTAACAAACAATATCCAGATTAAATCATTACACTACTGCCTGTTGCAAAAGACGCATGTGAAATCCTAGACCCTAGGTACTCGCACTCTCTTTTTCTCTACTCATTATAATTTTTAATTTTCTCTTTCCAATTTTTTTATTTATTTTCCATTTTATTTACTATATTCTCTTCCTACTTTTCTATTCCATTTTATATTCGGCACAAAAGCGTTTAAAAGCAAAGTTTATAATCCCAAATTCCATATGGATCGATAATTTATATACTATAATCTATGACACATGTACTTGCGGTGAGATTGCAAACAAGTATTTTGACGCCATTGCTGGGGAGTTCGGCATTACTTTAAATTTTGATTGGAGATACTTTGTTTTTTTCTCTATTTGGTTTATCTATTCTTTTTCCCTTTCTACTTCCTTTTTTTCTCTACCTATTTTTATTATTTTTAATTTTATTTATTATTTATTATTTCATTTTTTTTATTTTATTTTATTTTATTTTATTTATTTTTTAGTTATTTCACTTTTTTATTTTATTTTTATCTCTCGTTCTTATTTGCTTTTTATTTTTTCTAAACTAGCTAGTTAATCTTTGTACTAATAGGCTAGGGTTCCTGGTTCATTGGCTTGGGAAGAAGATGCAAAAGAATATTTGCACATCAGCCCTTTTAAAACGATTTTGCACAAAACCCCATGAACAAAAATTATTTTTGCAAAAGGGTTCCAATGTTCGAAATTTGCGAAATAGCCATTTTTACACATGGGCTTGAGCCTGCGTTCTAACGGGCCTGGAAACTTGAAGCAGTGAGCCCTTTTGTTTTCTAGCCCATGTCCATTTGTTCGGGCCCACAAAGCATTTACTATTTAGGCCTGGGCGGGCTTGTTTCAAGCGAAAGCAGCCCAATCAAGTTTCAACCCAAAAGCCAAGCCCATTCCAATTAGGCTCGACCCAATAATTACATAACGCCCCAATTTCTGTTGGCCACATGGCATCCTGATTGTCGTCCACAGTATTTTTATCATATTTTATGATTTCGGTATTCCATTTGGACGATCCAATATGGTTTTTTATATTTTTGGACATTTTGAATCAAATGGAATGGTCTGATTAAACTAAATAGGTCCAGAAATATTAATTTTGTGAAATTTATATATATGCATGTAATTTTTGAATGATATGTGCAACTACATCTTGATAGTCGTCCACAGTATTTTTATCATATTTTATGATTTCGATATCCGATTTGGACAATCCAATGTGGTTTTCTATATTTTTGGACATTTTAGATCAAATGGAAGGGTCTGATTAAGCTAAATAGGTCCAGAAATATTAATTTTGTGAAATTTACATATATGCATGTAATTTTTGAATTATATATGCAACTAATTCATGTGTTTAGTTTATGAATATTTAGAAAGCAATTTATGTCTAATTTTTAGGTATTCATGATTTGTTGCTTTCTATTAAAATTTTAAATTAACCTGTTATTGTGCAAAATTCAATTTTAAATCTTTGAATGTTTAAATCAAATTGACCTATTGTCATGCAAAAGTTTCTATGTTTGAACTTCAGAAATAAGTTCAATATTTTGGACTTTTTATTATGTTCAAATAATGGTACAAGTATTTTTATGGACGTCTAATGTTTTAAAATAAATTGATTGAAACAACATATTACCAAAAGTAGCCTCTCTTGTGTGGGTTGATTTATTTTTAAGACATTAAGATAATTATGTATATGTAATTCATGCGAATATTCATTGGTCAAAAAAAAAATTAATATTTGACCGAATTACGTACACACTCGTGATAATAAATATGTAACAATTATTTAGTACTCCATGTGAATAACAAATCGGTCCAAAGAAAGGCTTGTTGTTTGACAGGATTTTATTGTTAATATTTGATTACTACACCAAAATGGTATAGATATGTAATTAATGCGGATATTGATCGACCCAAAGAAAGGTTAATATTTGGCTAGATTACATAGACACATGCAGTGATAAATATATGATAATTATCAAGCATTCCATGTAAACAACAGTCGATCCAAAGAAAGGCTTATTGTTTGACATGACTTATTATCAATATTTGGTTAATACATCAAGAGTACCATTTACAAATTAATACTTTTATCCAAAGACTAAGTATTAATGTTGTGTTAGATATCTTGTGATGGGCTCTACCATTATTTGAATTGCTAAAGTGCTATATAAAATTTACGTGAACATATCGTTTTGTTTGATTTTTGGTTAATTTTATTTGCTTGTGTTATATCTACCAACATTTATTATGTTTTCACGTTGAAGTAATAAAAATAAAATATTATGATAATTCTTAGGGTTATGAATCTAAACCTTGCAGTAAGGATTGAACAATTCACTACTCTTATGGTTAAAAGTTTCAATGAGGAAAAATTGAAACTTTGAGAAGCGAGGTTGTTCAAATTGCATGAGTTTTATGATTATAAAATATAAAATTTTAGAAACTTTCAAAGGGGTATCATGTCCGAAAATATAACTAATGCTAAAATTTATATTAAGAAAATTCTAAAGTATTACTAAAAGTAATAATGCTGAAATAAGTACGATTTGGTCGAACTTGATTTCAATAAGGTATAAGGTTAAAGGAAAAATAAGGAAGTATTTATCTCTTCTTACTTTGAAACTAAAGGCATTAAAGTTAAAGTAGATTTACTTATGCATTTAGTTTTAATTCTCCTTAATACAATTTAGTCAATTTAAAGTTAATTATGACGGATAAAAAGATAAATGACCTCTTAATGAGCTTATTTTTATTGTGTGCGAAAAAAGAACAAGTTAAAATAAGAAAAGACTAAAAGTATCACTTGGTAAGTACCTATAAAGACATAAAAAATGATAAAGAAACTACGGGTGATCTAATACAAAAGAAACCAAATAAGAAATTTGGCTATTACTTTTGATAGGCTTTTGGACACATAGAGGAGAATTGTACTAATAAAGGTACATTTTTCAATTTGGTTTGTTTAGAAGTTAATTTAGCCTTAGAAACCCAAAACACATTTTTATAAATAGATTTGATGTTGCTATTCATATAAAGGTGTCCATGCAGGGTTGCTTAAGTTGCTAAAAGGCTAAATAATGATAAAAGATTCATCGATGGAGGTGATAGCAAATTAGATACTATTAAAGCTATATGGATATTTAAATTATTATTATTAAAAATTCAGTTTTATTTGAAATTTTTTAAAAAAGACATATGATACCATTTTTAATTGAATTTGGTTTCTATTTCTGTATTGAATAAATTTAGTCATTCTTATTCATTCAGAAATAGTTAATTTAGTTTTTTTAAATTCGAATATTATTAGATATGCTGAACGATCTTAAGATATGAATTCTACAATCCCACATTCAATTCTTTTAAGACTAAAAATGTCAATTCTTTGGAGATATTGAGCTTGAGGGGGAGATATGGTTAGGGACTATGTCTTTAAAGAGAAAATTTTAAGACATCGTTGATAAATAGATTATTCTTGATGATCAAGCTCAACACCCTTAAGAATGAATGTCATTGAAGAGATCTATTAGAGAAAGAAGAATGTAGTCTCTGATGGTTGTATCAGATTTCTTTAATACATTAGGATTACATTGGAATGATGGAAGGTAATTGTATCAAATAATGCAAAGCAAAACTCTCAAAAGTAGATTCATGTCATAAATATATCATTAAGTTCGTCAAAGACAATGATGATTTGGCAGCCTATTCCATTACCTAAAGGTATAAAGTGAAAAGGCATAAGGCTTGTGTTGTTACAATGAACTTTACTTAAAAGGAAAGTAAAGATTACAAAGAAATTTTCTCTTAAGTTTTATTGAAAGTTTTTTTCAAGATAAATGGCTTTAGTAATGAGTTTTGACCTTGAGCTATAGTAAATGGACATAAGGATAACATTCATAAAAGACCTTTAGTTTTTAAATAAAAATTCATCTACGAGTTTAAGCAAGTTTTCTAATAATGGTATTACAAAATTCATCAAACTATCATTTTATTCGGTTTTGAAATGAATTTGGTTGATAATTACATGTACTATAAGCTCAGTGGGAGAAATCATAGGTTCAGTGAGCGTAACACACAGCGTGTATTTGGTAATAAGTAAAAGTTGTCAAGTTAAAACTTTTCAATCTAAAATTTTTCACTCTTCACAACTACCATATTTTTTAATTATTTCTTCACATTTTTCTATATCATTACCCTACTTTCAATCATTTCTACACAACTACCAATACAACTAACTTATCTATTTCAACTTTATCCTATTTATTCCTCATCATTACCTATATCATATCATATCATTTGACAACTTCTACTCTCTACAACTTTTCATCAAAAGTTTTATTCATTCCCAAACACACCTATAGATATACTATTTCCTAACATCAATATAAGTTTATCGCATAAAATTAAGATATTTTTGTCAAAAAATTTTGAAACAAAATATCTTGAAAATATGTCTTTTGTATTAGGAATTCAGATATATCAAGGTTATTCTTGATATATTCTTGGATTATCCCAAAAGACCTATATTAAGAAAATACTTAAGATACTTGGTATGCAAAATTGCAAATTAGATAATACCTCCTTGCTAAGGGAGATAAAATTAATTTTGTCTAAATCGATGTCCTAATAATAATTTTAAATCTAAAAAAATGTAAAAGACTCCTTATGCTTTAACAGTGGAAAGTTTGATTTATGCTTAGGTTTTGAATCTCTGATTGTACGCATTCGGTTATTGTTAGGCAGATATTTAAGTAATTCAGGAATGGATCTTTAAGAAGCATTCAAACAGTTTTTAAAGCATTTTTAGACAACAAACAATATATGTTCACGTATAGAAAGTTAAATAAGTTAGAGATCAT
Source organism: Annona squamosa (assembly GCA_035584095.1). Lineage (NCBI taxonomy): Eukaryota > Viridiplantae > Streptophyta > Magnoliopsida > Magnoliales > Annonaceae > Annona > Annona squamosa. Next base: position 36,519,069 of record JAXCLR010000105.1, read on the forward strand.
TTGGTATTTAGATTTTGACTTTTTGTATGCAAATATGATTTTAGATCCACTTCAGGCTATATTTATCTGTTTGTTGGAAAAGCTATATCAGGAAAAAGTGCTAAGCAGTCACTTATAGCTTTTCAACCATAACAATAAAGTTTATAACATATTATGAGACATTCAATTATGGAATATGACTACAGAATTTTGTCACATGACCACAAAATATAGATAACATTGAAAGACCACTTAAGTTATTTTGTGATAATAAATTAGTAGTCTAATATTCCAACAACAACAGGAGTTCAGCAATGTTCCTGGTTGTTAAGGGAATGATTCAGGAAATATAGTATCTATAAAGCGTATTGCGACAAACTCTAAAGTTGCGAATCTGCTTACTAAGGGTAACACCTTATGGTCTTTCATGAGCATACTGCTCATACAGGTATTATATTATTTAATGATATGCTAGTTAAGTGGGAGTTTGTATTTATTTTCTTTTCTGATTTGGACACTTTACTATGGTTATGGATATTTTCTACAGAAATAAAGTATTCGGTATTTAGGTTATTCACTATTTTTAGTTTTGGTTTAATCTCACCAAATAAGTCGGACCAATTGGAAATAGGTATGTTAGATCACATTACATGTAATTTTCATGTAACGCATCCATACTTGATCTATGTCGTTTGGTTATGTTTGATATATGTGCTCATGGATGGATCTAGTTACGATAAATGTGACAAATGCCGCCTTGGTCTTATGTTGACATAACTAATGGACAAGATTGTTCGAAGATGATTTTGGTATGATAACAAAAGGTTTTAAGCTCATAAGGTTTATATATAATTATAAAATATATGTAGCCAAAGTGGGAGATTGTTGAAATTTTGGACACATATATATATATTAATTATATGTATACGCTATCATAAATAGTGGCCCAAATTATAAAGTGATCTTATAAAGTTTTATGGGCCTAAATCATCTAGTAAAGGATGGATCTCCTATGTGCAGAAATCCTACAACCTAATTTCTAATTTCTATTTTTATAATGGCCTAAATTAGAAATAAGAAAGATAAACTCCCTATATAAATGGTCGTGGTCCCCAGGTTATGCATCTATTAGGGTTTCTTTTTTAACGTCCTATCAGTTACAAAGAGGAGTCACCTTCTCTAGAAAACCCTAGGACATTAACTTGAAAGACCAAAAAACCACAGTATTCAAGAACAACTGCATCCATGGATTCAGGTAAGCTTCTGCTTATAGCTTTATTTTTTTAGTAATTTTGCATGTAGAATCCTGGAGTGATTATAAATTTAATCAATATGGTTTTCCCAACAGTTTCTTCTGTCAATGATTTGATCGACTCTGATTGGCCTAACCAATGACTCTTTTCTCCAACCATCTTCACAACCAGCGTTGTAGGGTAAAAATCCAACAACATCCCATCCTGCAAATCCCATCCCACCCATGACCTTCTTCATTCACAATCTAGCTGCCATGACATATTAATTTACATCATTTGAAATCTAAATCAAGATTCACGATTAGAACCATAGGTCCATCTATAGCCACAAATCTATGCTAAATAAGCCAAATCTATTTCATAACTAGTTTAGCGAAGTCTAGATTCTATAATCCTCTCATAATCCCCAAAGTCCAAACCTCTTATAACAACTATAGAAATTGAAAAAAACACCACCAATATCATCCTCTGCAATGAGCAAGAGCAAAGAGTCTGAGAATCTTCTGATTCATCCAAGTGGGCAACGAATTCCAGGTTCATGAATGAAAATTTCTTTTTCTTTCAGATGTCAAATTTCACATTCGAAAGCATGATGAGATGGATTTTCTGTGCGCGTGAAGAAAAGAGGTGGAGAGGAGAAGAGGCAATAAGGAGAAAGGGAGATGACTATCTTTGAATTAGACGTGGGCTAATTTTGTCACTTGACTTACGGTTAACTGCCCTACTGATGGGTTGTGGACGGCTTTGGTATATGTGGAAATACCATGAAAATTTATGGGTAGAAGAGGCATTTTTAAAAAATCATGACTATAAGTGGAATTATGATAAAATTTGTGGGTATATGAGGAATTTGCCCAATTATTTAAAATTAAGTTATTATATAAATATTCAAAAATAATCTAAATGAATTTGTGTATTTGACAAAAAATATGCATAATAATTCACCGAAGCACTATACGAACAGCTTCGGACTAACCTCATAAGCAAAGGTGAAATTTTAAGTAAATAGGCTTGAAATAAATTTGTTCATAATTAAATAGGTTCAAAACTTTAAAATATTCATAGCCGTTAAATCAAATTGGGCACATTTATAAAAACGCTTTAATGGAGAAAAATCATATAATATAATTACAAAAATATTTTTAAATATGAGTACAAATTGGACAATTATATATTTTTGGAGATAAAATAAATTAATTAATTTCAAGTTAATCTTATAATACTTTTTCATTGGAAGTTAATCTTAATATTAATCTTATAATACTTGTGAGTTTAACATCTGGGAGTGAAAATTATAAATATTTTAAAGAGATTCAAATTGTGAAAATCATGTGGGTTTGATAAATTTGGTTTGGCACCATAACAACTTAACTTAGAATTTTAGGTTGGATAAAAACATGAAGATGATTTTTGATTTTTTTTTTTTTTGAAAACGAAGCAAAATACTTAATCTTACACTTCAAGTCATTCGCCAATCTGAGATCATCCATATGAGATAAGTAAAATTCTTCAATAAGAATATTTTTTATGAAAATAATTTTTAGAAAAAGGAAGAAAAATACTTAACTTACATTTCAAGTCATCCGCCAATTGAAGATTATCCACATGGCGCAAGTAAAAATTTTTTATGAAAATTATTTTTATAAAAAAGAAGAAAAATACATAATTCCATATTTCAAGTCATCCACCACTCGAAGATTATCCACATGGGCTAAAATAATTTTTAACAAAAATAATATTTTTATTAAAAACAGAAGAAAAATACTTAACCACACATTTCAAGTCATCCGCTACCTAGAGATTATCCACATGAGGTAAAGTAATTTTTAACAAAAAATAAATTTTCATTAAAAAACAGGAGGACAATACTTAACCTCATATTTTAAATTATCTGTCACACAAAGATTATCTACTAAAATTTCCGGTACATATAAAATAAGCATGATTTTTTTAGAAAATAAAGGGAAAATGCTTAACCCTAAATTTTAAATCATCTGCTGCCTAGAGATTTAAATGGGGTAAGGTAAAATTTTTTACCTTTAACTTCAAGTTGGGAAGATAGAAAGGATTTTTTAAGGGTTTTAGAAATATATATTTAAGTGGAGGAAGCTCAAAATCTTAAGAATTTTTTTTGAAAAAGAACTCTTAGCTAAAAAGCTTAGGAAGAGTTCAGTTGTCGGGTATGAGAGCTGTTGTCTCCTGCTCGAATGAATGACCAAGAGGGTCTTTATAGATTTTCAAATGGGTTGGAATAGAGTTCTGCAGGTGTGTGCTCTTTGGAGTTCAATAAACTTAACACCATGGAATTGGGTTATGCATAGCTTGGGTTGCAAGCAATCATCCTATGGAACTTAGCAACATAGGAGAGAGGCTGCATGTTTTCCACGTGGCACCTTTCTTGACGCCTTTGATCGTGGTTTTTACCATCGTCTTATTAGTTGGTGTAAATGACCTGAATTATATTAATTCAAGATCCATTCGATAAATAGATTCAAAATATATATTTGATTTATAAATTAGTCATAAGGATCATCATTCACTCATTTGATCATTAATGCTACAATAATATTTCATTAATTCAAAATCATACTAAGCTGTCTAGTAGGGTACTCAAAATAGATGTTGTATTATAATCACAAAACGACACATTAAATGTTGTTATTTTGAAAAGTGGTCAGTGCGAAAGTTGTAGATCTCATTTTCTAATTAATTTAAACTTTTATTCATCAAATTCAATTTTAATTTGATGAAGATATTGCTAATTCACCGAAATATCTCTGAAAAATTTTATCTTTAGGACACATCTGCTAAAATAATTAAATTATTGTAATTTAACCCTTATAATCATTATCCAAACCATTCATTTGAAAGAAAATTAGCCCAAATATATAAAAATAAATAAATAAAATTCTAAACCTATAACTTTTTTGCTAATCACACTCATTTGTCATTGTTAATTTGCCCTTTTTCTTTTGTTTTATCTCCTTTCACCCTACCTTTCTCGTACCCACGACTTTGTACCTTTAGTATATTATTATACACTTAATATTTTTCTTTATTTTTGTTTGTGGAATTTATTTCTAAATAGTCTATAATTAATTTTTGATAAGGGCCCTCAAGTTTCTACTTGCAAGATTACTTGGATTTGCTTTACCTACTTGACTAGATCATATCTTGCCATGTGGCAAGTTTAATGAATCAATTTTCTCCCTTATCCCTCTGAGATTATCTCTAATTAAGGTGATATCTGAATCTAGCACCAATTTGATTAGTAGAGCTAATGATGACCCACTTGTAATGCCCCCAAATGATGTACACAATCTGAAATTTATCTAGATCATTTCATTTCCAATAATTTTTATTTCTATATTTTCCTCCCAAACCCATCATATTATATATGGATGAATTTTAAATTTTAGATTATTTTTAATGGTACAATTTTCGAAAATTTATCTAGCCTCGTTGAATTAAATCAAAATTATTTCTATTTTTTGCATAGTATGGAAAACAAGATATACTTTCACTATTTTCTATAGTTCTTTTTCATTGTAAGTCTGATTTAAATGATTCTCTTTGGATTACAAAGCAAACTTCAAGAGATTTCAAATGACATTAGTTTCATATTATTTGGACTTATCTATAATATTTTGTGATTTTTAAAATTCAGTTATTGTGTAATTTTCTATTACTTTGCAACTTTACTATAATTCTTGTAAAAATTTCAAATTTCTTTTTTTTATTTCTAAAATTTTTGAGAATTTTAAGAAATTTTTTCTAATTATATTTCTTTCATTTAGACTCATTTTTATATTTTCATTATTTGTATAATTTTATTTTATTCTTTTTATTTTGTTTTAATGTAATTCATTGTGATTTCTTTCACCTATGTTTTCTTACAATATTATTCATTCTTATTAGTCTTAAAACAAAAATCATGCATTTCTTTAAACATATGTTAAATAAAATTTAGCCTCTAACTGAATCATATTTTAATGTAAAAAATATTTGTACTTCTCTTCTCCTTCTCCTCTTTCTTCTCTTCTTCTCCTCCTTTTTTTCTGCTTGTTGTTGGCCCTTTTTGGTTCTCTGACTTTTTTTAGTAGTCTACATGTACACAAATGCAGCTACCCCTGTATGTTATTTTTTATATATGTTCATGTATGTGCATACTTACATGTCATGCATCATAAAATTTAAATTTTATGATTTAAACTCATAAAGCTTATTTAGGATCATTTAATTATGGTCATTCATTAATTTAAATAATTTAATTCATTTGATCATTTCAATAAGATCATTTAATTACTACTATTTAATCTAAAATTAATTAATATACTTTTCAATTATTCCATTCAACAATAGTACTTATCGCTATTTATTTATTAATTTTTCTTTCCCTACTTTATAATTTTACGTCGTTAATAAAATTCTAATTTTTAATATTTTAATGGCCCAAAATTTCCTTTCATATATATTGCATGTTTAGCATAGCAATTTAAAAATTGAAGGTGCTGCAATTACAAATGAACTTGTAGCTAAGGTCAACTTAGCTTGCAACTTCGCCCAAGTCACTAGTGAGGTCGACTTGGATATCAAATTCGGCACACCATTTCCTCCCATAATGTTTTCCTTTAGGCTTTGGCCTTCAAGTTATATGTGCAATTGGCTTGGGGATGAGACTTCACCCAAGTCGTAGATAAAGTTGACTTCAACTTCAACTTCATAATGTTCTGTGACTTTATCTCTTTAACTTTTATAACTTCTTCATTTTTTTCTTCTAAATTTCATTTTTGTTTCGACTTCAAGTTGAACTTCACTCAATCACAATTTGAGTACTTGGAATGCGACTTCACTCTTTGTCCTTGAGTTAGAAGATTTACGTATTTATTTGTTCTTCCAAATTACAAACTCAAGGTTGATTTCAAATTCAACTTCACCTAACTCACATCTTGAGTGACTAGGTTTACAACTTTGAATGTCATTATAGAGTTAGGAAACTTTTAGGCTATCTTGTGGTCTCAAAGTCATATCGTGAGGTCGACTTCACCCAAGTCACATCTAAAGTCAATTGAAATGCAACTTCGACAAAATACCTCATTTTTAATTTTCTACCTTCAAATAAGCAATCAAAGTCCATTATAAAGTCGACTTGTATTGCAATTTCACCCAAGTCGCTGTTGGAGTCGTCTTAAATATGCAATCTAGCCTGTTTGGGCATGAAATTTAAAATTCTAACTTACAAGGAGATGCCCAAAATTTTATTAGTAGTCTTTAACTTCTCAAATTGGTAATCATCAAAGCTCAAAGTTTGATTTGAAATTTGTACTAGTTGAGTTCACGAATTTCATTCTTTATTTTTTCATCTTTGATGGTTGAAAGCACTTCTCTAGAAAATTTGTGGACAACTCATCGTATATAGTGCAGGAAGCAGGTGGCAAAGAAATGAACCACTCACTTGCTTGGTTGTGTAAAGAAAATGGAAAAGTTAGAGACAAATAGCCTCTTTTGAAACGCCTTATACCTTAATTATGTTGCATAGTTGCAGAAAATTTATGATGTACATGTTTTGATTCTCTATGGGAAGTTCTCCAAATTGATCTTACTAAATCATCTAAATGAATGCAGGTTTAAGCTCAAAATTTCTTGCACTGATATCAGGTAATAAGCGTTTGGACGAGATTGGTCACTCAAGCAAATCCTTCTCGATAGTTCATTGTTCACTACTAGACCTTTAGTGTGGTCATGTTTTTGCATGTACTGTAGTCACCGTTGATCTCTTCCATTGTCAACCATTCGATGAGGAATATTTTAAATTGTGGACCCCATTAAAATACACAACTAATTTTGAAACATAAAAAATTACATGATTTTATTACATAAAATTATGTAATTACAAAAAATAAGCTAAACTAATAAGATTAAAAGTCAAGATTATAAAAGGTAGAAATCCACAAATGATCAACTCTAAGATTATAAAGAAAAAAAATTCAAGCTTAATCTTTATCCAAGTTTTGAAAGAATTCATGAAGGAGATACACCAATATGCAACCGTCCCACATGTAATAGCAGCAGGTAGATTACTCATGTGGTCAAATCATCACAAGGAATTTTTATGGCTAGTAAATCAATAAGCAAATGAAAATGGTTATTGTGGCCATAATTGTTTTTGAGTTGATGATTCACATGTGTGACCATGAAAAACAATGGTCTGCTACCAAAAGAAGGAGAAGGTAATAGGCATCAAGGTGAATGGGAGTGTGCTGATCATGTGGAAGACATACAACCAAGTTGTGAAGTGTCCAACAATAATTGCATAGGTAGAAAACTGGAGGAAGAGATAGGTAGCAAATGAATGATCAAAGAGGAACAAAAATAGAGAAAAGAATGTTAATGATAACTCTATAAAAATAGAGTTATCAAAACTCTTTTTACACTCAATTTAAATGCTAGTTCGAGAAAAACATGTAATTTTATAAGTTTTGTATTAGTTTTCATCTTTTGCATATTTCTTGAATCATATGTAGTTTTCATGCATTTCTAGTTGAATTCAGTGTAAATCATCTCATTTTGGTTTGTTTTAGTTTATAGACCATTTAGGAATGCATTTACTTATTTTTATCTTTTATTATAGGGAAAGGAAGGTGATTCGCTCATGACATAAATTCAATGCCACAGTGATTGAATAAGAGGAGAGATTCATTTCAGTGAAGATCAAGTTGCCAAGGTAGATTCATTGGAACTGTGGCCCGAGCCAGTTGAGGCCCGAACGCCAACGACTGCCAGTGAAGAAAAATCCATAAGCAAACAAACAGGCAAGCCTCCAGGTAGCTTTGTCGTAGCGCTAATCCTCTGTGTGTACAAATTTCACACGTGAGAAGCTCCAAACCTAATTGACACACACATATATATATAGGAATATATTCCTGTGCAGCATGCTGCACCAGCATCGCTGAAATGGGCCCCACATGATCTGAAATCATGATCTACTCCACCCATTATATTTAGAATAATATATTCTATTACCATGCCAATTTTCATCCCAATCAGATATGTATATGTTCCCCATCTGAAAATGGTACAAATCCAACGTAATAAAATAGTTTGATGTAAATAACAACTTTAAAGTATCTAATTGG
>JAXCLR010000105.1:36540639-36563754 GCA_035584095.1 Annona squamosa
TCATATCACATCATTTGACAACTTTTATTCTTCAAAACTTTTCACCAAAAGTTTTATTCATTCACAAACACACCCTATAACAATTGAAATTTGTGTAAAACTACTCATCAAACATATAAAAATACATCTATGCTAAATTTAAATATTATATGATTTAATATTTTTCTAATTGTTAAAAAACACAACCTTACTAAAACAGAACATGAGAAAATATAGTACAATTTTATTAAAATAAATTAATATTTAATTATATGGAAGAGTTACGCATACATATCCAAATTCCTTTTATTGATTATCATATTGTTTTCTTAATAAATTAATTTTTCTATTGCTGATATAATTAATTAAAAATGTGAGAATTTTGAAAGAAAATAATAATAAGATTTAAATATAAATTTATAATTTTTAATAAATTAATATGTACAAGGCTGGTAAGGACTCTTCGGGTTAGGAAATGATGCATCGTTTCAAGCATATTTTAAAATTCTGATACAAATTTCTAGCCCGTCCTATGTCAAGCTAAAAAAACATTTTACTCGGTCCGTGGATATCCTTGCACCCGGGGCGGTTAATGTGTACATATGAATGTATGCATGTATGTATGACATTGATGTAGTTAGCTCGAAGAGCCTGGATGAGAAAATTCCCCCAATTTCTCTTCCATTCTCATCACTCTGCCTGTCACTCACAGAATTCATCCTCAAATTTCTAGGTTTTCTTTTTTTTGTCTTAAAATTTTCTTATCCGGTTTGCGGGTGATTTTTCTGTGATTAACCATTTCAGCGCAACGAACGATCATCATCCCACCGTGATCTTGATTTTCTAACAAGAATCAGTGCTAAAGCCACCAGTCCTGAATCCTTTGCAGAGTAATGCAGTTGGCTTTTGGTTTCTGCATCTCCCAACGCTAGCAAGCTGCTTTACTAGTAGTAGTGTAGACTGTCAGCAGGAGAGGGGAGAAGGAGAAAAGCAGGAGAGAGAGAATGGCGAAGACGAAGCCCGGAAGGAGAGACTTGGACTCCTACACCATCAAAGGCACCAACAAGGTCGTCCGAGGTAACTATTCAAAATAAATAAATACCTAAAAAATAATGAAGAATGAATGAGTGATTCTTCTTCTTCTACTTCTTTCACCAGCTGTGGCTGAGCTGTGTGTAAATTTCTTGATTCTTGAAAAGTTGGAGTTTTCCTTTGTTTGGTAATTTGCTTGCTGGTGTAGTTGGCGATTGTGTATTGATGCGCCCGGCGGACTCCGACAAGCCGCCGTATGTGGCGCGGGTGGAGAAGATTGAAGCAGACAATCGGAACAATGTGAAGGTGAGGGTGAGGTGGTATTACCGCCCGGAGGAGTCCCTGGGGGGAAGGAGGCAGTTCCATGGAGCTAAGGAGCTCTTCCTTTCTGATCACTATGACATACAGAGCGCGCACACCATCGAGGGCAAATGCACTGTGCATTCCTTCAAGAACTATACCAAGCTTGAGAATGTGGGAGCTGAGGACTACTTCTGCCGGTTTGAGTACAAGGCTGCCACGGGGGGATTCACCCCGGACCGTGTCGCTGTGTATGCATTCATTTCCCTCAATCCTTCTGCTGGTCTTTTTTGTAGTTCTTGTCATCCCATTGTCGGCTCTGTCTTCTTATGACTCTTGTCTTATGTTGGCTTTTATGCTTTTCAGGTATTGCAAATGCGAGATGCCATACAACCCAGATGACCTCATGGTTCAGTGTGAGGGATGCAAGGACTGGTAACTGTTCAAATTTTCAACTGTTTGGAGGAAATTTTCTTTTTTTCTTGTTTTGCTTTGGTCTTACTTTGAACATGATGGCAATGACAAAGAAATGGATTGCTAATTTGCTATGCTAGTTATTACAGTAGACTTATCCACTTCTCTGCTTATCATTTGATTGTCAACTGCATTGCAATCATCAACTGTGAACCAGTGAAAATTGTAGTTCTGCAATGACAAATACAAGCGGACAAGAACTGGAGATTCAAATAACTCTGCATTAGCTGTACATTTGTTGCAACTGCTTGCATGCTTGGAGGGAAATGGAAAATAAACTCTTGTGATTTCCCCAATGTTTTGAATTAAAGAAAAATGTCACAGCCAGCAACTCATAGTTGATCTCCAATTTAGATACCTAATTCCATCATCCCACATTATGGATTGATTCATTTTTTTGAGAAGCAGGGCAGGGAACAAGTTCAGGAAAAGTTATGAGCCTTTTATCAGAGCAGGTACATAGTCTCGCAAGATCCCTAGAAGGCTTGAGAATTCCCAGCCATACCTTGTGTCAATATGAAGAAAATATAAATCTGATGATGAAAATACTTGAAGAATTCATGAACTCTCTGATACTCAGCGTACAAAAACAGAAGAAAATTTTAATTTCATCAAATAATATAAAATAAGGTCAGAGAAGGAAGAAAGAAGAAAGAAGTGAAGGATTTGTATATCAATATTATATACTTCCATAGCATCTCTGTGGCAGAAAAATTTAGAGAAAAAAAATAATGTTGAATATCTGCCTTGGCCAATGCCATTCTTCTTCTTGTTCCTTGTGTTGCTTGCCCGTTTAATTCTCCATGGCCTCATTTTATATGCCACTGGCCTTCTATAAGCGAGATTTTTACAATAATTTTATGAAATGCTTTTCTCTAATCAAACAGATTTTGAATGGAAGCCATTTGGGCTAGGTTTGGTTTGGCGTAAAAAGATTAGGAAAAGTCTTTTACAGATTTTCCTTAACTCTTGATCTGATGTAACATTTATTTTTTCCAAATAATATGAGAAATATTATTACATGTATTTTCCCATTGCATATACTTTTCATTATCAATCTTATCTTTCTTGCAAAAATGCTTATATATATATTCTATCTTTATTGACTTTGTTATTGACATTATCTTTGTTTTGTCAACATCATCTATATTTATTGACTTTGTTATTGACATTACCTTTATTTTGTCAACATCATCTGTCTTTTTTTTCCCCTTCTTATTCTACTTTCTCTTCCCATTTACCCTTGTCTACGCTCTATGAAGTATATCCTTTGGATTATTGGAAAGAACGTTCTATGAGAATGCTTCTTAAATTCAGGATGTATTTGAAACAGGGACATGCTTTTGGAAAGATGGATGATGATGTTGGTGGGATTTTAGGATGATGTCAGTAATGCTGTGATTGATGTCATTGACTTGGAATCTTTTCTGCATCTACTTTCCCTTCACATTTACACCTTGTCTATGCCATATGAAATTACTGTTGGGTTATTGGAAATAGTATTATATGAGAATGCTTCTTAAATCCATGGCACATTTGAAGAACAAGGGACTTGGAAAACATGGCCTTGGAAAGATGGTCAATGATGTTGGTAGGAATTTAGGATGATGTCAGTAATGAAATGAATAAAGATAAAATATCTGTTTATGTTGTGGGAAAAGATATGGTTTATGATGTAAATATACATGTGATTTGGAAAAAAATGGGATTTTTATGTGTTTTTAAATGTGGGGAATGTCAGATGCACTTGTGGGGTTTGCTGGAAGCTCCAGATTTGCAGTTGGCACTATCTGGGAATTAGGGGAGTGAGATGCAGAAAAAGCAGGAATAAAATACAAAAAAGTGGACAAAGGGATATAACAAAGGCAAAGAAAATAAGAATGGTAGTTTGGAGCCTTTATGTTTTTACTCCCGTAATAGTCTGTACATGATAGGACAAAGGAAAGTTCTGAGAGGAGCTTGTTAAGCATAATTGTTATCACGTACTCAGATGGACACTATATGAGGAGAGATCCAGATTAGGATAGGTGAGTGAACAGTTTTCACAGTGTAAAACAGGCATGAAATTCAAGGGGGAGGGAAGGGAGAATGGTACATTCCAATACACATTCTACAGAAGAAATTGGTGCCTCATGTTCCAATGAACTCAAACACCATGGGAACAAGCATGACTGGAAGTGCTATGAAATCGGTATGTTAATCAAATTGATTTTTTACAAATTATATCATTCTTCTGATGTTGAGGATGTTCGTTTCTTTGATGGATTTCCTTGTTTGGACGTCCAGATTTTTTTCCATAGATTTTTTGCTCTGATTCAAGGGGGGTGAAAAATAGAAGGGGATGTTTGCTGACGTGGATTTTTGTGGGATTTTGGGATAGGGTGGAGAGTGGGAAGGGGAATATTTTAGGAGTTATGTGATTGATATGAATTATAGGAGTAAAATTGCAATAAATGAAGTAGTTGGAAGGAAAAATGATTGGAATATAGGAGGGAAGTTGGAAAAATAGGGTTGTTAAATCGTTGAATCATGGGTTGGAAAATGGAATGGCTGTACATTCCCCACTGTTCCCCAGACATGGACATTACCAAACGTCTCCTAAGACATCGATCAATTGTCAAAAATGACATGTATTATTAGTTATTTCTCAATACTAAGATCTATTTTTTCCTTTTTCTGTCTAGTGTTCTTTGTATTCAAGTGATATTATTTTACCCCTTTTAGTTATGCTTCTTCGTTGTTTTCTGAGTTTCCCCATGCATTTTGTTTGTCTGTGCAGGTTTCATCCTTCTTGCATGGGCATGACTATTGAACAGGCAAAAAAGCTAGCTCACTTTCTATGTTCTGAATGCTCCTCAGATGAAGATGCAAAAAGATCGCTGAGCACATTTCCAGTTTCACCGCTAGCTGAGCCTAAGGTGATTTTTATTATTGTTATAAGTAGCACATCTCATGTGGTTGTTTATTGAGGAGACTCCTGGGTTGAGAAGGGGCAGCTTAGGGAGATGAAAAACAAAATGGGTAGCCATTTTGTGTGAGGGCTTGACCTTGCATAGGGTCTCGACTCATCTGTCCTTCGATATCAGAGCAACCTTGAAGTCATTAGCATGTGGGTCACTCGTGTTTCTCCCACAGAGGTGCAAGGGTGCCATCTTGGCTTACAAGCGGCATGGGTTCAGCCTCCTAGGTTCCTCTGTGGTGTTGAGAGCACCCCCTATAAGGTCCTGTTGGCAAGATTGCTAAATGATTGGATTAGGCAGAATGTGACTGGTTGCAGCATATTGCACAAGTTTCATATTGGTTATGTTGAGGAGATTTCTAGGTTAAAAAGATGACCTTGGAAACTAGAATGAAAATTTACTTTGGGTGATGGATCCATCTCAACATGTGGATCTTGACCTATATGATAGTTACCACATTGCTAGTCAGGTTTATACTCATTTAACTAATATTTCTTTTTATATTTTCATGGGCGACGTTTAGTTGGAAGCAGATAGTGCATTATCCCCAGGCAACAGTGTGTGGTGGCCGTGCTTCCACACCAGCTGCTGGCATGAATTCCAAATCATGGAGATCATGACAGCGGCTGGCATGGACTCATACTAGCCGCACACTGCTGCGTGTGGGCAGTGCATGAATTGCCCCAATATGCTTCATGACAACATTTTTGGCGCTGTGCAAAAGAGTAAAGATATCTATAGACACATTCAGTTTTTGGGTTTGCTTTTTTTTTTTTTTTTGGTTTTATTTTTCCGCAATTATGTTTCTGTTAATTGTTTTATACCTTAGTTTTGCATAAGGTTGAACAAAAAAAGAGACAAATGGGCAAATTTCATGTATACTCATAAATTTTACCTCTAATTACACTTATACCCACGAATTTTTAAAAATTCCTAATATATCCACAGATTTTGCCTAAAATGCCACTTACACCCATGTTGTTAGGGATCCCCAGTTAAATGACAAAAATGCCCGTCTCTAATTATGATTTTATAGCTAACAATTCACATTCAAATAAACTTTTAGCACTTTTACGACTATAAAATCATATATTATTTAAATGTAAATTTTGAACTTTGAGCAAACCAACCTCAAATTATATTAGGGCTAGGGTATATTCATTATGTTACAAGGAGTGCTGACGGCCCATTTAATGAATCCCTAACGGTGTGTGTATAAGTGAGATCATAGGCAGAATATGTTGGTATATTAGGAATTTTTGAAAATTCTTAAGTGGAATTAGGGGTAAAATTCGTGGGTATATGCAAAATTTGCCCAAAATAACATATATTAAATATATTGCAGATTTTCTTAAATAACTCAGTGTGTTCAAAATCGTGGTCATCTCTTCCATTCAGAATTAGGCATAGGTCGTTGGTTCAAATCTGAGTAAGGACCTTTTGTTTTCTAATAGTATATGTTAGCACCTTATATTCAAGGCATGTGCAGATGCGTCTACACCTTTTACCAATGTTTTTGAAATATTTGTACATATGGCCACAATTTATGAAAAGTTAGCAAGTACAACTAAGTTTTACAATGGTTTAATGTAAATGTTATTTTTTTATAATTCCTGAATTTCCCAGTTGTCTTCTTCTTTCTGTCAACTGCTCTCGGTAAAAAAAAAAAAAAAAAAAAAAAAAAACAGCTGTTGATTTTATTGTTGATAAGGACCTCATGCTAGATGTGCCACCTGAATATTTTCATTGCCGCTGGGACCTGTATGACTACAATTTTATTTATTTATTTTTGGATGTTACTGTATGACTACTTTTGATTGTTATCAAATGAATGCCTATGCTATCACAATATCTATGGCTGCATTTTCGTGCTGCCAAACATGACTCCTAGATACTCTTGTGGTTGTGGTTCATTCACCTAGATAGGGCCTAAGCATGGCAAATTTACATATTCACTTTTGTACATCAGAGTATTGAAGTATTTCCCTTTCTTGTATAATAATCAAAGGTGAAGCATGAAATTTGAACTATTTGTATCGTGGTCCACTTAGAAATATCTAAATTATTCCCTTTCGTTTTATCCTTTGCAGCCTACTGGTTGCCCTTTTTATATATTATTATTTTTAAGGTCATTTTCCCTCTTGCCCTCAATGTGAACCCAAATTAGACATCTGTCAATTTTTTGAAAATTTTTCCAAAGACAAACATTTAATGAAAGTAATTCGTCATTTACCAAAGCTGTTAGGCACCATTTTAAAAACCCAAAAAGGTACCCAATGTCTTTGGTAAAATATAAATTACTTTTAGGGTTTATTCCGAATATTACCGTGAAATTTGACTAAACAGTGAAATATCTCAGCTTATTCTCAAAAAGTTTCAAATGTACACGTAAGACCTCAACATATGACACATATTATTTTAGCCCAAATTGCAAGTACAAATGATATGAAAAGGGCCCATAGTTGAATCCTACTTTACTTCAAGCTACTGTTAAGATGAAAATTATTTGCAAGTTGGCTATTTAGGCATTAAATATTAAAGCAATGAGATCAACTAATTTTCTGAAAAAAAACTTGAATACATATATTTTTTAATCTTCAAATATTCTTGGTTAAAATGCTAAGTACAATTAGTACAGAGATGAACCTCCAATTTGAACTTGACCTCGCTTCAAGCTACTGTTAAATTATGACCAAGTTGGCTACTTCAGCATTAATATTGAGTAATGTAATCATCATTTGGAATAACCAAATGAATTTTCTTAAAAATAAACCTCAAAAGTGCTAACTTCAAATATTCTAGTGCAAATGACGAGTACAAATAGTGTATATAAATGAGCCCACAGATGAACTAGTCCTCACCGAATTTTTGAAAAATTTAACCAAGGAGTGCTAATTTGACCTTAAATATTAAGCAATGTCATCATCTTTTGGAACGACCAAATGAATATTCCTTAAAAAGAAACCTCAAAATTATTTAATCTTGAAAAGCATTCCAGCCTTAATTATCATTATAAATGGTATAAAAATGAGCCCAAAGTCGGACATGAATCCACTTAAGCTTACTTCCAACTTTGGGCTCATTTTTATACTAGTTGTACTTATCATTCGGGCAAAAATTTTTTAAAAATAAAAATCATAAAATACTTAAAAAGTTTCTTTCCAGGAATGCTTATTTGGTTATCCTCATAGATGATGACATTGCTTAATATTTAAGGCTAAAAGAGCTTATTTGGTCTTAATTTTTGGAGCAATAGTTAATGATGTGGGTATATTTGGAAATTGGAATATCTATCAAACTTATAGGTATCTTTGACATTTTTGTAAGCAAGTGGGTATGCTTGGGTTTTTGGCCATATGGAGAGGGTGCGTTTTTGGGTAAAAGTAAACTTTAATTTTTATTAAACATTTTAAAGGTTGATATTTTTTGCAACATAAATAAATAAATAAGAGGCTAAAGTTTAATTGTAGAAAATGTTGGGAGGTCAAAGTGCAAATATTATGCATATAGATCAAAGTGCAAATATTATGCATACTTCTCAGCATTACCCTCCAGCAACAAACATGCATTTTCTTGATGTTAACTGTTCATAACAAGACCTAAGTGACTCCAAGTATGACAACCCTTACTCTTGTAATTTTTCATATGTAACAAAGCTACACATCTAATACATGTTTTGTCCATAAATAAATTATTATTTAACGGTTCCAACCTTTTCACGTAAACTGATAAAATATCCTGGTAATGTAGGTAGGAGTTGCGTCGCTATGTTGTATGCTTGTATTGCAGACCACTCTTTTAACTTTAAAATAAGAATTTATTCAAAGCAACTTTTTTATTAGCATTCTTTGTTGACACTAAGTATTTGAATTTTTGAACATATTAAATTGATATTATTCTTGATAAACATGATTAATCATTACATGTAATATAAAATGCCAATGTTGAACAAGTGTTTAGGCTTATGTTGAAGTTAGATGTTTAGAGAGTGTGTGTGTGTGTGGTAATGAGGAAAACAATTCCACCCTTTTTACACACCTTTTGAATTTTGATGTGATTGACACTTTAACTAACTGCTCAACTTTTTTTCATTATTACCTATATGTCATCTATTTTCATACGAAAAGCTTATATATGTTTTTCCAGACAGATGAAAAGTTGATTTTGCTCAGTCACAAGTCCTTACTGAGCCTATCTTTTTGCAACTCAGTTAAAAGTCTAGGAAAAAGTCTGTCACCCATCTTTCCTAGACTTATTTCTGGTGGTTGTGGACATAGTGAAGTTACCCATCAGTTACCTGTTTCCATGGTCTCTTAGAGGTTTGCAAAGGGATCACCTAACAACTGTTTCTTCCCAAGATAAAGCATGGTCATTGATTTTATCAGAGAGATTATCTCTGATAATGTCATTTCCCAGTCTCATTGATAAAGCAGTAAAATAAAAAAAATGATAAAATGGCACTTCCAATTCATCGGCCATCAACTATCAATTTTATTGATGAAATGAAATCGTAAAATTTCATAATAAAATCATTCAATTTCTTGTTTTTATCTTGACAAGGGTTCAAATTTACAAATAATTGGAAAGTATAGAACTCCAATAAAATCAAATGCGATAAAAGGCTCTGGTTTTAAATGTGTGTATAAGTGAACCCATTAATTGCTATCCCCAAAGGTGTGATATAGTGTTTAGAGATTAGGGATATGTTTGGGAAGTAATAAAACTTTTGGATGAAAAGTTTTTGGTGTAAAAGTTGTTAAATTGATAAAAAATGATGTGATATGATATGGATATAATGAGGTATAAAGAGAATAAAGTTAAAATATGTAGGTCAGTTGTATGGGTAGTTGTGGAGAAATGATTAGAAAATAGGGTAGTTGTATAGGAAGATGTAAAGAAATAATTTTAAAATAGGGCAGTTATGGCGAGTGAAAAGTTTTTGATCGACATTTTTTTTTCATTGCCAAACACACCCTAGATATACCAAAAAAAAAAAAAAAATTTCTTTTTTCTTTTTTCTTTTTTTAGAAAAACTTTACTTTTGTGGATCAAAATTTAAAATTTTTTCTGGGCATTAATGTGCTGGGATCATAGGTCTTCTTTTTCCCCCCCCCTTCCAAAAATCAATTCATAATTTATTATAAAGTTGTTAGATATTATTTTCTATACTTTTTATGCGTTAAAATGATTAATTTGTTGATTGGATTAACATATAAATATATATTTAGAGGAGAAATTTTAAATTTGGGAATGTTTCAACTTTGTCAATCTCGAACAAAAATACTGGAATTTTTTTAAAAATAATTAATAAACTATAGATCTGTGAGAAAATTGGATTTGAGCATAAATTTATGATTATCTCAAATATCTCAGAAAATAGAAGTGATATTGGGAAATCATTGGATTGTATTATTTTTTTTTTTTTGGTGAATGCATTACAAATGTGTTTTGATTTGGCATTTTATGTTGTTTTTAATATTTAGTTCTCCCTCAACAAATCTAGGGAGTAAATTTTCTGATTACTTTTTTTTTATTTAAGGATTACGGTAACTATGGTTAGTATTTGAAGTTCTTGTGCATTTCCTTACCTCTAAAAATAAGAATGATGGATTCATAGATTTCTATAGGGCCCATTCAGGATGGGGATGGGTATGAGATGAGGATTATACGTAAATTTCCTTTTTCAGAAGACACTTTTCTCGTTCCAAGAGCATAACAACATACTTTTCTGTTCCCAGTATACTTTCTCAAGTTCCATTATGCAATAATACTATTTCATCTAATCTTCTTATCCCATTCCACCATCTTGAACAGATGTCACTCAATATTTGTTTTGTAGTTTATTTTTCTCTTAATGTATGTTTATATTTATTTTCATTTTATCATATATTTTTCTTTACTTTCTATTCTATTTTCTATGTTAATTTTTTTACCTTTAGATTTCTCGGATAAGATTTTATAATATCATCGCCAATAAATTTTTTTTTTATCTTTAGCAGATAAATAAAGTGCCAGATAAATTGAATTTTCCTGTGATTTGAATTTTGGGCTAAACTAAGAAGGATCAACTCCAAATTTATAGGTCTGGTTTGTGTCTAACAAGCCAGTCTCTTCTTCTAATGGCTGGAGTTGTTCCAAAACACCACCATGATGTGCTTGGTAGTCCCAAAAAAGCACAACATGGATTGTACTTCTTGTTACCAAGGTACTTATTCCGTCATGTTGATGTAACTATGATCATTTTGATCACAGATATGAATATGCAACTTTACTGATGAACGTATTACATTGTAATTGATATATGAGACAAGAATCCGTGAAATGAAATTTATTCTAAGGGTGTGTTTGGTGAGATGGAAAAAATGTTGAAATGTTGTGGGAAAAAAATTGGAATAGGTGAGAGAGCGATTTGATAAGATAGGGGTGATGGTTAGGAATAAAGGGTAGTTGTAGAGAAAAATGTGTAGAAATGATTGGAAAGGAAGGGTAATTGTATGGAAAGATGTGTAGAAATGATGGGAAAGAAGGGTGATGGTATGGAAAAGTTTTTTTTTCCTAGTTTCCCATATGCACCCTAAGAAAATTTGAAATGTTTTATTTGTTGTGTTTTTTCTCATTTTTCGTCTCAGAGTGTATGCACAGTTTTGTGTTCGTGGCCTACCTAGTAAAATCATGTCTTGAATTTGATTTTCATTGCCGAGGGTACCAAGAGTTGCTATTATATGTCCTTTCTTGTAAAGGATGAACCTGTGAAAGGTAACTGGCTTCCGTAACATCTGTAGAAGGCCTTGAATATTTTATTGGCCAAGTTGTTGATAATCCAACTATACACTTGTCTTGCATAATGTCTCTCTTCTTTCACTAGACTCACTACCCCTGGTTCCTGATAATTACAATGCTTACTCAAATTCCTGGAATGTTAGGCATGTTACTGGGTTGCTTTCTTGAGAATTTGCGTTCCTTGAAGACAGAAGGGATGAGAGGAAGAGGGCAACTTATTTTCTGATGTTTGTTGAACTCAGCTTCATGCTATGTAGATATCGGGTCATTCCACCTAGGCACTTAACCGATATAGGATGAGATGATGTCTCCCTTAATGATTTGAAGTTATTATGGATCACTGCAGTTAGGGTCTCTGTTACACAGAGTTACTGTATCTAACCATATAAATTGATTTCCCTGATCTTGGAAGAATTTCATAATTTTGATGGCTGCTGTTTTCATAATTTTTGTTGGTTAATTCCAAATATAATACTACTTTTGGCTTTACTCCGAACATAGATATTGATTTTACAAAATTCTAGATATAAATACTTTGTTTAAAAATAGATAAAATTAGTGACATATATACAAATGCTGTTACGTTATATCAGTGCCAATGGCAGTCTATTCATCTGTTATGAAAATTTTAGAATTCTGAATTGCCCATTGGATTTATGCCAATCTACATACGACTTTTGGAATTTATTCTAAGTATATATACAATTTTGGTTTATTCCAATATACATACGACTTTTGTTTTATTCTGAGTATAAACTGTTGCTTTATTTCAATTATGACTTTTGACATATTAAAAAGAGACACTCGTTAAGTGATGTAGGGTACGTTTGGTAATCAACTTATGTGGGAACCATGGTTTTCCACCTCTCTCTCACGCGTATCCAATAAATGATTTGATGTCTCAATTGCCTAACTATCTTACTTTTTTCCATTTTTACCCCATATTTCAATCATTTTTCATACAACTACCCTATTTATTCCTACTTTACCCATATCATATCACATCATTTTACATTTTTTAAAAATATTCCTTTTCCTACCATACCCACATTATCAAATGTCTCAAATGTCCCCATAAACTGTTATAGATTTTCCAAAATACTGAAAGTTCCCTAATACCCCTTAAGAGGAGCGTTGTGTTACCATTTTATTGGAAATCATGGACAAGATGGTTATTTTTTAAAAATTAAAATTTTACAAGGTTTGTTCTGCAAAAAGCCAAAACAAATGTGTTACACAATTATAAGTACTTATAGAATTTATTTTGCAATAATGCTGCTGATATGGATATTTTAATTTGCTTTATAGGCTTTGTAAGTACATTTTTTAGGTTTATGGCAAAATAGATCCTGTATGTCTGCGTAGTTGTGTTTTAACATGTTCGTTTCCGTATTTTGCAAAATAGACCTTGTGATATTCAAAATTTGACAAAACAAGTCTCTTTTTGTAGTTGTCGACTAAATGGGGACAAAAATTGCCCCTATAACCTGTCTTGACTTTGTTGCATTTCTGGAATTACTTTGTTAGGCAATTTTGTGATTTCAAAATTTTATAACAGAAGATATCAGTGTTTGTGGTTAACAAATGGAATTGATGGTAATTTTGGAAAACAAGTACGCCATTTATACCTGGAAAATTGGAAAATAAGTATGCATATTTGGAATAAAAATTCCATGAGCCTAATTTTTGGTAGGATGTGAATCAATATATGGGTTTGAAAGCAAATCACAAAATTTGCAGTGGCTGCAATTGAGAATAAGGGCTGTTTGCAATTTGTTAACGGATTCTGGACTTCGTTTACCATTTCTTTATGTAAATTCCAGGTGGAAGCAAAACGCCGGAAACGGTGACATGTGATGCGAGGGGCAAGCTCAAGGGATCCATTTCATGGCACATTAGCTCTTCATTGTTGGTTATTTGGAAGATGTACAGTCCAGAGAGCAGACAGTGCACCTACGAGAGGCATTTTCTTTTCTTTTTGTGTTCTGTAATGCTTCAACATGATGTCTCCTAGACGGTCCCGAAACTGCATTTGGAACCTGTCCTATGGTATCTACAACCTGTGCAAAGAGTCTTTAGGCTTTAGAGTCCAGAGAATGATGGGAAGAAAAAATTCTGTGGTATGTGTGATTTTGCAGCATTAAATGCTGTCTGTCACATGCTGTTTCAATCTGATTTATCATCATGATCATAAGCCATTTCACACCTAGGTGGGGTTGGCTGTATGAATTCCGCTGCGCCATTCTTGACGATTTGAAACTAAATGTTTAGTAATCTTCAATATTTTGATATCTTGTTTAATTACTTCTATGTTTTTTTTTGTGTTTTTCTCTTATTCTCTTACCACATTCTACTTGAATGAACTTCGCCCTCTTAATCAGTATCATTTTAATCATCCGATTAATATGATCAAATCATCTTTGTTTTTCCTCATTTTATCACCTATTCGCTTCACTTTGAGATTTTCTCAGGGTATTTCATCGTTAATTTTATCTTTTCTTGTTTTATTACTTACCCACCTTAATTTTTTTTTATTTCTATTATATTCATTTTATGTATATGTTGTTATTTAATTGCTCAACATTATGCTTCATAAAGCATAGTTGGTCTAATTGCAATTTTATAAATTTTTTCTTTTAATTTAATTGGGATTCAACGATCACATGGAAGTATAAAACTCCTGTCGCAGTTTTGGATAAAAAAGTTCCTGACGCAGTATGCCATTTGTGTCAATCTGATTAAAGCTGCAGATCTTTGCTAGGAGGAAAAGTATGATGCCCCAGGGTGGTTGACCCTGCTTTTTTAAGCAAGAAGTGAGATTTTGAGCTTTTTATGGATGTTTGGCAATTTTCCGCTTTAAGAAACCGTAAAAAACCACCGTACGGATAAGCTACGATTCAGCTCCTTTTGCGTAACGCATGGCTGTGCGGTAATGTACTGTTAGGCCAGATAGGCCCTTAATCTAGTCATTACATGCTCTTATGGTTGGATACAAGATCTTAATGAGAAGTGATTTACCATCTACAGATGGCATTTGGTCAAGATATTGATGGCAAAACTCATGGTTAATGAGTATAAGCAGCAGTCTCCGAGGATGATGGTCTAGTGGAATACGGAGATTGGCTTGATCCATATTGGTTGGTTCCAAACGAGGAAAAAAGGCTACACTGTAATTTGTGTTTGGCATGAATGTTTTCAGGAATGGATCTGAATCATCCAAGATTGCCAAGTGTTTCTTCCTTATTAATTGCTCCTGAACGTTTGAGCCTCTGTTTTTTGCTCCGTTCCATCTAACACTCGGACAATCGTGGCTGTTCCAACTTGTACAATCTACAATGTAGTAAGATATTCGGAGGATGCCCGTCATGGTTTTTCCTTTCACGATGGATCATAATAAGTTTCTTGAATATTGTATGAGAGCATAGCAATGAATCATGAGTTCAAAATTTTTTTTTTTTTTATTGAGTTGGAGCCACTGCTCACAACAGAGGACAGGGGATTCGAAACCTGACGCAAGGCGTGATTGCCCGCATGAGCCACCAACTGCTCTACGGCAGGTGCTCCCTGAGTTCAAAAGTTGGACCGATAAAAAAAAAAAAAAAAAAGTATTAGCCTTCCCGACAATTAAAAAAAAAAAAAAGAAGAGATGTCTTGTTGTTGGGGGTGACTTGAATTCACGTCACCCCGTACGTACCGAAATTTATTTGCGCCACGAATTTTCTCCGTTAGTCCTGTTTTGTTGAGCCGCACCGTCATTAACACATTGCGTTGTAGTCGCACATGGTTTCCGTTCTGTGTATTTGAGCTCCTTATTTGTGTTACAAATAGAGATTTCCTCTTAGGTATTATATACTTCTTGATGTGGTTTACCTTTTCTGAGAGTTTTTTATCAGGCGTGTTGGGTTTAAGGATTTTTCTTTTGAAAGTTCTCCGCCTCTTCTAATATTTTTTAATAGTGGATTTTTCTCATTCTTTGCCCGTGGTTTTTCTTTTTACATTAGAATTTTTCACGTTAATCAAGGTATTTCTTGTGCGTAATAATAATATTTTTTTATTTGATCTTATTTTATTTTATGTGTGCTTCCTGTGTGATCTGTTTCAACCCAAATCATGTTTCCTAACAAATTGGATTAGAGCTTGTTATTTTGCCTTAGACGTTAAGATGACTACAACAAAGTTCAGATAGAGAAGTTTAATTGCAAAATCAGTTTCAATTTGTAGCAGGTCAAGATGAAAGCCATCTTAACTTAGAATGGGTTGCAGAAAGTCATCTTGGAAAAGGATAAGATGATAGTCACTTCGAGCGATAAATAGAAGGATAAGATGGATATCAAAGCTCTATTGGCAATTCAGTTAAGTCTTTCAAACAACGTTTTGCAAGAGATAAAATAAGAAACCACAGCAAAAGCTGCAGGGATAAATTTGGAGACACTATATTTAGCAAAAAGCATTACAAACACATTTTTGTTAAAACCGCAATTGTTCATGCTTCGGATCATAGAAGGTACACCCATTAAATTGCAGCATGATAAATTTCATTCTATTATTATTGAGTTGGAAAACTTTATTAATGCTAAAGATCAAACCTTGTTATTATTATGTTCTCTACCATCGTATAAGTCCTTTAGAGAAACAATTCTTTATGTAAAGGACACAATTTCTATTGGTGAAATTAAAATAACTTTGGTTTCAAGAGAACAAATTTAAAAATAATTATATGATAATCTTAATAACAATCAAGTTGAAGGATTAATTGCTATAGGGAGGTCTAAGCAAATAAGTTCTAACAATATTAAATCTTGATCCAGATCAAAGCCTAGAAACAATGTTGTCCCTTGCAATTATTGTCGTAAATTATGACACCTCAAATCATATAGTTTGGAGTTGAAAGGAAAATTAAAAAGAGAAAATCAAATAGAACAGAAAAAAATGATAAACTTTCTGAAGCTGGTGTAATCACATATCAAGGTGATGATAATGTTCTTCTTATGACCGATGATAGGTCTAAATAATAGATGAGTGGATTTCAAATTTTGGTTCTTCTTATCATATGCCTCCAAATAAAGATTGGTTTCCACTTATGGATCTTTTAATGGTAGAGTTGTATCGATGGAAAATAATGCTACTTGTAAAATAGTTAGAATAGGAATAACCAAAATTAGAATGTATGATAGCGTCGTAAGAACATTAATTATAAGTTTTATGTTGACATTTATTGATGATTATTCTAAAAAATTATAAATTTATTTTCTCAAAAATAAAAGTGAAGTTTTTCTAAGTTTAAATAGTGGTAGATTTTGGTTGAAAAATAAACATGAAAATAGATAAAGCAACTTAAAACAGATACTGGTCTAGATTTCTATAATCCTGAGTTTAATAATTTCTGCAAGGGAAAATTCTCCTCGTACTCACAATATTTTCCGATAATTCTTTTTATACACACAAATTCTTCGGTATCCACCACATCTTGCCCAAATTCCGTATATACCCGTACCGTCATTAACTGCACAAACGGGCTTCAGCTGCACGTGAAGAAGTCCGTTCTGCCCCTATGCGTTTCCCAAATTGCTGCCCATTGCCCCTTACTCGAGTCCGGTCGATGCCTCCATCCAGCCCAACTCGACCTCCGATGATTTTGCCCTACTCGAAGAAACCCAAGCTACTGTTGTAGACGTTCCCCATCGATCCAAATCCTATAACGTATGGTGGTGCATTGCTCCCTGCGGCACAAACTGCTACGAGAACTCCTCCCCACCACCTCTCTGTTCCCGCCCCCTCCCACAATCTCGAATGCCGGCAGCTCCGCTTGCTCCGACTGTAGCATTCAAATTTAATCGGGGTGCATTTGCGGCATGCTGCCCTGGTTCACTGAAATCTCCAGCGTCTCGCTGTAGGAGCATCTGAGCCATCCAGAGCGATCAGACAGGGAGTGGTGGCAAGATCCACTTGGCAGGAGAATCCATTCTCGAAATCGACTAGGGGAGGGAAGGAGTTGTGGGGCTTCAGCTGATTCGTTTGCGTACAAAGGATCGACTGCTGAAATTGAAGACCGAGATTGCCCTAAGTGGATTTCAGATGAATCAAAACAGGGCATCCGGGAATTCGTGGCAAAGACCGATTTTAGCAACTGCCTCTCCAGTGCCGTTGACGGGGTTACTAAGGAGGAGAGTGAAGATGAATGACTTGGATAAATCGATTCCTAGGAGCAATAAGTAAGGCCTGTTGTTGAAGAAGATGATGTTGTTAGATGGTGCGGGCACGAGATAGATGAAGAACTTGCGAGGGAGGTGAAATGCAGTAGCCAGCTGCAATGAGAGTGCAATCTTTGTCCAACCGAGCACAGTCATGCCTTTTGCACCGCTGGCGAGGCCTTCGAGAAGCAAGCCGCAAACACATGGGAAAAAGAAGCTTGGTGCTGTAATGATGGGTCCGAGATTAGATTGTCAGCAGCAATCTCCCATGTATAGACTGGATCTAAGGAGCAATAGAGGCGCTTCCAAAATTCAACCTCCCCAGTTGTGCTATTTTTTCTCCATTGGTCTTCTTCGACGCTGACAGTATTTTCGTTGCCACGATTCTCATTTTAGCCATTTGTGGCATTTTTGTAATTTAGAAAAAAGGCGGACGCATCTTCAGGGAGCGGGACGGCGGAGGCACGTGAGGAATTACGGGTTAAATGTCACGGAAACAGGGAATTTTCAAAATATCATGATATAAGAAGAATAATGGGAGCCAAACGAGCGGCGCTGGTTGGTCGGCGCATGAGGAACAAAAATTTCGTTGCCACCCGCCGCGTGTTCAAATTTCCCGTGTGATTTCGAACCAAAAATTCCGGTGGTGGAAGCATATGTAGGTCCAACTTGTTCGGTTGGGAGCTGATGATCTCCCCATTTGATATTTAAGAGCTTATTGTCTCTCTTTGAAAATATTATTAGTAAATATTTGTTAGAATTATCTCAGAACTTTGAATGTGATATGAACTTAGATATGTTGTAAATATATTCCAATAAAAAAAATAATGGTAAAATATTGTAAGTACAGGGAATTTTACCTTTTGCAAAATGAAAGAATCCCGAAGGATCGTACAATTGTCAATACACTACAACAAAATGGTGTTGCAATGCATGTAAATAGGATGATTATAAAGAAAGCTCATCATATGCTCTCTAATGCTGGTTTATCAAAAGATTTTTAGGCGGCGACAACTTTTATGTTTTGCTATTTAGGGTGTGTTTGGTAATAACAAAAAGTTGTAATTTTAAAATTTTTCAATCTAAAACTTTTCTCTCCACAACTACCCAAATTTTTTAATTATTTATTCATATTTTTCTATACAACTACCTTATTTTTCAATTATTTCTATAAAACTACTAACACAATAAACCTATCTATTTGAACTTTATCATATTTATTCTTCATCATTACCCCTATCATATCACATCATTTGACAACTTCTCATTTATACAACTTTTCATTAAAAGTTTTATCTATTCCCAAACACACCCTTAGTAAATTGTTTTCCTCCACAACTATTAATCTCAAGACTACAACAGAAGTGTGGTCTAGTAATCCTACTAATTTCTGATTTGAAAAATATTTGAATGTCCCACTTATGTTCATGTGAATGATGAAAACTTTGAACCTATAGTTAAAATTGTATTTTTTCTAGGCAGATTTGAATTCGCCAAAATTGATAATTAGTAGATATATTATATTTAATGAATTTTCTAGGTTAATTAGAGAAAAAGAATCTTTTGTTCCATTTGATGCAGTGAAAATAGACATTAATAAAATACTTCCTTAATTCACTTCAAGAAGAAGAAAAGACACCAGTGGAAGAAATACTACCTGTAGGTCTATCACAAACATAACCATTCCATTACAAAAGGAAAACAAAATATAAATTAAGAAGCCAAAGAGATATTATGATGGATGTATAGTTGTTTATGCCTTAACAATTGCAAAAACCGTTGACTGTAATGATGATCCTCCTCCTTATTTTGATGTTATTTTTTGTTTTAAATCTATAAATTGGTTAGTTGCTTTGAGTGAAGAGATAAAATATCTTTATAAGATCAAACTTGGGAGTTGGTTCAACCTCTAAAAGACAATACTGATAATTTTCACAATGTTCTTATAATTTCATAGTAATTTCACACCTTTAAGTATAAAATGTTAATTAAATGTAAATTTTACATAAAATTTTATGAAAATTGTATTCTTTATAGATGAGTGATCCTATTAGCCCACCTCAAAAAACCCATTTACAACACATTGTTTTTACTTTTTTCTTTATACACATGTTTATTTAAATGTATTTAACATTAAATCAAGCTTTACCATTTTTGAATATGTGTATATATTTTTTTAGATTTTAAAAGTATGAGTATTTTAAATACATATATACACATAGATGTTTTAAAATCTCAAAAAATATATACATATATCCAAAAATGATAAAAATTAGTGTATATGTTAAATATACTTAGATAAACAAGTGTATGAAGAAAAAATAAAAAAATTATTGTAAATGAATTTTTTGAGGTGGGTTAGGTGGGGTATTTGTTTAGCCCGAGCTAACAGGGTCGTTTCTCTTTCAGAGGATAAAATCCTTAATTTTACTATAAAACAGGTCATTTTGCATGAATTTTAGAAAATATAGAATATGATGAAATTTTATCAAATGAAATTACACATGTTAGCAAGAGTTAAATGATTTAAAAAACTTTAAAATACTCTTAGCCTATTAATATAATAAAATGGTGTAGTTGGATAAATTATATAGGCATGTACTATAATTATATTTTAAAATATGGGAAACAAAGTAGATTATCATTTAATATTTAGATGAAATAAATTAATTCATAAAATGAATTCAAAAGTAGCCAAAATTTAAATCAAAACGATATTTGATGTTATTAAAATTATTCGGCCAAGAATGAATATTTAAATTTGTGTTTAAAAGCACTGCAGGTATACCGGATGTCCATGCACCACTGGAGCACCAATTCGGTGCTCCACCATCTTCCTCAATCCGCCCCAAGGCAGCAGCTCTCTCTCTACCGTCCCTGCAAAAGGCCACAAAAATTGTAGCCGCGCCAGCCATGGCCCACCATGCTAAAACAGGTCACAAAAATCGTGTATGCAACCCGTTTTGCAATTTCACCCAGCAGACATTTCTCTTCTTCCGTAATCCCCAATCCGGCACCCATTTTCATACCGGCCAAGTAGAAAAATCCACCATTTTCAAATCTAACTGACCGGTGCCTCCCAAGTAGCTGCACCATTTTTCATCACCGAACAGCCATCAACGCACCGCCCCTCTCAATCTCTTCTCCGTCAATTAATTTCAGCAGGACACTAAAAAATTTCAGCCATGATCTTTGCCTGTTTTTAAAAAGGTAGCAACAACTCAGCACCACCCCACCCGATCTCCTTCTCGAACAACCGCCCAAATACAATGCCCCCAAAACCTACAACTCCAAAGTCCAAGCCAAAACAATCATCGAGCTAAGCTGCATCCGACCAACCGACGTAACGGCAACAACTTTGATCCAAAGCTGCCATCCCCTGATCTCTTCAAGGCAGAAATCGCAGCCAACAAGTGTCTCAAACCAGCTACCAAAGTAGCATCTACTGATCATTCCAAGCCATTAATGCAGCAACTATTCTCAAGTTCCAAACGACGACAACCATGGCTCCCATTTGGCAGTGGCGAGCTAGCGCCTAGCTTCTCTATTTCAGAAAACCCATCCCAAATCATGGCCAGATTTTCCAATTGCAAAAGTAAATCACCAGCTGCTCCCATTGATCTCATTACCGTCCAAAAATCTAGCCATTGCGTTTCTTGTAGCAGTTCACTGCGCCCATGTTTCGGGACCCACCTGCCTTCAATTTCGGCTCTAAATTCTAGCAAGCAGATGCCGTTTTTAATCCATCAGCTTAAAAAAAATAAAAATAAAAAAAAAAATCCTGCCGGCCGTCAGTTGCAGATCTCCACTAAAGCAACAAATGCACAAAACCGGCAGCCATGCCCACCGCCTCCCCATCTGCAAGCTCCGGCGGCTAGAATCAGTGGCATCTCGTCGAATTCATCCTTCTAACCAACAGCAGCATTGCAAAGAGCGGCAACTGAAATCCACAGATGTCCTGTGAAGCAAAGGCAAATGGGAGTAGGGGTGCAACTTGGGCTGGGTTCAACCCGAACCCGGCCCGCCGAACCCGAAATTAACCAGTGCTGAAACTCATCATTTGTTAGCCCGAACCCGGACCGAAGTATAACAGTTCTCGGGTTCGAGTTTACATGAACCCGAACCCAGTAAACCCGAACCCGAGATTCAGTTTATGTAAAATAAATATTTTATTATGATATATGGCACATCAGCAGGCCTGCAGGCGCCAGCAGCAACATTTCCATTTTCGAGTTTCCGCCTCTTGGTTCCCGCTCTCCCTTTCCTGAGTTCTTCTCGTTCCCGGCCAAGCGAATCACGATTCCAGTCTCTGCTGGTGGAAGCTTTCTCCTTGCTGACTGCGGACTGCCATTCGCATCCCTGCTTGCGTCCCTGCTGCCTCCCAGCTTCCCTGCGTGCTGAATGACTGCGTCCCTGCCTGCGGCCAGCTGCTTCCCGGCGTCTCTGCTAGCGGCTGCTTCCCTTTCTGCTGCTGCGTCCCGGCGTTCAGTAGTCCCTGCCAACCCTGCCGGCGTTCAGCCATCCCTGCCTATCCGCAGTCCTGCCTGTGTCCCTGCCTGAGGTAGGCTGCGTCTTGGCGTTCTGTCCTTGCCCGTCCGCCCGTCCCTGCCATTTCGCCCGTCTCTGCCTCCCTGCCATCCGCCCGTCTCTGCGTCCCTGCCATTCTGCCCGTCTCTGCCTCCCTGCCATCCACCTATCCCTGCCCACTGCCTTCCGGCGGTCTCTACATTCCACGTCCAGCGTCCTTGCAAAATGTGAGATGCTCTCCCTCTCCTTTGCTGTTTTTTTCTTCTTGTATGTTGCTGCCTGTCACTTGTACCGTCTATCTATACCTCTTCTCCTTGGCTTGTGATTGTGGTTCTCCCTCTCCTTTGCTGTTTTTTTTCTTCTTGTATGCTGCTATCTGTTGTTTATACTGTCCATGTATACCTCTTTTCCTTGGCTTGTGATTGTGGTGGTTATTATGGTAACGTTATTTATACCGTCTACTATGGCTTGTGGTTGTGTGTATGTGTCTACATGTCTGCCCAGCCGTTACTAATTAATTCCTACTAGAGGTTAATTGGTTCATGTCACATATAGTTAAAAGTTGTTGAAATTTTTTTTTTCTAAAGTCATTCTTTATAATCCAACCTATTGATATTTTAAAACATATTAAATTAGTTATTTATCTCAATTTTCATGTTAAAATAATTAGAATTAGTTAAAATATAACAATACGAAATTAACTAATGCAATTCATTCAATCTTTAATTTTTCTACCAATTTGTAAATATATTTTTTATAATATACTCCATTCACCAAGTAGAGTACATTAATCTTGGCTTATCCATGGATTGTCATATAAAATGGAGTTGTGTATGTATAATAATTTAATTAATAAAGCATGCAATGCATAG
>JAXCLR010000105.1:36563854-36582767 GCA_035584095.1 Annona squamosa
GGGTTGAAGTTTTATAAATAGGGTTAGGGTTAGGGTTGAGACGAACCCGAGTTTCATGAGCCCGAGTTGCACCCCTAAATGGGAGAGTAGAAGAATCCCTTATGCCTCATAGCACAAATTCTCTCCCTTCAAGTAGGACCACTCCTCGTGGGAATGAAGTAATAAAATTCCTATGGTCAAGATTTACTCTTCGCGTTGGGTAAAATAAATTTTATTTTATTGCGTTGTAGCTTTTAATGCTTTATAGTTGTTAATTTTAAAGTTATAGTTTTAATTTTTAGATTAGATTAATTGTATTATTTTCTACTTTGTAATTTTTAGATTAAATTTAATGCATTTTCTATTACTGCTTTTGTAAATTAGATTTTATTTTTGCAATCCTTTGATTGCTTTTCTATTTAGATTTAAATTACGTTGTTATTAATTAGTTGCACTTTTCTTCTCTCTTTATCATTCTATTTCTTCTCTCTCCTTTCTTCTTTTTCTTCCTACTTCTTCCCTCTTCTCTTTCTTTTTTCTCTCTAATTTCTTTCCTTCTTTTTCTCTCTACCTCTTTCCTCTCTTTCCCTTCTTTTTCTTCTCTCTCTTATCTCCTGTCTCCTCTCCTGTCTCTTCTCTCTACCCTCTCTTCTTTCTCTTCTTTCTCTCTTTCTCTCCCTCATCTTGTCTTCTCATTGCAAGTAAATATCAAACAATTTCAAACTTTATCACCTCTTTATGAATTTGACATGATTCACCATCATTTTAGGTGATCTCCATATAGTGTTAGTTTTAAAGTGTTTCGATTAATTTAATTAAATTGGTGATCATAGTGTTCTTAATAAAAATCACTTGGTTCGCATAAAATACAATTATTAGATGTAATTGAGTTTTAGAAAGAAAGAAGGTATTTCAAGAGTTGAAGACACAAGATATGAAACACGATTAGTAGCTAAAGGCTATAGTCATCTGCAAATTCTTGATTTTAATGATAGTTTTTCATTCGTTGTTAAGAAAAATTTTTATAGATATTTTATTATCTTTGATTACTATGCAAAATTTGGAATTAGAGCAACCTGCCATTAGAACAGTCTTCTTAAATGGTCAACTTGATAAGAAAATTTATATGTCTCAGTCTGAAGGATTTGTTGCTGATGATAAAAAAGATTATTTTTGTTTGTTAAAGAAATCCTTGTATGGACTCAAACAGTCTCCTATGTAATGGTACAAAAAGTTTCATGCTTTTATGGTTACTTGTTTTTTTAGAAGTCAAAGAGACGGTTGTGTCTATTTTAGAAAATATTCAAATGAGTATTTCATTTATTTGCTATTATATATGGATGATATACTTATTTGTTGATAAAGATATCTCTGATATTAGTAGGTTGAAAGCTCAGTTGAGTGTTGAATTTGAAATGAAGGATTCAAGTGCAACTGAGAAGATTTTTGGAAAGAAGATATATAGAGATAGAAAAGCAAAAAATCATCTCTCACAATAAAAGCACATTAATAATTTTTTGAAATGTTTTAATATGCTTATTCCAAACTTATTAGTATTCCATTTGCTGCTTATTTTAAACTATCCACAAAGATGTCACCACAATTAAATAAAGAGATAGAGTACATGTCTCATGTATCCCATTCTAGTATAGTTGGAAGTATCATGTATAATATTGTTTGTACTCATCCAAATATTGTATATGTTGTTATGTAGTTAGCAGATATTTCTTGTCCAGGTAAAGAATATTGGAATGCAGTGAAATAGATTCTTCTGTATTTGTGAGATACTTCATACATATGTTGAATTATTGGAGAGCTAATGATGCATTGACAAGATTTGTTGGTTCAAATTATGCAGGTGATCTTGATAAAAAGAGGTCACTTTTGGCTTATGTGATCTCTAATAGTAGTTACGTTATCAATTAGAAAGCGACATTGTAACATATTGTTGCTTTGTCTACTACAAAAGTAAAACTTGTGGCATTGATTGAATGTGTCAAAGAATCTTTATGGCTAAGAGGCTTAATAAGTAAACCCAATTAAGGCTAGAAAAATACTATTGTTCACTATAATAGTCAGAGCGCTATGCATCTCAATTAAGATTAGATGTATCATGAAAGAACAAAGCATGTTGTTGTCAGGTATTACTTCATTCGTGATGTTGTTGAACATGGTTATATTCAAGTTAATAAAATAACTACTTTAAACAACCCAACTGATATGTTAATAAAGTCTCTTCCTGTTATTAAGTTTAAGTATTAATTGAGCTTAGTTGGAGCTTCAAATTCATGAGCAGTAATTCGTGATGAAGGTGGAAAATCCATTCTATTTTAAAGTTAATTGAGTCCAAGTCTAGGTGGAGATGTGTTGGCAGTTACTTGGTTCATGTCATCCCATGCATATGGAAACCTATTTGCTCTAGAATTTGTTATGTAAGTCTTATTACCCACTCTAAAGCATCAACCTAGTTTCCTTTAACACCATTTTACCCATTATTACAGCCATGTGGTCTTGTCTTTTGTTGTTTGCACAAGATGATGCAACCATATTTTGTTTGGATTGATATTTGAAATTATTGATGACATTAAAAACCCAACCCATGTAATGTTATTTACTTATTATGCTTCGTAATGTGTGCTTTTGTTTTACTTCTAGTAAAGTCCTTGAATGCCCCCTTTTTATAAATTCAATGTTATATAGTGAAGGCGCATGTGCATTTGAGGGAATTAATAATAAATTAGAGCAAATACACAAGCACTTAATAGTGAATGCCTGACAAGCATAATAATTTGAACCGGATAACTCTTAAGTAAGGATGATTCCAAAATGGTATACTCTTAAAAAGAATAATTTTGTTATATAGATCAAAATATTCCTTTATGGTTTGATTATTTAAGATATTTTGTTTTAATTTGATATTTTTTGGTCTCAATGCTTGTTGGGTATTTGGTACCGCACTTCAACATGATTTTATATATTAGGTAAAGGAACTAAGAGGTGAAAGCTTAATATATGACAATTAAGATGTTAGATTTGAAAATCTAAGACAATGATAATAGACATGATAACTTTGAAAAATTCCATTAATGGCCATAGAACTTAATGAATCCTAATTGACTTAATCCAATGAGAATAAGTGGTTAATAAAGATTAGGATTACCTATTACAGTGTGATACCCAGACCTAAGTAGAACTCATATAATTATATTTAAAGTGTAATCATGATTTATGTGTGAATTGATTGAATTTTGGAAGATTTTCATGAATTTATAAATTTTTGCAATTATGGTTTGCAATTAAGAATGGTGATTAAGGTTAATCGCCAAAGCCCAATATGAGTCAAGGTGACTAAAGCGGCTTAATGAGGATTAGAACATGCTAATGTGACATGAATATTTATTTTAATTTTCACGATTTAATTAATGGAGATTAAAATGGAAATTATGGAATTTTTGTTGAAAATTATAGAAAATTCATAACTTTACGCCTACAAGGCGAAATGAGATGAAATTTTAAAGGTAAGATCATTATTTTAGGCTCAACCTTATCATTGGATTGAATTAAGGCACAAGTGATGAGATTAAGGTAATAATTATTTATTTTTAATCTCACACTCTAAGGATATTTTCAAAGGTTCATAACTTAACGTAGAAATGTCAGTTTAAGATGAAATTTGAAATGCTGAAATAAAATTATGAAATCTATGAAATGAGTGAATTTGATTAAGCTAATTACCATGGAAAGTGGTTAATTAGAAATAGGTATCTAGCATTGAATATGTGTACCCTAAACTACCATAGCATTTAATAAAAAGCATTTTTAAAAACGACATATTTAAATGCTATGCAAGGTGTCAATTTTTGAATGGATTGACCCGAATTTTTAAGCATTATTTAATGATCAAATCCATGGAAAACTCAAGGATTAAATGCGTTGATTTAATGCCTAAATGTAGCTCAAATGGAGGTGTAGATAATGTCTCACACCAGGGGATGTCCAAGGGCAAATGGGGCATGAAATTTGGATTTTTAAAAATCCTAAAATGTATATCTAAGTAGCCTAAAACCTAAGAGAACTAATTAGGCATTAAATCAAGTGGAAAATTTGGTATAAAAATGCAAAAGTCAGCTGCTACAAAGGGCATCACCTAGTGGACAGCTTCGTTGCATTGATTTGAGTGGATTTTGATGATTTTTGATAAATGGAAAATGAGTATTTTCGTTGGATATAAATTAGCCAAGTCATCAAGGGATAAGATAACATTAAAATACCCTCTATATAATGTGTCAAAATGGGCCCCACAAGATGGAAAAAAATATAAAAAAAGGGAGCTTGACTTTTGGAACGTGCACATGAGAGGGGGAGAGAAAAATCTCTCAAAAATTTTCTAAGTGAGCAGCCCTTTGCACGACTCAAAATAGTAAGAAAAAGAGAGGAGAAAAAGGAGAAAAAGAGAAGAAAAAAAAAGGATGAAAGAAAGGGATTCAAGCTAGGAAAGTTTGGATTCAAGTAAGTGTATTTTAAGTTTTGGATGCTTTAATCCTAAGTTTCTTCTCTCAAATCATGAGCTATGAATATGGTTCATAAAAAACTCTTAAAGGATGAGTTAAGATGCTTTGATATAGGGATTGAATAATTTTTGAAATATTTAAATGAAATCAAGAGTTCAAGAGAGTGAAAATGGAAGTTTAGGTTGGATTTTGAGATGAAAGCTAACTTGGAAAATCTCAAAATCCTAAACTAAGTTACTGTATGATTTGAGCATGTTGATTTGGATGTAATTCATGTTCTTTTGAATATATGATGATTTAAGCATTGGTTGATGATTTTAGCAAATATGAAACCCTGAGTTTTAAGAAAAGACCCGATTTTTCCATTTTTGGGTTAAAAATAATAAAAGGAAGCATTCAAGTTGTTTATGGATGAATTTTAGGGTAAAATAACCTAAATTAAGGACCCTTTAGACAGCCAAAGTGGGCTGGATGAGTTTGCCCTAAATCTGATTTTTAGAATATGTATTTGAGACGTCCAAATGAGGGCCAAAACGGGTGCTTTTCATATGATTTTTGTTGCTGATTGTAATGAAATGATTTATGGATGTTATGAATGGTAAAATATCCCATGTTTAAGGTACTTTGAGTATCCAAAAGGGTTTGAAAAGATTAGCCCTAAATCTGATTTTGCGGACATATGATTGGACATGTTAAAGTGGGTTAAATGGATACCCTATATGCATGAATATGTTGATGTTTGGAAGCCAACGAATTATAGATTTTAAATATGTGACAATACCTTAAATTTGGGTTAAAAAAAGCATGTTTAGTTGCTAGAAATTATGACTTAAAAAATCTGTTATGATTTAAGTCATGAAGAGGCATTGAAATAATGAAAAATGGGTCCTAATGTTGCTGTTTTGGAACCTTAAGATAAAGGGATTAAAAATTCAAAATTAAACCCTAAAGTATATGTTAATTAAGGGGTTTAATAATGATAAAAATGGGAGGAAGTTTTTGTGTTAAGAAAATTTAAGAAACACAAAATATATGTGTTGTATGTTGAACATATGTAAAGCATATGTGTGAATGGATGATATATAATTTATGTGAAGTTCCTAAAATGAAAAAATGCATGAATATGTGATGAAATTCATACTAACATTGCTGTATGAATGGATTTTGATTATCTCAAATTTTGAGATTAAGTTATGAAGCTTAAAACATCACTTTTATGCTTAGAATGAGCATTGACGTAAGAAAATAGAAAATAGATGAAAAATGATAAATGGGAGATATAAATCTCCATATGTTGAATTACGAATAATAATTATGTGTTTATCTTAAATATGATTTAAAACAAAATATGGAATGGATGGTATGATGCACAAGTGAGTGCGATGTATGTATACCTGACTTAGAATTCAAGTGGGTTATGTATGTTAATGGATAATGGGTTGAAAAACTAAGCAAGCAAATGAAAATGTTATAAATGCAATGTCATTCTTATATGTATAGGCAAAGACAAAGAGATAAGCGATACAAAAAGTTAAGGCAAAGTAGGTAAGCAAGCAATTTTCTAAATGCTTTTCGTTTTATCAAAATATGAAAAAATGACTGCAAATGATGTTTGAAATGTTTCCAACCATTTTATAATTGATTGATGAATTATTTCCAAGTTATTTAAGGATGACCATTCCTTTACTTCAATATATGTTGAAATTTTATTTCAATTATGATAAATGAATTGGTTACTGTTTCGCAAGTATTTATGAAAGGTGATGAAGCATGGATTTAAATCGAAATGATGTTTAAAAGGGATGGTGAAAAGAATTCTCTACATAAGAATGACAAGTTGTCATGTGAAAGAGGTATATAATGCCAGAGTGATTAAAAGTCATACATGGAATAGAAATCAAGTAGGTTAGTCAAGGCAGAAAGCAGGACAAAGTGTCCGCCCTTGATGTTGCCAAGTTGGAGGATGTGGCGCCCCGAACTGAGGCGTCACATTGGTTCTTACTCTTGATCTTGTTGATTGATAAATGTAAGTTAGGATTATTGCCCTGATCACATGGCGGGTTCTTAATTGGATCTCGTCCAATTTTTTTTCTTTTCATTCATCACTTAAGCATACACTATTTTCATAATAAACTTATCCTTATCATCATAAAAACCATTCAATTCATAATAAACTCATCCATATCATCATAAAACTATTCATATCTTCTTTTCATTAAAAAATTCACACAAGTACAATCATGTGTGTAATATCCATAAAACATATCTTCAACATCATTATCATACATTTGTCCCTTTGGACGCATACATATAACTGCAATTAAATTTGCAGGCCATTTCTACCTGGCATCCTTTAAGAGTCAGCTCCATAGCCTGTTTGTCCTTTTGAAAACACATATGAGTAATAATACTTAGTAAGCAAGCCTTTCTTTGATGAGTAAACATTTTCCTTTTATTCAAATGCATTTCTCCTCATTTGGTAGGAGACACTTACCAAGTGATCAATTACCAATAAGACAAAAATCTTTTCGTGCATTTTATGAGAATGCAATGCATTCACTCATTCATGACTTTCCTTGTGCCTCTAACTTTTGGGAGGACGCCACCAGCACACAGCTCTTGCAACTTGGCAATAGTGAAGGAAGACCCTCTGATCCGCTTACTACCTCTACCAAAGACTCTTCCCTGTGCACTATGAACATACACATATGCCGACATGACATGTTTCATAAAACTTGATAAATCATTTAGAAAATAATTTAACAAGCAGTTAGTAATCATTTCAGGTAAAACATTATAGGAATGACCATTCTTAAATTTAATTCATAAAACATGTAAGCAAACAATTTACAATCATTTAGAAATATTTTAGAAAACATATAGCTTACTTATCTCCTCAGTCTGTGTCCTCCACCTTTTCCTTTCCTTTTCCTATATAAGAAAAAATAATATTTTACCTATATCATTCCATATCTTAGATTGCTTCCCATGCATGCTTTATAATCATTTATTACCTCATTCCTATAGAGGTTATCTCTTTATAAATACTTGGTCATTACTTTCTTATATGGATTTTTATCCATAAATCATTTAAAAATTTTATCCATATATCCTCATAAAATATAAAAATAAATCTCAATTTTTTTCCAAAATCACGTTGTTCACTGTTGCAAATTACTGTAGTAAAATCAATGTAGAAAATCACAGTAGCAATTACCGTTCATTCAAAGTTACTGTTCACAGAGACGTGGTTAGTGTTCATGGGTTCCAAAATTTGATATTTTTTTTCAAAAATAAAAAATACCATGGCATAGCTTATGCCTAGTATATCATAGAAAATTTCATACATTTTGAATTTATCATCATTTACTTGGCTAAAAAAAATCATTTTCTCCATATACTAAAAATTAAAGTAAATTCACTTAAGCATAATTCTTAATTCTAAAAATTATGAAATTAATATATCATCATTCCAACATCATATTTATCATAATCATACATCTCGAATAATCATTGATCAATTTTGGAGCATTATTTTCATATATCATATGCTATCTTCCCAAATACCCTATCTTTGCTCCAAATTTTTTAATATTTTAGTATAATTTCATTTAAGCATTATATCTATACTTATTTTCTTATGCTTAGGCATTATCTAAGTATGTTTTTATCCTACTTAATATCTAAAAGAAATTTGGGTAGAAATCACTTACCCGAAGTGAAAATACGCCTCTTTTTCTCACACTTTCTCTTTCTAACTTACTTCTTTCTTTCCTTGGATGTGGGGATGGTTTGGGGACTTGGAATGACTCAAATGGAGCTGGGTTTTGATGGCCTTGGACGTTCACCCTGCTGCCATATTTATAGTGTTGCATTTTTCAAGAATTTAGAATTTACCCCTAGCTTTGAGGTATTTAATTATAAATTGGTATTTCTTTTTAATTTTGAAAATTGCTTTGAGCCAAGAGCTACCCACCCTATACCTGCTCTAGTCACCCTATGCAGCCCTATTTTTTACCTATTTTTTATTTTTAAAATTAATTAATTTAGGCTAAATAAATCTTAGCCGTTGATTAAAGATGAGGTTGATCATGGACCACTGATCTTAATCAAACCTCCAGCCACCCTAGCCTGCTCCATCCCCTGCAGCAGCTGCCTTTTAATTAATTTTTTATTTTTTATTTTTTATTTTAAATAAAAAGTCAAAAGTTAATTAATGTAAAGTTGGGTTACTTTTTTATCTTCATTTGATGTATCATCTTGACCCTTGATTTGTGATTTTCATCACATCTTAACCCATTCATCATGTCCGTCATGAATTTTTAACCATCCATAAAAAATTTCATCGAATTCCGACGCCCGGATTGCAATTTATGAATTTTTTTTTATATTTTTCCACTAAAATCCAAATTTGGATTAAAATATTCAAAAGAATTGCTATTTCATCCTGTAGTGATTAAATCTCTATTTTGTCTTTTTGTGATTGAGTTAATCCAAGTGATTAACTCTTAATCACGTGTCTTAATCTCTAGTTACTATTCACGTTCACTATTCACAAGGTTAAATTCCTAATTGCATTATTTCAATTTCTAATACACATATCCATCAATGTAATTCATGAATTTTTCATTTATTATAAAAATAATTACAAAAGAATCTAATGTTACAATGTCGAAATAACGCGTATTTTGTCAGGGTTTCACAGAAGGTCCGCGCTAAGGATGGAAAGGATCATATTATGAAAGAATGTTCCCTGAGCTAGCGTACCCTCACATGAAGGATTATGTCCTGAATGAAAATGATGCATTTGCACATCCAATGTTTATGAAATGCCTAAAAATTAGGATTAAACTGGTTTATATAAATGGTTTATGAAAAGATTTCTGTTCCGTAGGTAGTTGATCACTTGCTAAGTGTCTTCTATCGAATGGAGAGAAATATTTTTCAACAATATTGCCTTTAAAATGAATTGCCTGAAAACCTATACCTTACTTATTAAGTTTTAACTCACGTTTTGTTTTCTAAACTCAAAGACGGGTGAAAGAAAGGACGCAAGGAGCATCGGTGGAGATTTAGAGATGAATGAATTTATATGAGTTACTTATGTATGAACTTATGGATTGTATGGTTGTACAAAGGATGACATTAACTTATTGTTCAATTTTGTAAATGAATTATGTGGTGTTTATGACATAAATAGAAAAAAATTTATGGTCAAATGATAAGGTATGAAATAGCATGATATGATTACGTATGGATCATGTGAGATCACGTGTGTATTTCTCCAATGGTTTAATGTTCTAAAAAGACATTTGATGGAAATCGAATGTATGAAATGAAATAAACTCCTAAGGAGTTAGGATAAAATGGATAAATATCCATTAAGCCTACCATATGACAGGACAACAATCCTGATCACATTTACCAATTGATAGATCTTGGAGTAAGATTGTGACGCTCGGGCTGGGGCGCGACATATAAATTTCGAGAGAAGGTACAAGGATAAATTAGGATTTGTTCTCCTTTAATATATAATACCGGCTTAAATAAGTACTCCATGTATCTATTGTAGACGTCGCACGTGAAACCCTAAGTCCTAGGTTTTTGCTTCTCTTGACTTTT
Source organism: Annona squamosa (assembly GCA_035584095.1). Taxonomy (NCBI): domain Eukaryota; kingdom Viridiplantae; phylum Streptophyta; class Magnoliopsida; order Magnoliales; family Annonaceae; genus Annona; species Annona squamosa. Next base: position 36,573,967 of record JAXCLR010000105.1, read on the forward strand.
AATTCCTCCTTTTGGGTTCTTAAGATCAATTTCTTCTTTGTTATTTCTTTCTTTTTACTATACTCTCTTTGTATTTGATATAAATGTTTAAAAATAATGTCTTAAGTCCGAAATTTCATGTGAGATCGATATTTTATCTACTTCAAGTTACAACTTATGCACTTACAAAAAGATTGCAACAAACTAGAGATATTGGGTTGTGCTCAACATGACCCAAGTCGTGTTTCATATTGGTTGTGCAATTTTGTGCACAATACGAACTATGTGAGTAATACTAATGCTTGTATAGTATTTGAGCTCAGACTTTGACAATGATTCTCATATATCAGGTGAAGGAACTGAGATTTGGAAATTTAATAGAAGATAATTAAGATATTAAACCCAAAAATATATACAATGAAAATAGATATAATTACCATGAAAAATTCCATGAATGACCATAGAATTTAGTGAATTCTAATTGACTTAATTTCATGAGTTATAAGTGGTTAAAAATATTAGAGTTACGCCTTATAGGTATCGAGAAAAGGTGCAATGATAACTTAAGATTATTTTTTCTTTGACACGTAATATCTAGATTAAATAAGCATACTACTATCCATCGTGGAAGACATATGTGAAAATCTAGACCGTAAGTACTTTCATCTTTTAATTTTTAATCCTCATTATACATTCTTAGATTCTCTTTTCTTGCTATTCTTTTCTTATCCTTTCCTATTTACTCGGTGTTTGATATAAGTGTTTAAATCCAACGTCTCAAGTTTTGGATTCCCGGTGGGATCAATATTTTAAACATTGCAATTCACAACCCTGTTACTTACAGAAAGCACTAAACATAAAGCAAAGTTGGCACAAGACTACACCTCGAGAATGATAAACAAGTCTCACATGGAAATTTAAATACCAAATTTAGAGAAAAACTATGGAATATTATTCAAGGTAGATAGTTTATAGCAATACTAATTATGAAGTTATAAAGAGAGAAAAAAAACCCTACACTAATTGTCTATACACATGTAAATCGCATGCAAAATGCTTATTGTTCATGTCGTGCACATTTTACTAAAAATAGTAAAGTATGTGATTTACTATAAATATTAAATAAAATTGCATAAAATTTGAATGACCTAGATTGAAGCATAAATGGTGAGTTTTGACTTTGAAAACATGCTTAATCAAATTTCACCCCAATTGCATTCCGTTGATATATTACGTGGCTTTCATAAGTCTTCCTGGATCAAAAGTTATAGATAAATGAAATTGATGTGCTCCTTTATCACTTGTGCACCATTCCATGATGATCAACCCACTCCAAGAAGTCATACGTAATGGTGTTTACATTAGTTCCCCCACTTTAGAAAAATTCAAACTCAAGTTGGCTAGAATGTTTGAATAGAGGGGTTCATTGGAAGAATAGAATGAATGGATGCCTGCCATGTCGAATGTTTTGGAAATTTCCATTATGTCAGTAGGTGTATAATACATGCATTGTCGTTAATCTTCTTTAGAATCTTGTATCGGCCATACTTCTCAGTTGCAACTTGCTATAAGTTTCCACAGGAAACTTCTCTTTTTATCAAAATTTCATAACTTATTCCTTGACTTTAAAAATTTGTCTCTTGCCATGCTACTACTTTCTTATGTTTGGCATTAGCTTGTTCTAGCTTTTGCTCGACCTCTACTTGCACATCTTGCCATTGATGCACCATATTTTCAGCAAGTACTCTAACTTTGGATTCTTTAGGTAACTTGATTAGGTCAAGAGCATGCTGTAGGTCTTTGTGTATACCACAGTAAAAGGAGATTTTCCTATGGCACTAAGAACAATAATGTTGAATGCAAAATCTGCCAGAGCTAGTGTAAGGTCCCACTACTTTGGCTTGTATCCACAAATGCTATGAATTAGGTTGCCAAGTGTTTTATTAACTACCTCTATTTGACCATCTATCCGTGCGTGAGTTGTGATATTAAAATTCGAAGAAGAATAAAAAATTCTCTATAGGGTGTTCCAAAAGTGACCACGTAATTTACTATCCTGATTTGAAATGACAGTCTTTGGCATGCCATATAGATGAACAACTATCTTGAAGAATAATTCAATGACGTCATTAACATTTGAGGTCTTCTCACAATGAATGAAGTGTGCCATCTTGAAAATCCTATCAACAATAAAAACAAAATCCACACCTCTTTGGGTTCGAGATAGGCCAAATAGAAAGTCCGTAGACATGGCTTCCTAAATATTTTTTGGAATCGATATAGGCATATACAAACTAGTATTTTGGGACTAGCCCTTTGTCCCGTCTTAGGTGAGACTAATAGCATCTCTTACTAAAAACAGTAAAGTTCTTATTGTGACTTAAATGTCTAGCAAGACCTCTTCCACGCAAATCGCAAATTACCTTTTTTCACAATCAAGATTTAGGAATGCATAAGTAATTACCATGCATGAGAAATTTATCATGGATGTGAAAGTCATCTGCAAGTTGGTTTGTGATATACTTTGATTAGGTGTCACGAAAATCTTCATTTGCCTCATATAACTCTCTCTCCATCTCAAAACCCATTATCTCTTACCTCATTGTCGCTAGGGGTGTAACTCGAGTTGAGTTGTATGGAGTTTAGGGAAATCCTAAACCTAAGGCTACTAGATTTAACTGAAACCAAATCCTAACCCTAATATTAGAATCTAATTCAGATTGGGTTTGAATTAGGTTGTCATCGGTTTGGGTTGAAATTCATGGTACTCTTAAACTAATAGAAGTTGAAATCCACCAATAGAAATAATCAATCTTTGAACGTTATTATATTCATGACAACTAATTCCAAAATACACTTTTAATTATGATAACTTATTTATTCATGATTTATATACGAATATATTTATGCAACATATGAAATTTTTTATTTTGATGGAAGTTGATCTTCTAACTAAAAAATAATACTAAGTAAAATGAAATAATGAATTTACTATCAACAATCAAGGTAAGAAAATAATTAGAATTACATGAAATAAATTTAATAAAAGTGAGACTTAAATATCTCATAATTAATTGATATGTGTGCAATAATTTTAAAGGATTTGTATATTTATAATTATTTACAAATTAGGTTGATGTAGATGCAATATATTCATCTTTTTATGAACAAATATGGATGCTATTTAAGTGAATAAACATTTTACAATTTAGTTGGCTTATAATTACATGGAAGAACTTTTATTATAACAATAGTTAAAATACTTAATATTTAAACCAATATAATTCTTTTAACATACTTAATGTATAAATCAATGCAATTCTTTTAACAACTTCGGAGAAATATTGAATTCGGACCAGGTCAGGTTTTGATATCGGGTTGATGTAAACTTAATATTGGTTTCAGGTTCTCTTAAGTCAAGTTAAAACTGGGTCGATTTTGAAAAATTTTAAAAAATAAAATTCAAATTTGGTTTTAAAACTAGGCCAAATTTGGACCAATCTAGTACTAAGATGAACTCCTAATTGTCAGTAGCAAATTAGCACGTTTGCTTAATGCATCTGCCACCTTATTTTGTACTTCCAATTCATTTTACAAAACAAAGGAAAATTTCAGCAAAAATTTAATCCACCTAGCATGTATATTTTTGACGATCTATTTTTTGGCCATTGAGATATTTCAAAGCTTCATAATTTAAATACGGAATGAACTCTCGACCAACTAGGTAGTGCTATTAGTTTTTCAAAGCACGTGCGACAGAATAGAATTCTTTGTCATATGTGGTCCACTTATGTCATGCATCATTGAGCTTCTCACCAAAGTAAGCCACTAGCCATTTTTCTGATAAAGAACAACTTTTATCTCCACGTTGCTAGTATCGCATTCAACTTTGAACAGGGGCATCAAAATCTAGCAAAGTTAGAATAGGAACTATGATTAATTTTCCTTTCAATACTGCAAAATTGGTAGCAGCTTCATCTCCCTATTGGAATTTTTTCTTCTTTAAGCATTCTGTGATAGGCATTGAAATACTACTGAAGTTCCAATGAAACACCTATAGAATGTTGTCAATTCGTAGAAACTCAGAACCTTTGTGACTATATTTGTGGTAGGTTATCCCTGATTGCTTGAAATTTTCCTTTTCTACTTACATCCTATCTGCACTAACTACATAAACAAAAAATAACATCTTGTTTTGTCATGACATAGCACTTTTCTAGATTCACTACCACTTATTCTCCTGTGAGGTTGTTAGTACATTCCGTAAGTGCAGAAGATGCTCCTCATCAAATTAACTATATATTAGGATGTCATCAAAATAGACCACAATGACCTTTCTAATAAAGAGTTCTAAGTACCTGATTCATGAGTCATATAAAAGTACTAACAGCATTGGACAATCCGAACGACATCACTAACCATTCATAGAGCCCCTCCTCTGTTTTGAAAGCCATCTTCCACTTGTCCCTAGGCCTAATGTGGATCTTATGGTATTTGTTGTCAAGATTGATCCTTGTGAACACCATAGCTCCATGTGCCCTGTCAAGCATATCATCCAGTCTAGGAATTGGGAATTTACATCCAATTGTAATTTTATTGACCGCTTGGTTATCCACATTCATTCTCCAACTTCGAACTTTCTTTGATGTGAGCAAAGCTTGAATTGCACGTGGACTCATGCTCTCGTGGATGTTCCCCTTTCACAGCAACTCACCCACTTTCTCCTTAAGAATCCTACTCTCCTTTAGGCTAATTTTGTAATATTTTTTTTTGACTCTTGCTTTTTCTTTTTCGGTTAGTACTCTATGAAGCAAATCTTAATTAGCCTTAATGGTTGTAAGCTTTAAAATTTTTGAATGTAGTTTGAAAATTTTGAAAATTTTTAACTAATTCGTCTCTCCTTTCTTAAGGTCCGAGATTTTTTTTTTTTCAAAAAACTGCTATATATATTTTTTATTTTTTGGATATTTTATATTCGATTTTTTAATATTATATATATAACTTTCTTAATCTTTTATGCTTTCATTTTTTATCTTTTTAGATTTTTTAATTTCTATATATTTTGATGATTTTTAACCGATCTTTTTTAGATATTTTAAAAATCTTTTTCAACTTTTTTTATTATAAAATTTTGACTATAAACTAGTCGAATTTTCTATGAAAATGATAATACTAATTAAAAGGGATACCTAAAGGGTCATGGCCTTTAAATCTAATAGTTACTAGAAAACTAGATGTAGAGTGGATGATATCGGTAAGTTATCTATGCTTAAACGTTATCCATATGCTGTGAAAGAAAATGAAGAGAATTGTAGTAGCTATGAACTACAAGTTTGACACCCCAGTACTTCAAATTTAATAATAAAAAAAAATAAAATGATCTCATTGGACGCCGAAAGTTACTCTAAGTATGTAGAACGATATAAATTACATGAAAAACTAGAAAATCAATGAGATAGTATATTTTTTATATCATTTATTTTTTACATTGTTGTATTTTTTTCATCCTTTCGTAAATTTTCATTTATACATAAATTTTTTTGTATATTTGAAAAAAAAACTTCCTTGAAAAGAAAATCTTCCATTAGTTTTTAAGAAGAAATGAAAATCAACACTCTTAGTTTCCCCAATGGAGTCGTAAAATTGTAGACCGGGCCAGTTAGACACTACAATGGGCTAACCTATGAGACTAAAAATAAAATAAATGAAAAATAAATGTGATAAGAGTACATAAATTAAATTTGATGCATGCTCATGCAATAACAAAATACAATATGAAATGCAAGTTAATAGGTTAGAATAATATAGAGTATGTAAAATAAAAAGTAAAAGTTATAGAAGAGAGGTTCAAGATTAGAAATGCAAATAAAGATAAAATGTGTAAACATGAAAGTTAAATAAGGGAGATGGAGATGTTAAGTCTTTTAAATGATGTGATTCATTAAAGTTTTTATATGGTGCAAAATTAGTTAATCAAGTGTATCAACTTCTAATTAAGAAAAAATGCAAATAAAAAAGTAAAAAGTGAATAAGAGGGTTGAAAATTAAAAATACAAATATAGAGAAAATTTGTGAAGATAAGGGTTGAAGAAGGGAGATGTAAGCGTTAAGTTTTTTAGTAATGCAAGTTATTAAAAGTATTTAGATAATACAAAGTTAATTAAACACAAACATGTGTATCAATTAGGTGCAAGAAGAAATCAATAAAATGCATATAAAAAGCTAGAATGCAGATAGTCATCTAGTAATAAAAAATGAAATCTACATATCAAATTAACCGGAGTTGCCAATAACTAAATAACGGTTAAATCATACACAATGAGATACTTGATAAAAAGATTGTTTGGGTCGACTCAAAGCTAGAAGAACTCCTATACTACATTTGTCCAATGAGTGCAAAAAAATAATATACACTTTTCACATAAAAGCTCGGTAGGGTTGGGGGGCTGAAACTTATTCTCTAAGCTTTTATGAAGTCCTAACTCAGCCTGAAAACTAGTGTTAGAATTTATTTCCTAAGTTTGAGTGTGATACTCTCTTGAAAGAACTAGAATGAGAACTCTATTCCCATTGTATTAAGTGAGATTTTTTTCTAATGATTATAAAAAAGTTTTTTGAAATGATGTAGTTAAAAACAAGACCTATGATGGAATGGTTGCAATAAGAATGATTTTCATTTATTTTGAAATGCCCTTTTTTAAAACGTGAAATAGATCCGATGCAATATAATAAAAACGATAGGCAACTCAAATACAACAGATGTTTGGACTTTCAGAACATTTTTTTTTTTAGAAAAATGGACGGCTAAAATGCTATGGCTTGCTAATGTTTACCGAAATGCACGTTGAACGAGAATAGGCTTTTCTTTCTTTTGCAAATGACGTGGTTTCAGACATTTTTCTTAAAGAATGGAAATAGCAACTAAAGCATGTAAATAAATTTTTTTAAAAATAAATAAAAATAAAGTAGCTACCATGAATGATGTGATATAAAAAGATTAAAAAGAATGCAACAGTTAGATGCATAGGACGTGATTGGGCCTGCATGTAATGCATGCTAAGGTGACGGCATGATTGGATGGACCAATCACGTTGCCGAGTTTGCAAATACGGCTTTCGTTTTCGGTTTTTTTTTTTTTTTTGGTTTTCTTTGAAGAAAAGGAAATATCGATTAACTCAAATGACGTGATTTGAAAAGGTTTTCTTAAAAAAACGGACAGAAAAATACAGCACCTAAGGACAAGTAGCTAATACATGTTCAAAAAAGTTATAGCAGCTGATGACGTGATTTGAAGATGTATTTTTTTTATTTTTGGGCCTAAGCTGTGTTTTTGGATTTCTTTAAGAAAGCTGTATGTCTCAAAATTTATAAGAATATTTCAGAATTTAAGTGTAATATGTGTTGAGATGACTATAAAAATGTACCAATAATAAATAATAATAAAAAAAAAGCAGCAGCGTCGGCGTGATGCAAATGCAGCTACTAGTAAATATATTACACAAATGACGTAAATTGCTGTGAGCGAGGCATGGTGGATGACAAGACAGATGCGATGAAAGTCGGAAAAACAGATGATGCAGGGACTTGCCACCACGTCTCCGGCGTGGGCTAACCGAGCTTGCCTCGTTTCGGGAAACACTCGGTTCAAACGTCCGGGCACAGCAACACTATTTCAAAAAACCAAAAAAAGGAAGCAACACTTGGTGGGGTGGATGACGGATTAGTTGGTGACAATAGTCTTCCTCGGGTGGGTAAGGGTGTCCAGAGTTCTAATAAATTTAGAAATATTATTAATTGTGTGTCTATATATTATAAAAAAATTATTAAAATGTCTCACAACTTAGTTGGAAAATATTTGTTAAGATGATTATAAATACTCATAGAAAAAAAAGGATAATGCTCACTTGTCCAAACCATTTATAAATAAATTTAGGTTAAGATTTTTGAATAAATGTGTTATGATCCGCTAACTCATTCAACCATTTAATTAGATAAACAGATTATGGTTGAGATTTATAACCCGCAAACTCGTTTAGCTTATTTAACTCATTAAAGTTATATACATATAAATGTAAACTCCTTGATTATTTTCTCTCACTACGTATTTCTACTGTCACCTAATTTTTATTTTCTCACTGTTGTCATAAATTTATTTTCCTGTTATTGCCTTATCTTCATTTTCCTATACCGAAAATACTTTCTAGTCTCTCATTGCGAGATCATCGTTTACCAAAGTCTAAGTCTTAGATTATCTACTATATAACTCGTTAACAACTCACCAACTTATTTATTAAATAGGTTATAAATGAGTTATGGTTGAGAATTTTCAAATGGACTACTACACGGATTAGGGTTAAGATATTTTACATGGGTTCGGATTAAGATTAGACTCCAACCCGTCCAATTCGATCTGTTAACACCCCTAGGTTGAGGTGAATGCCTTTACCCGAATGAGTTATAAAAAAGGGCTTATTTATAGGCATATGGGTTATAAAATTTTCACAAAGGTCACCCTAAAAATTTTGTAAAATTTAACTATAAGCACATTGTAAATGGGATTAAAAATTCTCTGCCAAGCTATGCCCACCTATGGGCAGTTGTAAATAGATGGGGGACAACTTTGAACATTTGTGGGAGCTCTTTCTTGAGTATTGATTTGTGCCTTGAATTTTGCCTTGATATTTTCTTGTTTTTGACCTGATTTTTGATGAAGCTTATCCTTGCCAATGTCTTTTGATTATTTTAATGGCTTTAATCTTCACTTCGTAGCTTAAATCTTTTAGTTTTTATTTCTCATTTCGAGTGGTGCAAATCACCACTTT
>JAXCLR010000105.1:36601756-36616369 GCA_035584095.1 Annona squamosa
GTTTAAAGTGGTTTTTTCAACATCTAAACCGTCTAAAGTATGATTTATATATGGATAAATGAATGTATAAAGTTTCAATACAATCTAATATGTGTGGGGTCCATTTTACAGCGGACTGCAGCGTAATTACGGTGCAGTCCGTGCAGTCCTACTGCACAGGATCAGGTCTCTATATATATATATATATTTCGATGTAGCACAACTGTAACGAGCAACAATACAATTAATAAAAAATGTATCTTATATGTATTAGAATATAACGAAACTTTATACAATTATTTATTTATATATAAATTTTATAGCAAATAGTTTATATATTGAAAAAATTATTTTAAAATTGTTATTTACATCAAACTAATTGATTATGTTGAATTTGTACCATTTTCAGACGGGACCCATATGCATATTTAATTGTGATAAAAATTGGTATGATAATAGAATATATTATTCTAAATACAATAGGCGGAGTAGATTATGATTTGATGATCATGTAGAGCCCGTTTTAGTGACGCAATACTTAAATGTTTTTGTATATATATATATATGTACCTGTTCCGGTGCACGGGAACAGTGGTATAGTTACCCCAAAAATGGGTTTCACACATATTATAATGTAATGAAACTTTATACAATTATTTATCCATATAAATAACATACTTTTGATGGTTTAGATCTTGAAAAAACTACTTTAAACTTGTTATTTATATTAAACTATTTTATTACATTCCTTTTGTACCATTTTCAAATGGAGTCTATACACATATCTGATTGAGATGAAAATTAGTATAGTAAAAGAATACATTATTCTAAATATAATGAGTGGAGTCGATCATAATTTTATGATCATATGGGGTCTATTTCAACGCAACTGTATCGCTGTTACGGTGCAGTTGCGCTACACCTGAATGTTCCTCTCTCTCTATATACGGGATTCATTTTGGTGCAAGCAGATTGCAACATATTGTAAAATGAGCCCTACATATTTTAGATTGTAATGAAACTTTATATAATTATTTATTTATATAAAAATCATACTTTAGACAATTTAGATGTTGAAAATACCACTTTAAACTTGATATTTATATTAAATTATTTTATTACGTTGGTTTTGCACTATTTTAAAATGGGGACCACACACATGGTGGATTTAGATGAAAATTAGTATGCTAATAAAGTGGACAATTCTAACTATAATGGCTGGGGTCGATTTTCCATTTTTGATCATATAGGGCCACAGTGCATGAACTGGTGCAGTCGCATGCACTAAATCATATTCCTATATAATTTTATTCTTCATAGTAGTACAACAAATTTCATGCACCTCAAATATGTGAAGGCTCCATGTGAAGTGGTTGAATTGTAAAATTAAATTTACAAGGTGTGTTTGGAAAGTGATAAAATTTTTAAATGAAAAGCTTTTTGGGTAAAAATTATTAAAACGAAAGGAAATGATGTAATGTGATAGAGCTAATATGAGGAATAAAAAGAATAATGTTAAAATATATAGATTAATTACATGGATATAATTGAAAAGTATGATAGTTTACATTGATAGATGTAAATAAATAATTAAAATTTTGAGTAGTTGTCGATAGAAAAGTTTTAGTTTAAAATTTTTTTAAATAAAAGTTTTACCCTATTTGTTTAGTTTCTATATCTATTCTTAAAAGCGGTTAATTCATACAACTATGTCATCTAAAATATTCACATTTTTATATTGAAATTATTCCAATATTATGATGAATCCCTCATTGAATCCAAGTAAGTTTTCATTTGTTACATACGATTATAAAATATAAACATTTTCAAGCATGTGTGATTCATCAAAAATTTCGATTAGAAGTATTTTTAGTGTCACAATCAAAAGTATCTTTTTAAACAAAATAGGTAGATTGACTTTTAATTAAATCACCAAAATGAGCAAAATAAGGCTACAACACTGAAGACAGGTTGCATAGAAGTATTTTGCTTTATAATTTTATTTATTTATGTTATTATTGTGACGGAGTTTCGCATTTATACTTATGTCTGGGCAAAACTATAGACATTTAACTTTATTTTCTAAAAATTGTAAGCATAACTACATAATTTCCGTAAAATGAGGTTCCATCACTTGCCGTTGAATAATTTTCGAAAAAGATGAAAATGGCCCTTGAATCGAAATTTTAATCTCAGCATACCTTTGAAAACGCATGATGATCTCCATCATTGTTCGAGTCCTGGAATGTGGCTACAAACATTTAACTTTAGGACTGAATAAATGTTGATTATGTGTATGTGATTTCATGTTACCCCTCCATCTTTAAGATGTTGATAATTAATGCAAATTTAATCTATTTATTATATTTAAAATAATCTATTTAGCTGTGATGATAAGTTTTATCCAAATTAAATATGTTCATGATCGCCTTTACTCAAAAATAGAAATATTCATGAGTAAATTAGAAATTGCTTAGATCGATTCATATATGTATTAGAATATAATAATATTTGATAGAATATTTATCCATATGTTAGTGATACTTTAGATAGTTTAGATGTTGAAAATATTATTTAAAAATGAATTTTAATGTTAAATCATTTCATTATGTTGATTTCATACACTTATGGATAGACTCATATAAAATGATATTCAATGAATGAGAGGTTTTCCATGAAAATATAAATGATGTTAAATATAATAAATAAATTGAATTTTCCATCAACTATTAAAATATTAAAAATAAAGAAGTTACATAGAAAAGAGCTTTCATAGAAGCACAGCCTTATGAATATATTGTTTGTATTTACATAAATGAAAGAAAAAACTGTACACAGACATATATTTAACATATTAAGGCATCCCACGACTCTAGTCAAGTGGTAATGCATCTGGTGCTGTTGCCAGTGAACCAAAGTTAGAATCCACCTCCCCCCCAAAAAAAAAAGTGACGGGGGTGTTATTGAATTTCCTCCATGTTGCGAGAATTGTGCATATACAGATTTGTAATATCTGATAGCTTTGATATATATAAACATGAATAAAAATATTTTAATGATATGAAATCAAATGGACCGCTTAATAGGGAGTGATGAAGATGATATCATGTATTGGACACAAGAATTTGATGGTTATTTCACTATCAAGCCCGCTTAAAGATTGATTAAATAAGGAGAGTTGAAATGATAACCAAGAGGAGGTAGAAGTTAGGAATTGTCGAGAGGTAGGCTGAGGAATATATCAGCTGCTATGGAGAACCAAACTTCTTACAAAAATTTGGTGTTTAGTTGGAGGCTCTACCTCAATGCACTCAAGACTAAATTTGATGCAGAGAGGTGCTGCGGCAAAACATAATCTATGAGTTATGCAACTAGAGCGCATAATTATGCTTAGTTTTGTAAAGGGTTTGAACAAAAGGACACGCAAACGCACACTGAGGCACATTATGGAGAGAGTTTGAGTGATAATAAAGATTATATCTTAGTGAGAGTTTATACCGAAGATGTGGGACCTCGATTGTATGCTCCCGGGAGCATACACCTATTTTATTTTATTTTTTAAATTTTTTTTACGATCTTGTTAATCTATGTGTATTTATTATGCGTATAAATTTTTACCATTTTTGGAGTATTTTAGATATTTATTTTTATTTTTAAAAATCCAAAATAAATATATAAAAAATCTCCAAAAATGGTAGCAATTGATACATACGTTAAATAAACTTAGGTTAATAAGTTCATGAAAAAATTTTGAAAAAAAAAATTAACAAAATAGGTATATGCGCCTCAATGCTTCTGGGAGCATAAGATCAGATCCGAAAGATGTGTCCTATCTTCTTCCCTATTCGAGGTAGGTGTTTGATATGAAGGGACTCCAAGAGCATGGTTTTCTACCATCATGCCAGTATATTAGGGATGTTGATGTGGTTGTAGATAAGCAACAACTAATTTCAAAGAGGTGGCCAGCAAGGCTGACATGTATAGGTGACTTGGCATAATGTGGATGGATATGTGGCCCTAACTGTCACGTAGCATAGGGATAGCTACACCAGCCACCCCCACTCCTAAAGATATGTTACATTGAGTTGTTGTTTTTTGGTGTATCAATGTCAACTATGTTTTCTATTAATGGGAATATTTAGTTTTGGCGATATGGTTTTTAAATTTGAAATTTGAAAAATATGTTTATAAATGTTTTATTTCTTTATGAGGTGAGAATAGCTTCTTGAGGTAGAAAAAAGGGGCGTCTGATTAGGTTTCTTCTTGTTCAATTTGTCTTAGTAAGTATGTTGTCATTTTTGTTTGTTTCACGTGTGTGCTATTATTTGCCATGAGTGAACCGGATGAGGACACCATGTCAAAGTATGGAAGGTTTGGAAGTCGAGACATTTGGCGCACGACAAACCTCATATCGTGAAGGCATTGAACTTGCTTGTGACAAGTCATGTAGATAGGCTTTCCTAGATGTACGACATTTTAGATAGGTATGATATTCTATTGCCTTCATCTTAAGATAGGCCATAGGGGCCATGCGTATATGAAGAGATGTTCAGACTGGTTGTTCAGATTCCTTTTTTCGTTTACTCTTGATGTGTTAAATGCTTACAGGATATGTCCTTCACAACTAAATCCAAATAGATGGTTTTTAAAATATTAGGAAAGAAGTATGAAGTGAAGATGAGCTGGAAGGTATTGTCATTTTTTGTATTTCTTGTGAATGTACCTAGTTTTGAGATGTGTCAATTTTCCTTGGCCGAATGTTTGCCAAGAATAGTGGGTAAAAGTGAAGAGACATTTAAGGGAAGGGCAATTAGATATTTCTACTTGAGTAGTCTTGAAAATCATAAAGAATTAGGAATGCAAACCATCTGGAATGAAAGATTAGCTTTAGAGGGTATTATGCTCTCTCTAAAGGAAGAGGAGGTTGCTGAAATTTAAAATTGGTGCCGAAACAAAGTACGGAAGACCTGCAAAAAGTAATGGATATATTTGTTGTAATTTCAAATGTCAAAATAGCAGCGAAAGATTAGGATTTGAAAGAGATTGGGATCTATTTGAGAGAAAGAATGAGGTGAAAAGAAAAAAAGTTGAGAAAGAGTTTGTAGATTTGACAAATGAAAAGAAAGATGAGAAGGGTATGGCAGCAATGCCGAAAGGGAAAGAAAAGAGTGTAGTTTTGGAATGAGAAATTGGGCATATCACTGGGTCAATAACGAAACTGAAGATATACTTGTCTAAGGATCTACCCGTTGTTTCGACGGGGAAGGGAAAGCTAGAAGATAGAACTCCTATTCCTTTGAACAAGTATATACACCTTCATAGAAGGTTTTTACCAAGTCTTATATTAAGAACCCTACTGTGGCTAATAGATATTAAAGGTAGCAACTTTGTCATCTGTGCTAGGAAACAGGAAGGGGGAGGAAGTAGATTATAAATGGGTTAGTTTCTAAGAGGATTGCAAAATGCCATAGGGTCATATCATCTGATGGATATGAAACTTAAAAAGTGGAAGAGGAAACGGGAAAGGAAAGATGAAATTATAGATGATTTTAAATCCAAGTATGAAAAATGCAACTCATCAAAAAAAAAAAAAAAAAAAGTATGAAAAATGCAAGAAGGAATTAGAGGCGGGAAGAGCAGAATATGCAAATTATGTAGAAGTAACCAGAGTTGATATGGCCAAGTTGAACAATGACGGCACATTGCAGTGAAGAACGTGGACTTAAAGTTTAAAGAAGCAGATGCAAAAAAGGATAGCATTAGGCTAAAAAGCCTTTCAAAGCGGATATGATATGTATGCATAGAGATGTCTGTGATACAGGGGCTTTGAAAGATGTGAGAAGATGCATTAGAAGATGGTAATGGGAAGCATTGTGCAGATGAGGTTGGTTTGTAAACAATTTAATTTGAGTGGTTGCGGCAATGTATCTATGTTTTTTCTTCTAGTGACAGTATGAATAAGATTTATGAGTTTCTGGTTGTATGATGAACATATTGGCCTTTAATATAATTTGTACTTTGAGATAATCTATAGGTATGTAGGTTTTGAATGTTTAAACAGATTATCTGAAACTTTTGTAGTTTGAAAAAATGTATTTGTTTTTTGATAATATGTGTTTGTTAGATATTGTAATAAAATGCAAGAAAATGCCAAAAGAGTAAAAATATTCTGAAAAAATTCCTCACAAATAAATTGCTCTGCTTCATTCCTCATAGATTTTGAAAACTTTTATGAATAATTTTAAAATTCATTTTCTGAAATTTCTTACTTTTAATATTTTTATACTTTAATTGTATTTCTTGTATTTCTTTATATAATTTCATAAAATTGTTAACAAATACAAAATAGATCTATTTAATGGGATGAATATTTTTAAAAATAAATTTTTTTGCATTTCTATTATATTATAAAATCTAACATTTAGAAATTATTTATTGTGAAAATCTTCCAAAATATGACCAACAAAAAATAGATCTATTTAATATTATTCGTAAAGAATATTTTTTAAATAAGAATTTTTGTATTTTAAGGTATTTTCTTGCATTTTTATTTCAATATTAGAAAGTAGATTTTTTAAATGATTTATTATGAGCATTTTTTGAAATTTGACAAACATGAATTAAATCTATTTAATGTGAAAAATATTTTCATATTTTAAGGTGTTTTCTTTCATTTTTCTATTAAAATATTGGAATGAAAATTTTTAAAGTTTGTTGGACACAAAACTTCTTTGTTTGTTAAAGGAATTTTCTTGCTTATTTGATATATAAAATAAAGTTATTTAATGTGAAGAATATTCTAAAATATAACTTTTTATATTTTAAACTATTTATTATAATCTTTTGCTGATATAATAAATTAATGACTTTTATTTTATTATTTAAAAGTTTATTGTAAATATTTTTGTTTGATAATACACACTAAGTTTTCAATAGAAACAATGGTTGCAAATAATATTTTCATTTGCTATTATTTATTTAAAATTTCATCATTCTTAAGGGAAGAGATATACTGCCAATTACAAGAAACTACATTCGAACATTTGCAATTTTTTGAAGATAAGTGATATACTTTTAATTTTATCCAAATTATGTAGGTATAGATAAACAAACTAAATTTTAATCCACTACACACCATTGCAACTTATTGCAAGTGGGTATTATCGGTCCTATTCTTTATCCTTTATTCTTATATGAGCCTAAGTGCATATAATTTATATTTTCAATTTTGCTATTTTTACATCTTTTTATATAGCTTTTGATAAAATTTTGAACACCAAAGTTTTCATTATTTTTGGTGAAGGCAGTCATTGAGGAGCTTGTATTGAAGCTATCAAATTATGGCAAACCCCTTGAGGTCCACTTGAATGCCTTTGACTTTGCTATTAGTGGGGTACTAATGCAAGAAGGACATTCTATCACTTTTCGATTCTCTCCGCAAGCGCACAGGTCGTGAACTATAGCACTTAATTGATCTCATGGATAAATTGAGACTTTAGATGTTAATTTTAAATCCTTTATAAGTAATTCCGAGAGAGTAAAACAATAATAAAGTAAAGAGAAGAAATCAAGTTTTTAAAATGTTGAACAAGAATTAAAGGATCAAGAGAGAAGAGCAACTAAGGTCTATGGTTTCATATACGATGTCTATAATGGATATGTGATATGCTTATTTAATCCATATATTATGTATCAAAAGATAACAAACCTCATTTAATAAAAAAATTTCTTTTGAGGCATAAAGATGTATCATAACCTTCTTAATTAACTTTTCTCATGGGATTAAGTCAATTAGAGTCTGTTAAGTTCTATGATAATTTTTGATATTCTTCAAGGTCATCATGTCTATTATTATAATCTAGATTTTCAGGTTTAATATTTCTTTTTGTGTATATTAGATTTTCACCTTACAGTTTCATTACCTAATACATCGGATCATGTCATGGTATGGTCCCATACACAAAGCAAGTATTATGATATCAAGATATCAAATTAACACATAATATCCTTCATAAATAAATAAACTACAATATTCTATGCATAGTTCACATGATACATTCTAAACTCTAGATTTTGAATTTAGCCTAGCATGTCTTCAATGAGATCCAAACACAAAACAACATTGTATTCAAAATCCATCAAAAATAAGATAATTAAATCAAAAGAATGAAGAAAGAGAAAGTTTATTTATTCGAAAGTTTCAATAGCGTCTTGATAGCTCTAATCAATGTGTCATCTTGCTTCTCTTCTTGTGCTCTTGAATTTTTCTTTCTCTCAGATCTTAACCCTAGCTCAAAGGACTTTCTAAGACACCCTCGATCATGTATAAAAAGTGTTTGTATAAAGGTCTCTTAAAGTTATGCAAAATTGAGTTTGATGCATACTAAATTCTCAACACCAGGGCACCACATGGTTTGAACCGCGTGGGGCCTAGATCCACAAGGTTCAAACCGTTTGGGTCTCTGGACCATAATTTTTTCTCTAAATATTTTAAGTGTTCTGCCTCAATACTTTTTGAACCGTTTAATAACTTCTGCAACATGTTTTAAACCATTTTCCACATTATTGTGCTTCAAAATTACATCTTACTTTTATCCCTAAATTTCGCTTTCCATCTTGGCATATTTAATCATCATCCTTATCATTAGTTTTGCACGTAATTTGCCTGTCTTGCACAAATAACATCGAATCATGAGTATTTGCGCATAACTAAGCTAAATTAATCAATATTTGATTCAAAATGTTATATTTATTCAATTTTTCATCCAAAAATTATTAAAAATATATAGTATAAAAATAGCACAACACTTACCAAAGCCACAAACTCAATGACATTAAGAGGCGATGTATAGTGCAAAAGGAGAAAATGACTACAATAATCCATTGCCTCTGTACATGGAGACAAAAACTCCTTAGTTCCCACTTCTCTATCAAGGTAGATAACATGACCACAAGCTACATGCAAACTCTAGTCCAAAGCAAGCAAGATGGCAAGACTTTCTAACTGATTTTGACTATGTGATGAAGTATAAACCAGAAAAGGTAAATCATGGGGCTAATGCCCTAAGCTAGAAAGCAAAACTCACCACCATTAGCCAACCAATGTGTCCCATGCTAGATTGTACAAAAGAAGGAACGACTAATGACACTCTTGCCTTGAGGATTATAAATATGAGCAAAGAAGAGAAAATAAGGCAATTCTGGCTAAAGGGTGTTTTGCTTTTCATCAAGGTCGATAGACTATATGTGTTGATGTGGGAAAACTCAAGGAAAGAAATAATTCATGAGAGTCATGACTACAAATGAGCATGTCATCTAGGCATGACGCACACCTTGGCCTATGTTGGCAAAATATATCACTAGCCGCAACAACGTGACGATGTAGAGCCACATGTACATACGTACCTAGTCTACTAATAAGATAGGATAGAGCAACAACAACCTAAGGGTCTACTTGAACCTCTACCCATTCCAGAAAGACCCCACAAGAGCATCTCAATATACTTTATCTCAAATCTCCCAAAGTCAAAAGGATGTGGATCCTGTTTAGTGATCATAAATTGATTCACAAAGTATGAAATCTTCATCCTAACCACAACAAATTGCACAATTGAAGAGGTAGCCCGACTATTTCTAAAGCACTTTATAAAGTACTGGGGTGTGCCTAAGACTATCATTAGCGACAAGACTCCATGTTCATAGGGAAATTTTGGACTGAGTTATTCAAGCTCTTAGGATCAGACTTGAACTTCTCGATAAGCTTCCACCCTCAGACTAACAAAAAAACTAAGAAAATGAATATATTACTAAGACTTTATTTGAGGCACTATGTGAGTGCTAACCAACAAGATTGGGGTAAGTTGCTGATGTAGCCCAATTCTCCTGCAACATATAAAGGAGTGAGTCCATGAGACAAAGTTCTTTTGAGTTAGTAATAGGACAACAATGACTTACTCCTACCACTCTTGCACCAAACTATATAGGTAGGAGCATGAGATCATTATAGTTTGCAGAGGGATAGAATGAGTAACAAGATGTGGCTTATGCTCACCTTGAGAAGGCATCAACAAAGAAAGAGAAGTGTGCAGATCAAAAAAAGAGGCCACTAGAGTTTTAGGAAGGAGACTCGTGGTAAAGTTACTACCTCAACAATTCAAGACACTACAAAAGATACACAATGGTCTAATATGATGCTATAAGAGTCCCTTGAAAGTGTTATGAAATATAAGAAATGCTTTCTATGTGCTAGAGTTGCCGCCCAAGTTTAAAGGCCACGTTGTTTTCCATTTAAGCATATCGAAGCCATATCATAGAGATAATGAGGAGCTAACTTGAGGAGAGTCGAAGTGTGCTCCGATAGTGGTTGTCACCTCCTTCAATAAAGAAGAAAAGTACATCTTAGCAAATTGAGAAATTAGAAGCAAGGTGTCCCTCCCTACCATCAGTATTTGGTCCAATGGCAAGGCTTAAGGGCAAGTTGGGAAACAGAAAGACTCATTGTAGCAATTTAAGGACATGATACATAAATTTGTTAGTCTCGAGTTATAGATTCAATCTAAAAGGGGATGGATGAATTGAGTTTATAAAAGCTTCTTTTTAACAACTTAAAACTTAACTCCTATTTTTATCAAACCCCTCAAATGAGATGTAAGGAGCTAGAAAGAGAGCAATAAAGTATCAGACGCAACAATCACAAAAGGGACATAACAAATTATAAGATTTGGGCGACTTCCCTATTCCATTCTTCCAAGTACACACTTCCTTGGTTCTTGGGTTCTACCATCTCAATAGAGATTACAACTAGAACTTCGGCTCCTTTATAGATTCTAGTTCTAGAAGGCCTTTATCACAATCACATAAACAGATGATGAGTCTCACTTCAACCGACCACTAATTGTGTCTCACCTTGGCCATGGTCTCCAAGCCAAGCATCATAATATGACAAGATGAATAAAATAAAATGAATCTACACTTTAAAAGTTGCATGGGACAATTGAAGCACAACAACAGACTCTTGGAGTTAAAAGTACGAAGGTGAATCTCAATAAATGCCCCAGCTAATTTATGCAAATCAAGTACTTGTCATTAAGAGCACTATGATCGCTAATTTAATTAAATTAACCGAAATACAATAAAACTAACATTATAAGGGAGATATCGAAGAATAATGATGAGTTAAGTTGAATCCACAGAGAGGCACTAAGGATTTAAATTGTTTGAGATGAATATCCTAAAAGAAATCGTAGATGAGAGAGGAAGAAAGAAAGAAAAAGTGCAATTAATTAACAATAATATAAATTAAATCTAAACTAAAAAAGAAATTAAATGATAGGAGTGATCCTGTTAGCCTGAGCTAAGTGAGTGCCACTCTTAACCGACCTCAAAAAACTCATTTACAATATTTTTTTTGCTTTTTCTTCTTCATATACTTGTTTAGCTAAGTGTATTTAACATATAAAATAAGTTTTACTATTTTTTGATATGTGTATATATTTTTTTAAAATTTTTAAAGATAAAAGTATTTTAAATAGATATATACATATAGATGTTTAAAAATCTCAAAAAACTCAAAAAACTCATTACAATAACTTTTTTTTTGCTTTTTTTCATGCACTTATTTATTTAAATATATTTAGGGTGTGTTTGGAAATGGATAAAACTTTTGATAAAAAGTTTCGAAGAGTAAAAGTTGTCAAATAATGTGATATGATAGGAATAATGATGGGGAGTTAAGATGATAAAGTTAAAATCTATAGGTTAATTTTGTTGGTAATTGTATAGAAATGATTGAAAAGTAAGATAGTTGTATGGGAAAATGTGAAAAAATAATTAAAAAATGATAATTATAGAGAGTGAAAAGTTTTAGATTGAAAAGTTTTAAGTTGACATTTTTTCCTCATTACCAAATACACCCTTAACATATAACTCAAGTTTTACCATTTCTGGATATGTTTATACATTTTTTTGAGATTTTTAAACATCGATGTATATATATATATTTTTTTAAAATACCCTTATCTTTTTATATAAAAAACCCTTATCTTTAAAAATCTAAGAAAATATATAAACATATCCAAAATAGTAAAACTTAGTTTATATGTTAAATACACCTAGATAAACAAGTGTATAAAGAGAAAAAAAGAAATTATTGTAAATGAGTTTTTTTAGGTTGGCTAAGCGAGACATTTTTTTAGCCCGAGCTAATTGAATTATTCTTAAAAAATATATACAAATATCCAAAAATGATAAAAATTTGTTTTTATATTAAATACACATAGATAAACTAATGTGTGAAGAAAAAAGCAAAAAAATTGTAAATAAGTTTTTTAAAGTGGGCTAAGTTGGCATTTGCTTAGCCCGAGCTAATAGGATCCTTTCTCATTAATGATTGCAGAAATAAAATTTAATCTACAAAAGCAATCAAAGAAAATGCACTAAAAACTACAAAGAAGGAAATAAAGTAATAAATCTAATCTAAAAATTAAAATTGCACAATTAAAACTATAAGATACTGAAAATAAACTATAAAGCAAAAATTAAAAAAATTATATCACCTAAGTATGAAAAGAAAATCTCCCCATCATGAGAATTTTATTGCTTCATTTGATGTCTTTTACCCTTGTGAGGGACCTTCCATTTAGGGGTGCAACTTGGTATTGGACCGGTCTAAATCTGCCTGATTCGACCTATTTTCAACCCAACTAGAGAAAATTGAAAACCAATACCGGATTTATATCAACCTCATACGAAAACCTGACACGTCCGAACACGATATTCTCCCTAATTTATTAAATTAGTAACATTTATTTACGCATTAAGTATTTCAATTATAATTATCATAAAATTTATTCCATATAATCATAACCTAATTAAACTGTAAAACGTTTATTCTAAAACCTAAATGTTAAATATAAATGTTTATAGAAGTTGAATATATTACATTTATATTAACTTTATTTGCAAATAATTATAAATATACTAACTCTTTAAAATTATTATATATACTAATTAACTATGAGGTATATAAATTTCGTTTTTATTAAACTTTATATTGTAATTTTATGTAATCTCATTTATTTTTCTTACATTGATTGTTATGTGTAAATTCATTGTGTTCATTGTATTTAGAATTATCTTTTAATTAAAAAACAAACTTTTTTCAAAACTAAAGATATCATAGGTTATACAAATATATTCATTGTAAATTATTCATGTACAAATGCAATAATATTTTAAAAATTCATTATATCTATGGGTAAATTCAACTTTTATTGATTTGAAAGTGACCTGAATTTTAACCCAAAATCAAAACTGAAACCAAACTTGGTACAACCCGATGCAAATTGCACTCCTACCTCTATTTGTGAGCACGTGGAGCACCAGAGTTCTAGCGTCCCATATGGGACTTGGACAAAGCCTGTCTAGGTGAGCTAGTTTGGTGCTTTTACTGCTTGGTCTTCTGCTATTCTATTGTTGCTTATGATGCAGTTTGGAGGGGGTGCTGTAAAATGGTGCAACTGCTTGGAAGGGGATGATAAGCAGAGGAAAAGATTGGGCATTGGCAATTTGGAAGGGCTGCAGCTAGGCAGTTGGATGCAATTAGGGGTGGATTTTTTTTTATGAGAATTAGGGGTGGAATTTGGTGGCCTGAACTGGTGGGTTTTGGATGATGCAGGGGCTGCTAGTTGGTGGTGAATTTTTGTAGCTGCCGTTTTTACTGGAGAAACTGCTAGACAGTGAATCCATGGATGCAGATGGACGGTTGGTTCTAATTAGGTTTCCAAGGGGCGGTTGAGAATTTCTGGACGATCATTCCTTGCTTGATGCAAGAAAGCAGGTACGTTGATTCGAGAATTTTGCTAGCTAGGATGGATTGTTGCGAAAACTGTATTGATTAAATCCATAATCACCCAGGATCCTCCATGCTAAATTACTAAGAAAATAAAAGCCATGAGCGGAAGCGTACCTGAATCCATGGATGCGATTATTCTTGAATACTATGGTTCTTGAGTCTTCCAAGTTAATGCTCCTAGGGTTTTAGGAAAAGGTAGTTCCTCTTCTCTACTGATAGGATGACAAAAAAGAACCCTAATTAGGATGCATAACTTGGGGACCACAGCCATTTATAAAGGAAGCCTATCTTTCGTATTTCTATATTAGCCCATCATAGAAATAGAAATTAGAAATTAGGCTGTAGGGTTTCTACGCATAGGAGATCCATATTTTATTAGATGATTCAGGCCCATAAAACCTTCTAAGATCACTTTATAATTTGGGCTGCTATTTATGATAGCGTATACGTATAATTAATATATGTGTGTGTCCAAAATTCCAACAATCTCTCACTTGGACTACATATATTTTATAATTATATATACAACTTTATGAGTTCAAAACCTTTTACTATCATACCAAAATCATCTTCGAACAATCTTGTCCATTAGTTATGCCAACATAGAACCAAGGCAGCCTTTGTCACGTTTATCGTAACTAGACCCATCCATGATCACATATATCAAACATAACCAAACAACATAGATCAAGTATGGATGCATAGCATAGAAATTACATGTAAATGTGATCTAACATGCCTATTTCCAGCTGGTCTATCTTATTAGGTGAGATCAAACCAAA
>JAXCLR010000105.1:36616469-36633125 GCA_035584095.1 Annona squamosa
AAAAATCCAAATTTGGATTAAAATATCTAAAAGAATTGCTATTTTGTCTTGTAGTGATTAAATATCTATTTTGTCTTATAGTGATTTTGTCTTTTTATGATTAAGTTAATCCAAGTGATTAACTCTTAATTACGGGTCTTAGCCCATAGTTACTATTCACGTGCACTATTCACGTGCACTATTCACAGGGTTTAAATTCCTAATTACATTGTTTCAATTTCCAATACACATATTTATTTATATAATTCATGAATTTTCATTTATTTCATGAAATAATTATAAAATTACAAATGTCGAAATGATGCGTATACGATCAAAGTAATGCGTATACGGTCAGGGTTCCACAAGGGCATCAACAACTCACAGCATAAGTAGGTAACGAGTTCCACTTCAATCACACACTACTTTGCTTACACTTGATCTTAGTTATCCAAACTAAATCAAGTTCAATACAACAAATGAAAGTAAAAGAAAGTTTCTACATGTTACTATTGTGCAGAGACAGATTTTGCGCAGAGAAGAACTTGTAATGTAGGCTTAGAGATTCAACGAGTAGCTCTAGGCAGTTTGAAGGCGAAGTTCTTCTTCTTTTTAATGGCTTGATCACTTAATGCCCTTGAAGATGGCAGTTATGCTCAGTTAATGAAGTTTCAGCTACCCTCCTTATCATATTGAATGCCTTTTATAATTGTGGAGGGAATCTGAGTGTTTAGAGGTAGGTGGCGCGTATTTAATGCGTCAATGTTCGAAAATTTTCCGACTGTTGCGACCCAAGTCGTAAGTGGAGTCGACTTTGGGTGCGACTTCGCCCAAGTCGCAGATGGAATCAACTTCAGGTGCGACTTCGCCTGTTCACAACTTCTTCAAGTTCCAGTGTGGATCGACTTGATCCTCGACTTGACCCAACTCGCAGGTGGAGTAGACTTTGGGTGCGACTTCACCTCGATAGCTTGCTTGATGAACTTGAAATCTTCAGAGATGACTTTGATCACTTGATTTTCTTCATATTGATTGTTCTCTCTTGATTTATATCTCTTTACATAAAACACCTTGGATTCCTTTTCTTGAGTTCTTGAGTACTTGAATTTTGGAATGCATTGCTTGCTTGAATTTCTTCATGTTTGGTTGTTCTTCCCTTGATTTATATTTCTAGGAACACTGTATGATCATTCTAACTTGATGTCCTTTAGCTCCATGACTTGCAAAATTTGAATCTTGAGTCTTGAATCTTTGTATGCTGAACAAGTCCATTATATTTTGATTAGAATAGTTGAATTCATACATCTTGCTTTCTTTGGACTTGGATTAGTCTTCATATGTTCCAAGTCGAACATCTAAGTCGACATGATCTTCAACTTGACTCAAGTCTACCTTGAAATCGATTTAATTTCCGTTTTGACTTCTAAAGTTCCTGCCTTGTCCGATTGAAGTTGATGCTGTAGTCGACTTGGTCTGCGACTTCACCCAAGTCGTATGCGAAATCGACTTGGGATGCGACTTCGGTGGCTTTCGTTCTCGATTTCAACTCTGGACAGAAATGACGCCTCTAAGTCGCTACCGGAGTTGACTTGGTCTGCGATTTCACCTCAAGTCGCAAGAGGAGTCGACTTGGGATGCGACTTCGGCTCCTCTCATTCTTGATTTCAACTCTGGACAAAAATGGCCTCTTGAAGTCGCTGCTGGAGTCTACTTGGGGATCGACTTGGCTTAAGTCGATGCCTGAGTCAACTTGGAAATCGACTTGACTTGTCATGCTTCATATTCTTCAAATTTATAACCTTTCATCATTTCCACAAACATGTTAGTAACCAAAACTTACTCAAATTGATTTGTCAATCATCAAAACATAGACTTGATCTATTTTTCTCATATTTCCAACAGTAGGTTGAGATTTGAGTGGGCTTAGTTTGACTTGGGCTACAGCTGGGCCGGCTTAGGAACTAGGCTGCTTCCACCTGTGCTTGTTTCGTAGGCCTGCCTAGGTGTTGAAGAGAATGGCTGTTGGTCTTAAGCAGGCGGGCCCACTTGAGACTGGAGCCCACAAGTTTGGGCATAAGCCCAAACCCAGTTCGTGAGAGGAGGGCCTATTAGCAAAACTCATCTGGCAAGGGGTTTTTCTGCAATTTATCTGGCCAGGGTGTTTTCTGCAAAACTTCATCTCCTTCCCCAGGGATAAACCCTAACCTTAACACACCCATCATAATGCTCAAGCTGCCGCCGCCACTCCCATGCTGCCGCTGCTGTCCGTCCAGTCTACTGTCCGCCACGGCTTGCAGCCGCTCGGCTCTGCTGGACGCAGCTGCGCCGCCGTGGCTCGCCATCCGTCCAGTTTGCCGTCAGCCCCAACTTGTCGTCTAGCTCTCCGGTTCCGGCGTCAGCAACGTCCAGCCGCTATTTCCGGCAGCGCCTTGCAGTTCATCGTCTTCTGCTCCAGTGCCGGCAGCTGTAGCGGCACATAACCCTGTTGCCAAGCCACCCGCGACTTCTTCTCTGGTAATGGTAGCCACCGCAGCAACCATTGTTTCCGACTCCGACAGCGACCAGCAGCGACCAGATCCACATGCCGCCTACGTCCAGTCGCCTGCTCCAGTTCTGGTATCCACATCTAGCCGCAATCAGCAAGAAAACCAGGCTTCCAGCGGCAACCGGCAACCGGCAACCTCAATCAGCAGCACCATCCATCCGGATCTCCAGCAGCAAGGCCCAAATTCGATGGCGACAAAAACCGACAACGCAAAAACACCAGCGACTAGCGTCCGGCGAAACAACAGCGAAAAACATGGCATCCAACGTAAATCCAGGTGGCAAATCCCGTCAGCGGAATAAAGAAGAATCCCAAATCAATGTCCCCGGCAGCGGCAGCAATGGGTTTGTTTCCAGCAGCAGGTTTTTTTTAAAATCCAAATTCCAGAAATCTGAATTTAATACACATGGATTTCACTCCTGTGAATTCATATACAATCCGAAACAGCGAGAACCACAAAGTATTGAAAACAATCTGAATTCGTAGTTCAAAAAATTTCTACAAGAGAAATTTCCACAACTTGAACCGGGGAAGCCATTCATTAATTAAATGTTATGATTTTAAACAAAAATCTATGTATATTCACAACTGAAGCACGATGCCTAACATTCGAATAATTGTATGCCAAAACGATATTGAACCAAATAATATCATTGAAACGGCATAATCCCAAGGTCTACATAAATTGAATCAGTGCTTGAATCCGAATTTGCATAAACCAAAATCTTGATATTTCTTAACAATTCAACATGAAGAGTGCTCTGATATCATTTGTTGTGAAAACTATATTGATTAAATCCATAATCACTCAGGATCTTCCATGCTAAATCACTAAGAAAATAAAAGTCATGAGCGGAAGCGTACCTGAATCCATGGATGCGATTGTTATTTAATACTGTGGTTCTTGGGTCTTCCAAGTTAATGCTCTTAGGGTTTTAGGAGAAGATAGCTCATATTCTCTACTAATGGGATGACAGAAAAGAACTTTAATTAAGATGCATAACCTGGAGACCACAACCATTTATATAGGAAGTCTATCTTCCGTATTTTTAATTTAGCCCATCATAAAAATAGAAATTAGAAATTAGACTGTAGAGTTTCTACGCATAGGAGATCTATACTTTATTAGATAATTCATACCTATAAAATCTTATAAGATCACTTTATAATTTAGGCCGCTATTTATGATAGCGTATGCATATAATTAATATATATGTGTGTCAAAATTTCGTACACGTGCGACTTGCGGCAGCTATAACGATCAATGGCTGTAAATTTGAAAGGCTTTCCTGCTGCTGCTCGGTGGATAATTCCGTTGGCGACGAAAATGGGTTGCCGAAATTAACTGCTGCAGGATTTGATTGGAGTCGCCGGAATTGAATTCTTTTGTGGTTGGTTTGCTCGTGGGATGCAGAAAACGCAGCGGTTGGATTTTTGAGATGAATCTTGTGGCCGGCTGTCACGTACGGATTCTGCTTGGCGAAAGAAGGGTGCTGGTTGATGAGAGAATGGCCAAATTTTGTGGCCAGTTGGGTGGTTTCATGGCTGCAATTTTGGGCGATCCCGGTTGCTGCCATTTGGGAATTCAGTCTGGTGGCTGCCTGACTTGAGCAAAGCTGCTCGGTGTAGATGGAGCCAGAGTTAGTGGGTTCCATGGTTGCCGGCTAAATTCAAGGTGGGCCATGGCTGGTGAAAATGGAAAATACAAGGGCGGGCAATTCTTGCTGCTGAAAATGTTGGCCGATTTAAGTAGGATCCTACTGTTTGGTTTAAAGGAACGGGTGCATTTGATTGGCAGGAACATTGGGCGATGGATTTTTTTTTGTGTTCGGTTGGGGATGGTGGAAAATTCTGATTTCATAGCTTGCTGTTTTGGAAGATAGGTACTGGCCAGATGCTTGGTATTTTTGGTGGCTTTTGTCCTGCTCCGGTAGCCTTTGTTGGCTTTGCTTTGGGGGGTGATGGAGCACTATATTTGGTGCTCCGGCAGTGTGTAGCTGTCCGTGCTCTTACGGTGCGTGATTGGACAATCCTAGCCATCAGTCATATTAATTATTTTAATAAGTAGAGGGATGGGCATAAATTACATATTAATTTCTTATCTACCCTATATTTTGAAACCACATTATGAAATGCTTTTAAAATTTTAAATACATGCAACACGATTAAATTATTCAAAAATGTCTATAACGTTAACCCCGAGTAATCTTACTCATAGTCGAAAATATTTTTTTGAGCCTATTTAATCTCTTGCAACATATGTAGTTGTCTTTATATGTTTATATTTAAAAATAATGCAAAACGATCCATTCTATAGCAAAATTAAAGATTTTATAAAATATACTTTTCACAAAATTTCACATAAAACCTATATTTAATTAACATTGTTATATTTAAATGTGTGAAATTAACATAAAATTATATGATAAATTTCAAGATTTATCACTAACCCTCATAACTTCTCTTAACATGTCTTAAATGGATGCTGGAGAAATTTAAATGTTAGAGGGTCGGTGGCGGGTATTAAATACGTCAACGTTCAAAAAAAATTTGATCATTGCGACTCAAGTCTTATTTGAAGGCAACTTAAATGGGACCTTAACTAGGTCACAAATTGGTGCTGACTTGGCGTGCAACTTCAGTCTTCAATTTTCTTTGAGAATGTTTTTCTTCATCCTGTGTTCTTGAAGTTCCATTTGAAAGTCGATTTAGACTTAGAATTTGACCCATGTCACAAGTCAAGTCGACTCGGGTGTGCGACTTCACTATATGTTAAAATGTAAGAACTTTAAATCTTCACCCTTTGACTTTTTTCACTTCAAGTCTTGTTCTTAAGTTAAATTAATATGAGACTTGACCCAAGTCATAAGTGAAGTCAACTCAGGTGTGCGACTTCACTCCTGGTACTTAGTTAAACCTCCATTTCTCTGTTAGAGTTCCAAGTCTTAGAGTTGAATTGACTTGACATCTAACTTCACCCAGGGTTAAGTCGACTTTCTAGTGCGACTTAAGTGCTCCAAATAGAGTCAATGAAATTTTGTTGTATTCATAGGTTCCCAAGTTGCATACTTGAGTTAACTTCAGTTGCAACTTCACCTAAGTTACAGTTTGAGTTGACCAGGGGCTCTTCGACTGTCACTCTTTAGTTTAAAATTCTTTGACTAAGGAATGTCACTCCAAGTTAATCACTAGAGTTGAAACTTGACTTTGCAACTTGGATTGTTTTTGCTTGAATTTCAGAGATTCAACTTCGAACGTTAGATCAAAAAGATTAGTAGCTTTAAGATTCTCAAATTTTGTTATTAATCATCAAAACTTGGATGTGCCATTGATTTGCAAATTAATTGGTTGAATTCAAAGAATTTTATGAAGCCTTTATGGAAATAGGTCGGAAAGGATGTCACGCACTACTCATTTGGCTGGAGGTTTAACATAGGAAACCTCCAAACACTTATGGAAAATTCTTGTATATATTAGAGAAATGTAGATTTTTGTTGAAAGTTATAGGGTATAGAAGTCTAGAATCTTCTTTGCTTTTCTTGAATTCTTTGGTATTTTTATAATTTTCTAAAACAACAAGATATTTTAAAAGAACCCAAGAGTAATCAAAAGAGGAGATGAAAAGATTTAGAAAGGCGAACTCAACTAGCCATTAAAGGACATATGCCATAACCTTATAAGTCCATGAGGGAGGATGTAGCCTATAAATAAGAGAGAGAACTCAATTACTTCATCCAATTCTCAATAGTGAAACTCTTCCATAAAGCCTTCAAGTTTTCTTGTAAGCCTTTAAGTAATCTAATTTCTTTTTATTTCCCTCTTACTTGGTGTTTCTCCTTTTACATAGTATATCACTACCACTACTCTACTCAGGTATTTTGGTTTGGGTTAAGATGACTTACTCCTCACAAGGGCTTGAGTAAACTAAGAGACACACAACTATTGGATTGCGAGTTAGCTTGTGACATGATGCTCCTAATTTGCTTAAAATTCCACTGTATCATTTGCTCAATCTTCTAGTAAGGCTCTACTTCTTTTCTCTCACAGAGACAATTGGGGTGATAGATTATAATGTTACTGACCACATGAGTGGCAACATTAATTACTTAACTAATATTCATTATAATCTTGCACCATCTCCAATAACTATTATTAATGGACAAGAAGTTCCTACTCAAGGAGTTTGAGAAACTCAATTACTCTCATCTACTTTTGATGGTTTGTTTGTTCTATCACAAACCTCCAACTTGTTATCTACTAGCAAGGTTATTAATGACTAGACCGCAATGTGGTTTTCTCTCCCAACTTTATGATTTTTCCAGAAAAGCTACAAGGAAGAAGTAGTTAATGTCTTAATATCTAGGATAATTCATGAAAGGCATTCATTGGAAAAAATGCATATCTCTCATTATTGTGGTATTAAATATTAGGACACCTATTTAATTAAGTATGAACCACTTTTGGTTATTCTATATTAGTTGATGAATACAAAGCTTAGCCTTTGTACAAATAGCACAAACTGTCATTCCCAAAATATTTTAAATAAATCCTTTGAGATAGTTCATCTAGATGTTTAGGGACTTGCTCCAATTGACTTTTGAGAGAGATATCAATCACTTTTTCTTCTTATCTTAAATGACATGGAATTATTCATCAAGCCTTATGTGTAGGTGTACACCCCAACAGAATGGTATCACTGAAATAAAGAATAGACATATATTAGAAGTAACTAGGGTCTTATTATTCCAAATGCATATTCCCAAACAATATTGGTTTGATGTTCTTCTTACTAGTTATTGCTTTATTAATCCTTTGCCAAATTGTATTTTGAAATTTCAAACTCCTCTTAAAATTTTGCAAGGAATAAAATCTGACATTTCTCATCTCTATGTCTATGGCTACTTCTATTATGTGCATGATCAAAATAGAGACAAACTTGATTTCCATATAAAAAATGTGTCTTTCTTGGTTACTATTTTGTTAAAAAAGAATATAAATGTTACTATTTTGTTAAAAAAGAATATAAATGTTACACCCCAAAATAAAACGATTATTTATCTTTGGAGATGTTTCATTTGTTGGGAATCAATCTCTCTTTCAAGAGCAAAATCAAATCCAAGGGAAGGACATTCATTGGTAATTGTCCCTTTCCTGACATTGTTAACAACTAATGAAAGTAATGATACAAAAATATCAGAGCCAAATGGAAGGGAAGAATCTCTTGAAGACATCATGACCCTTCCTCGTAGTCTTCATGAATTTCAAAATCATCTTCCAAGTTACAAGACTTCTATCCTTATCATACTACTATTTTTCATATTAAGATTATATATGCTACTATAATATCCTAACTAGTTATTTTGCCTTCTTAACTAGTATCGATTCTCAAAAGGAGCCTAATGGTTTTTAAGAAGTTACCAAAATAGAAAAATGCAATGGAATAAGAACTTCAATCTTTTTATAAAAATCATACATTGTGTAGTATACAACTACAAAAGAAAAAAGACCAATAGGTTGCATGTGAATATATAAAATTAAATATAAAAAAGATGAATCTGTAGAAATATATTCGACTGGCCTTATAGCTAAAGGATTTATTCAAACCTATAGGATTGACTATAAAAATACCCTTGCACTAATTGCCTAACTGAATACAGTCAAAATTTTAATATATATAATTATAAATTGTGGATGACCTTTACTTCTAATGGACATCAAAATTGCCTTTTTATAAGAAGATATAGAAGAGGAAGTGTTTATGAATCTTCCTTCAAGGCACAAGTTATAAATAAGAAAGCATCTAGTATGTAGGTTGAATAAAGTGATATACAGTTTAAATCAATCTCCTGGGGCACAGTATTGTAAACTCTGTACAACAATTTGATTTTGTCAAATATAACTTATACTATTCAATGTTTGAAAAAAATAATCTTGAAATAGTGGTTAACTTAAATTTTAATGATGACATAATTATTATTGAAAATGACAATGCTGAAATTTCAATCCTCGACAAGTACTATATTAAGAAATTCAATATGAAGGATCTAGGTGAGCTTAAATATTTTTTTGGAATTGGAATTGCTCACTTTAAGAAAACTATATTCATAAGTCAATAAAAATATACTCTAGATCTTTTGAAGGAAACTAAAATCTAGGGATTAGACTTAATACTCTAATCCATTATTCTACAAAATTTATCAAAGCAAGTGAGTCTTTGAAGAATCTTTGGAAGATTAATGCATGTCACTATCACCAAACTAAATATTTCATATGTTGTGAGTCTTGCTAGTTAGTTTATGCATTCTCTTATTATATAATATACGAAGATGGTGGATTACATTTTTGTTATTTAAAATCTTATCCATGTAAAGGAAAATGGATGAAACTGAATGGTTGTAGTAATGTTTCTCTTCATATGAAAATTCTTGGACATACAGATGTGGATTGTATAGGAAATCTAGATGATAAAAAATTAACCGTAGGATACTATACTCATGTTAGTGAAAATATTATAACTTGAAAAAATAAACAATAGTGTTATAGCAAAATAAAGTGTTAAAGTAGAATATAGGGCTATGATATCTACAACAAGTGAATTAATTTGGTTAAAAACTATTTTGAAAAAGCTAGGCTTTAATACACAAAGCCCAATGAAATAATTTTGTGATAATCAAGAAGTAATATATATAATATCAAATCCAATTTTTTCATGAAAGAATCAAACATAAAGAAGTTGATTATCATTATGTTTGAGACAAAGTTGAGATAAGGATTATTTAAACTCCATATATAGATGCCTTGATCAATTTGCAAATATATTCACTAAAGCATTTTCGATAACGCACTTTGAACAAATGTAGAAGAAAACTAGTATGATAGACATTCACGTACTAGCTTGAGGGAGAGTACCCACAAACAAGCATTACTAAGCAATCTTGCTAAATTTGGCAAGTTGGTGCATTGTGTAATTTATTTATTCACGTAAATATTATCTTTACTATCTTGTAACCTATTATAAATAATGGAGTATGATAACTCTATTAGTATGATTGAATAAGGTTTACCTCTATGGAGTAGGTTAAAGCAAACCAGGTAAATTTGTACCTTTTTACTTTAAGAATGCCATTTTCTCAACAAAGCCAAAACACAAAACTTTTCATATTCAAAGCATGACTCATTTAAGTTTCAAAAGTTTTAAATCAAAGAAAATGAAAAATACTCATTAAATAGCCATTCAAATTAGAAATATGAGATGGATACACCATGCAAGCCCAAAATGCCCAAAAGCTTCCCCCAAATATTTACTTCATTTTATGTTCCCCTTTTTGTGAATTGTCTAAACAAGTAAGGGTTTTAGTGGACGGAGCTCAGGCTTTAGACTTAAAATATGGACTTGCTTTGGAAGATTTCTCTCTTCTTAGGAAATATTTAATATTATTCTCTCTCCCCAAGATATTTCTATATTACTTCCTTCCCCTTTCTGCAATTAATATAAGGGTTGAGGCTTAAAGCTGGTACAAAATGGATCAAAAGTTGTAGTAATCAAGTAAAGTAGACTCAATCCATTTATTCAAAATCATTGGATAAGATATATTCAATCAGTATTGAAACTATATTTTTATATAATGGCCAATTCATCAAAATTATACAAATGAATCATCATTTAACATGTAATATAAGCATACTTTCTCCTCATTGCACTCAATTTGATTAATCATGCTCTTAGATCATTCAAATCATTTATTTTGAACTACAAAATATGAACATTCAAATTTACGCATGTGACACTCTATGAGACTCAATAATTTTTTCTAACATGATTTAAATATATTACTAAAATTATAAAAAGACGTTAAGGTGAGAAATTTTAAATTTTAATGTAATTGGTACTAAAAGAATTCAAAATTTTGCATGAATTGTATTCTTGGAGTTATGGAGCGTGTCATATATCTATAGATTTTTCTCGAAGTCCAGAATCTAATTCAATAAATGGTTTATCAATTAAAGTTTTCTAGCAAAAGATATTAACAAAATAATGTAATAGTACTAGATGGGTGGCATTTGGTAATTTTATCAAAACAAACAAGTGCACCTTATCAAAAAACTCATTTACAATAACTTATTTTTACTTTTTCTAAAACACTTGTTTATCTTATTGTATTTAACACATAAACCAAAATTTACAATTTTTGGACATGTGTATATATATTTAATATATCCAAAAATGAGAAAACTTGGTTTATATGTTAAATATACTTAGATAAACAAGTGTACGAAAAAAATTGTTGTCTTTTTAGGTGGGCTAAGCAAGATATTTTCTTAACCTAAGCTAACAGGATCATTCATCTATATATGAGATAATTTTAATTTCATCAAAATGTCTGAGTATGTAATATGCAACTTTATTCTATGTTGATAATTCACTTCAACTAATTATATATAGTACGTAGCCTTATTAACTTCACTACAATAGAATAAAGAAAAGTGATCCTATTAGCCCAGGTTAAGTAAATGTTTTAGCCCACCTCAAAAAACTCATCTACAATAATTTTTTATT
This sequence comes from Annona squamosa, assembly GCA_035584095.1. Classification (NCBI taxonomy): domain Eukaryota; kingdom Viridiplantae; phylum Streptophyta; class Magnoliopsida; order Magnoliales; family Annonaceae; genus Annona; species Annona squamosa. Next base: position 36,627,551 of record JAXCLR010000105.1, read on the forward strand.
TTTTCTTTATGGGCTTGTTTATCTAAGTATATTTAACATATAAATCAAGTTTTACCATTTTTTGATATGTTTATATATTTTTTAAAGATTTTTAAACATCTATGTGTATATATGTATTTAAAATACTCTTATATTTAAAAAACTAAAAAATATATAGACGCATAAAAATGATAAAACTTAGTTTATATGTTAAATATATATAGATAAACAAGTATATGAAGAAAAAATAAAAAAATTATTGTAAATGAGTTTTGTGAAGTAGGCTAAGTGGAGCAATTATTTAGTCCGGGCTAATAGGATCATTCGTCTAGAATAAAATTTAAAATTTAAAATTATTTAATTTTTATTTTCATAAATGAAATGAATAATTACACAGAAGCTCAACTTCAGGTCCATAGTGGTCCAATGACTAATACTACAAAAATTTTCTCCATAATAATTACAACTAATGACATTATATTTTAGGTACAAATAAAACACTTTTTCCAAACTTAAAAATGTTTGATGTAAAAATTAAGAATTCTCTATGTAACTATGGTGTCACATGCACATTTAGTTATAAATTTGTTAGAAGAAAAGTTAGCTTTTTCATAATTGTGGTATCACATGCACTACACACAAGAGAGATTTTTAGGCCAGCCAGATAAGAATTAAAGGCTACAACAAAGATCTTAAGAGCACAATTTTTCCAAACTAGTTAAATCAGGAAATTAGAGTTCTAGTTCGACCATTGATTATCATTTCAATCCAAATAAATTGATATAATTGGAATCAACATCAATCAGATTGTAACTATAAATAGTTCCCTATCAACTAATTGAAAAGGTCAGTCAAATTTGGCTTTGATAACATTAATTTTAAATGACTTGGGGACTAAATTTGTGTAGGGAAGTTTGTTTGGAGTTAAGATTTTTTATTGGTAAAAATCAACAAAATTCAAGATTTAGAACTTCATTTCCTTTTTGGATCATGTTCGGGTTAGCTTGGTTGGTTTTGTAAGAGATTTTAATGTTTAATACATACATATATATATATATTTCCTATCATGTGTTTGATGGAATGTCCGATTGAGTTCTTGTATATGGGTCAAATATAGTGTGTTCAACGTGTGTTATGTTATAATGCATGGTCTGAGGTTTTGGTATGTTGTATTTTGACATGGGTTGTCTTGTAATTCATTTGATATGGGTTGTGATATAATGTGCTTTGATTAGAAATTGTGCTAGGAGTTGTTTGGCGTAAGTCATGACATGTTACACATAAGATATAGCTTGATGTGTTAGGCACAGATTGTGATTTATTAAAATTTGGAGTTATTGCATGAACCCTCATGGTTATCGATTTAAAATTATGTTAGATGAGCTTAGATTGATAAGCACGGATTTTTGCTGGAGCGGAATTTGGAGAGTCCAAGAATTATACACATGATTTATTTGAGTATAACATTAACATGATGCATCTGGTATGATTGATTGCATGCACTACCTATATGTATGATGGCCTTGATGACAATAGTAGGTGGGGAGCGAAGTTTTATCTCTGGAGATAGTGAAACCGTCTAGGTTGGATGTGTGATCATTTGTGAAGTGGGAGCTTGAAGGGGTTAATTAGGTACTTAACCTTCATAGATACAATTTACCGTTGGACTTGAAGGGTAAGATTAGCATAGCCCTTGCAAGACCCTAATTTGGGTTGGCATTACTCTTATGTGGCATGTAGCTTAGATTGGCCTAACTTTAGGATCACATGCTATTAGATAGATATAGCCCTTACATGGTTTATAGCTAGATAAGAATTGAGGGTATATAGCTAAGCAAGCACATTCCTAATGTGGCAAGTGGCTGGACAGACATAGCTTTTATATGGCATGCGATTTTGGATGCATGTTGAGTGCAGTATATTGTGTTTATGGCATGACATGAAAAAATTATTTTGGGGCTAGTGGGAGCTTAGGCAGCATCTTATATCATGGCATGACATTCATAATGGACTTGACGTAGTTTTTTACATTTTTCACTATCCACACCTATTTATTAATTTCGTTTGGACTCATATTGTTTATTTTTATATTTTTAGTTAGTAGATCAGCTGGTGGACCCTAATTTGGGGTTGACACGATGATAAGGACTAAGATAGAGCCTGCACCTAAAAAGGTAATAAAAGTTATTAGAGTTTAGTATTACTTAATATGGGCAGGGATGTATAAAGTTTTAAATATAAGAGATGATGTATTGAGATTTGGAAATACATGTATTTATCAAAGGTGATGACCTAGTTTTTCTTATTTATTGATAGCAAATATTGATCATATTGGCCATATCCATATGAGCTCAATGCTTAGTATTTTACTATATGGATGTTAAGATGATAAAGACATAGATGAGTATCTTATGGATGATCGTAGATGATGATTGGTTTATATATATGTATGTGATTTAGTTTTTATTTGCATATTTGTATGTTTGATGATTTACAAGTCTAGTAGATCATTTACCCTTGTTGCTACCCCATAAATCTTAGCAAGATATTACCAAATTATCATTAAACTACATGGCAACCATTGATGGGCTACATAAAAATGTTGAGCCAACAAAGTGCTATAAATAGTGTTATTAGGGCAAGTTTTGTTATTAGAAGTAAAGGATGACATGTAGAAGTCATGTCTTCTAGATGAGATCTCGATAAAAATTGATGAGATGATGGATGGACAAATTGATTAAGAGGTGCGTGATGATTAGATTTACTAGATTAGCTAGGAACCAAGTCTAAGGTGTTGGATTAGGAATTCTAGGGGTGTCTCATGGTTGAGTTGAGTAGGAATACAAGAGAATACATGTAGATTGACTTAATTGTTTGCAATGCTTGTGAATTGATGCAAAGAAAGCACCAGAGGGAGTTATGGATAAAAGTAAGGCTCCTATGGATGATGTGAAGCAAAGTGAGTTAGGGATGCAATGATGGAGAACAGAGGCAATGGCTATGGGAGGTCAAGGGAAGGTTTGGGATGATGAGAAGCTATTGGTGTGAGTTGATGCATTACAAGGAGTATTAGGAGATGATGATGACAGGAGATAAATTGTGAATAGGTAGAACAAATGGAGAAAATGATATAATTAGAGAGGAATTTAGCTATGGGAGAGGCACGAGGGTTAAAAACATCAAAAACTAGTGATAACTACGGGAATGGTCATGAAAGTAGGGATGTTCATGTATGTAGTCAACCTGTAAACTCACAGTTCAACCTATTTGTAAATAAGTTTGGGTTGTGATTTTGAATAAATGATTTATGATTTGTCAACTTATTCAACTCATTAAATAAATAAATTAGAATTAGATTTTTATAACCCTTTAACTTGTATGTTGCATATTGCATCGGTCCAACTTGCAAACCCATTTGTAACTATTTTTGCTCTCCCCTATCCCTCTTTGATCTTGGCCTTAAAACTTTAAATGGATGCTTATATTAGTGGATTTATTTCAAAGAGTAATCAGGATGTTTTTGTGTTGATAATATATTTTTTTAGTTGTCAAGATTTTAAATAACTTTGTTTGACTTGTTTACAACCCATTAATTGCCTAACAACCCTGTTGTCAAATGGGTTATAAACATATTAAGGTTGAGTTTTCTCAACCTAGTCAATAAATATACTAGACTTGAGAAATTTTTTAATGAGTTGGGATTAGGATTTAGCTCTAGACCATCTAACTTGATTTGTTAACACCCTTAAATTGAAGTATTATGGATGGGGGAAAGTTTGGTGACCATGATGAACAAAATGATAAAAGTGATGCAGAGATTTTAAGGATGTATCTATGATGGCTATAAAAGTTCTTGTAAGTCAATCTTCTATTTTTCATAATTATTAATAATTTATGGTTTAGTTAGAAATTTATTTTAGGTGTGTCTGAAAAGTAGTAGAACTTTTGATGAAAAGCTTTTAGCCTAAAAGTTTTTGATTTGGTAGAAAATGATATTATATGATAGGGGTATTGATAAAGAGTAAAGAGAATAAAATTAAAGTAAATAGGTTAGTTATAATGATAGTTGTGTAGAAATGATTGAAAAGTAAGATAGTTACATGGGAAGGTGTAAAAAAAATTAAAAATAGGATAATTGTGGAGCTTGAAAAGCTTTTGTTGGAAACATTTTTATAGGGGCAATGATGAAGAGTAAAGAGAAAAAGTGAAAATAGATAGATTAATTTTATTGGTAGTTGTGTAAAAATAATTGAAAAGTAGGATAATTATATGGGAAGATGTAAAAAATAATTTAAAAATGGGGTAACTGTGGAGATTGAAAAATTTTGGTGGGAAAGTTTTGGTGCTTGCCAAATGCCCTCTTTAGGTGCATGATCAAGGAGATGCATAATATTTAATAATCTTGAAAATTAAGAAGATAAAATAATAATAAAATAGTTCAAACTCAATCTATATCATTTTCCACAAATTTAAAATTTTTAAAAAAGGGCCAACAAGCACGCTCACCAAATAAAATATTAGTGATAAATTTAAAGATAAAAATCAATTAATTAATTAAAATGTGAAAATAAGATGGTATGATAATAATTTATGCAAATATAAAAACTATGAAAGATAGGCCCCACGTGTCTTTGTTACTGGATATTTTGTTATTAGAAGATGATGATGATGATGATGATGATGATGATAATAATAATAAACATATTGAAATGTTAAATGTAGATAGAATTATTCAAATGAAAAATATATAATAATGATAACGATAATAATAATAATAATAATAATAAATGACATGTGATAGGTAAGGTGTCTAATAGGAATGGTTTTTATTTAACCAACTTGAGGTATAATTACCTATTACAGTGGAGGATACTTACACACACATATAGATATATATAATTTTGAGAAAATGGTTGGCTGATTGAAAGCCAAACACGTGAATGTTTTATTTGACTAATGTCTATTCATGTAATCTAGTGCATTATATATTAAAAATTGCTTGAGAAAATAGTTGGCTAATTGAAAGCTAATACTTCATTCGGCCACTTTGTGGTCTATTCATGCAATGCAAGGAAATATGTATATATGGCCACAAGGCTATTATAAATAGTAGGTAAAACTGTTAAAGCGCGTAACATAATAGATTGGAAAAAATAAACAAGGAAGAAAGAAGGAAGCTGGTACATGGCCAAACAGCAGTTTTCCACAAGTAAAATTTGTCACCTTATCATGAATATTCTATAAGACTATGTAATAATCTAGTAATAACATTGTTAATATAAATAGAATTTTAGTCCAAATTTTACATCTAGGACCTTTACCACTATTGTTGAAGACGTAGGTTTGCAATTATATGTTATAGGATCAAACATCGGTGACCCAATTTTTCCATTTTCAAGCATTTCTTTTTCTATTCAAAGTATACGCATATATATTATAATGTTAGTGATGATCCTCGGCAACGGCGCCAAAAACTTGATGATCCCCGGCAACGGTGCCAAAAACTTCATGCGCACCAGGTGCTTGTCGTTAAGAGCACTGTGATCACCAGTTTAATTAAAATTAACCGAAACACATTAAAGCTACCACTATGCGG
>JAXCLR010000105.1:36633225-36671070 GCA_035584095.1 Annona squamosa
ATTTGCAGCAATCGCAACTTCCATTCATGAAAATGGCAGCAAATCGCACATTCGTATCCATCTACCAAACACTGCCTCCACTTGCAAATAATAAAAACTAGCTGCCATTAAACTCTAAAGCTAGCAGCATGATGCAAAAACACCAAAATGACCGAAAATGATGTTGGCCGGAAGAGAAGGCTGAATGCTGGGATTGGCTGCTGGATGGTTGCTCAAATCCTTTCCTGTTTTGGCTGGACACGAGTTTGCTGGTCGATTTGGGGAAGATGGAATTGGGGAAGATGGAGCACCGGAAATGGTAGTCCGGCGGTGTTTTGTAGCAACCGTGCACATGCAGCGTAAATACGAGTTTATATATTTTTTTATTTGTTAATAATTTCAATATTGACACGTATCATCTTAGTTTAATCTTCTAATTTATTTTATCTAACTATAATATTTTACTTTGTTTAAGATATAATTATACCTATATATTTATGATTTTTCCAATTAAATGATTTTATAAATTTGCCCATATTATATTAATAAGCTAATACATGTTTCAACGTTAAAATCTTCTAGGGGATTAAGTCATGATTTTATATTTTTAAGAATGTTGCAAAATGACCCATTTTTACAGCAAAATCAAATATTCTATTAAAAATATGATTTTCATGAAATTCCACTTAAAACATGCATTTAATTATCATTTTAATACTTAACAACGTGAATTTAATATAAAATTAAGGGAAAATTTTTAGACTTATCAGTTAGAATATTAAACAAACATCAAATCTTATCGAGCTTCGAATATCTTAAGTTATTTTGCTCAGTTTAACATAAGTATACATGTCGATCAAGTAATAAAGTACAAATAAAGTATTGTTCTTAGAAGGATTGTGATTAAATATAGTATTACCTCAAAATTCAACTATGGATTGGTAAATTAAACGAGAATTGTATTAAACAAACTAAATTCAAACTAACTAAGGCAACAAATGATTAAGGATGGGATAGCTACAGGTTGAGATTTCCTTGAGACGATTAAGATGGATTGGAGTATGAATTCATTGACTCGCAACTATGTCAATTGGGTTTTATTTTAGATTGCTTGTTCATAGATTACTAATCTAGGTACATACATATTTATATATGTCTTCTAATATATATAAATCTAACTATGTTTTACTTAATTGTTATATTCCTTTGTGACTAAGTAAAATAAGGCTAATAATCTACGTAACCTACACAAAACATCCAACCACCACGAGCAGTTGGAAACTTATGCCTTATATATAGACCTCATTCAAATCTTACTTTTCTAATCATAAATCTAGATATTAAATCAATCTCAAGGTAGCTAAGCTTGAAAATGCATTAAGCATGATATACAAGGATAATCATGTGCAACACAAGTTACAACACAATGGCATATTTATTTTAAGCACAAAGACCCGAAGCAACATAGTCTACAAGTTCAAATCATCTATATCCCCCACTACAGGAAGTTCTTGCCTATAAACATGTTTTCAAACCCCACAAAAATCAAGTTTATAATAATCTCAATTAAGGAAAATATGAATAAGTAAAGAAATGGAAAGAGGAGATGAAACTCAATGATCTTCAATGAAACAACTTGAACCTTTCCTTGTCTTCTCCTTTGGCTTGAATCCCCTTCTTTTCTCCTCTTTTCTCCACAGCCATGAGCTGCATGTTCTGGAGAATTGTATTATAGGGAGCTGAGGTCGAGGCGCCAACTTGTCTATCTTCAATATTGATGTGTATTTGTAATATAACTCTCTTCCCATCACTTTAGTATGAAGTCTATGAGTTATTCACCATCTTTTTTGTAACAGGAGACAAAAAATAAGTTAATGTTATCCTAAATGATCTAATGCAATAACAACAACCTAAAATAATATATTTTACATTAGATTCAACCAGAAATCCATGAAATCTACTCACATTGCTTGAAATGGAAAAATAATGCAAATTAATACAAAATCTATGCAAAATTTACATATTTTTTTGAACTAGCTTTCAAATTAAATACAAAAGAAGCCTTGATGACTCTATTTTTATAGAGTTATCACTTCCTCAAACTTAAATGTTGCTAGCCCTTGAGTAATACATAAAACACAAATGCATCTAATACACATAAAATTCAATTTGCATCCAATCATTAGCAATGCAACCATATCTCTCTACTTAATAAAAATAAATTGAAATAACTCATGAAAATTATTAAGATTAAGCCATGATATGCATTTTCAATAAAAAGTTAAGCTACATGCAAATGTAATCATAAATCGGCAAAAGTTATAGTTCAGCCTTGCTTATCATTTTGCTGATTAAAAAAGGTATTTCTAGGATAAGTGTAATACAGATGAATATGTTTAAAATAAATCTATCATCTTAAGAAAACATAACATTTACCCATCTAATCTACTTGACCTAGACTTCGCAGAATGGTATAATTGATTTTCACAAACTTATTGCTTTAACTCTCCTCACCGTATCTTAAGGTATCTGAAGAATTTTTTTTAGCTTCCCTTACCATATCATATGTCTCGAGTTTGTAGCATAACCTAAGAAAGAAGAGGTGAATTGGGTTCTTTTGAAATTTCTTTCGGTATATTTGGTTTAACCCTTAATAAATTAAATCTCCTTGAATGAAAGTGAGGAGAATATGAGAGCAAGCAAAATAGCAAAGGAAGACACAAGAAATTATAGTTGTTCGGGATAACATTTCTTACTCCGCTCTTTCAAGAACACACCATTGGGTCTTAGGTTCTACTACGTTAATGAAGTTACAATTAGAGCCCTTACTCCCTACTAGATTCTAGCTCTAGAGGTCCTTCACATAGATAGCACAAATAGGCAGTGAGACACACTCTAACCACACACTACTTGTCTTTACTTGACCTTGGTCTCTAATACCAAGTCAAGTAGAATCACATGAGAACGAATAAAAGAAAGATTCTACACTTTACAGATTATATAAAGGAAGTTTAAGCATGAGGAAGAACTTGTAGAGTGAGTTGGAGAGAGATCTCTTCAGCACTTGCAATGAATGATAGAGTTCTTCTTGTAGAGTACTTAAATGACCACTTGAATGCCTGTAAATTGGAAGGTGGAAGCTTAATCAATGCTCTACCAAACCCTCTCCTCTTTATTTAATGAGTCTTAAATAAATAGGGAATAAATTTGGACGTTAAGAGATAGGTGGCGCACATTAAATGCTTAAACATTCGAATTTTTCGACCTTTAAAGTGCAAGTCGTAGTTGGAGTCCGCTTTGGGTACGATTTCACCCAAGTTGCATTTGGGAGTTGACTTGGGATTCGACTTCAATTGAGGCATTTCAACTCCTTAATTTCTTCTCCCATATATGTGCTTCCTAAGTTTCATCTAAAGTCGACTTGGTTTTCGGCTTAACCCAAGTCACATGTGAAATCGACTTTGGCTGTGACTTCACACATTTAATTTTCAATCAGTCAGTTCCTACATCCTTAAGTCAACTTGGTTGTGGGACTTCGCTCAAGTTGCTAGCGAAGTCAACTTGGCTATACAACCTCACTTCTTATTATCCTCCTTTGCTTTCACTCTTTCAAGTCCTTACTTTGAGCCAACTTTATCTTGAACTTCATCTAAGTCGCATGGTGGAGTCAACTTGGATGTGCAACTTGATATCTGAGATTTTAGCAGTTAAAATATTGCTTTTATTCATAGGCGCAAGCTGGAGTCTTGAGTTGACTTTGCCTTTAACTTGACTCATGTCGCAAGGTGAAGTCGACTTGGCTATCGACTTCGCATGTTCAACTTTTAGTCAGATGGTTTATGCGACACCCTAAGTTGACTTGGCTGTCGACTTTGCCTAAATTGCAAGTGATGTCAAATTGGCATTGTGACTTGACATGTTTTGTACTTTAAAACTTACATCAATTTGTTCTAAGTCGCAGTTTGAAGTCCACTTGGGTATAAACTTGACTCAAGTTGTATGACTTTGAGACTTGGTTTGCTGTGCTTTATGATCAAAAGTTCTATCTTCAAAACATTTCACCAACTATAATAGTAATTTTTATCATTCAAAATTGAATTGTTAATCATCAAAAATATGAATTATTTTTTAATCTTCTAGTTGAGTTCATAACAATCTCCCTTTTTTATCATTGACAAAACTAAGTTTGAGTTAACCTTTCTCCTTTTAAATATAGCATATTTACCATAAAGATTTAGTGTACAAGGTAGTTTTGCCATGAGATGATCCAAAACTCATCTGAGTTCAAAGCACAATTTTAAGCATGAATTATATGCATTCAGATCATTCAATCATTCACATCTTCAAAATGACATTCATTTAACAACCATTCATAGCCATTCAAAACTATTCATAATTCAACCATTCATATTTTTAAAATGATAACTTACGCCATTCACGATTTCAAAATGATAACTTAAGTACAAGCTACCCTTCCCCCAAAATGCGCGCGCGCACACAGACACACATACACACACACGCTCTCTCTCCCCCCCCTTTTTGACAAACATCAAAAATAAGACAAGGAACGATGGAGGGTGAGTTGGGACTTGTGAAAAAAGAAATGGGGAAGTAGGACAAGAAGCTTGCTAACGGTTAAGTAGGCCAAGTAAGATGGAATACTTGGAATTCGAATCAGATGAGGCAGAAAGGGTAGATGGAGGAGAGGATCATTCTTGAACAGTGGGATTGGCATGTATAGACTCGCCTTGATATTGATGAAAGTTAGGCAGACTTGGAATTAGATGACTTCTCCTACTTTCAGACGCAAGGTGGTATTTGGTTCTTTTAATTTCAAACTCCAAGTGTGCTTATTTATCATGCATTCTAGTCATGGAAAAATGAAAATTTCTCAATTCTTGAGCAAGCTTATTTTCAAGCCCTTCAAATAGAGTATGGAGTTCAGTCATGTCAAAAGTGGGGGCTTGTTGAGGTCTAGATGGACTATGAGAGGTCTGTGGAGAGCGAAAGGCATGTGAGGTAGGGGAGGCTGGTCTTGGAGATATAGGTGGAGCTTGGAACTACCCCTCAATAGGTGCTAAACCTATTGGCTCCTCATGATGAGGTCCTCTATTCATTCCACCTTGAAGCTATTCCCTTCCAAAAGCTTTGATATCAATCTTCATTCATTGAAGCAGGGTCGTGTTGATGGCATTGGTAAGTTTTAACACTTCAAATGGCTCATTTGTGTGGTCGATGCCCAAAAATTCAAGCAATTTGGTGATCTAATTCCCATAAGGTAGAATCCCTCTTGGATTCTCTTTTTTTACTACCAAAGCATGAAGTAGGAGCTGGAGAATTGAGATATGGCTTTGATTTACCAATTTCTAGATAATGGTAGCTTCTTTTAGATTGACTACATTTCTTCCTCCTTTGGGAAGAATGCAATGAGCCTCTAATATGCGGATGATGCTCAGTCTTGATGGCAGGTCCATATAATGCAGAAATTTGAATTCCTCGTCATATTTATTATTGTAAGTCAATTCATTGTACATAACTTGCAAAGTTAATTCTTCAAAAGTCTTGTCATATCTTGAGGGTACTTGTAGGATTGCTCCAATGATTTAAGTTGCCTCAGCTCTATGGTCTCCTAGGTCAATTTTGGTGCCTTTCACATAAGTAGTAAAGTTTTCTTAGCCCCAACAATAGTAGAATTAGCATGTTAAATCTGGATATATTCTACATTCCTCCTTAAATAGATTGGTCCAGTTCCTCAATTTGAAACTCATATTCTCTAAGCCAATCAAAGTTAAGGATTTTGGGTATAAAAACTTTCCTCTCATAAAAATGGGCATAAAACCTTCAATGTTGCTATTGATTTTGGAAGTACTCCTCAAGCATTTTCTTAACTTGGGGTTTAGTAGGAGTTCCTCTTCTCCTTGGCCTTTCTTCACTAGAATCTAAGTTTTCTTCATTTTGGGCAAGAATGTGGATGGTATACCTTCTTGGAACCAAACCCGGTGACCCTAGAGGTAGTAACCTCATCCCATTGGCATTTGGAGGGAGTTCTGCGTTGCCTTGGCACTTCCTCACCCGTAGTTGAGTGAGAGGGCCATGAAACTGGCAGCTTAGTCGATTTTGAGACGGGTTTAGGTGCCGTCATGGGATAAAGTAAAAGGAAGAGTTTAGAATAAAGAATGTGGGGTTGATTCATAAGATTTTTGAGAAAATAAGGAGTAAGGATGGAATTTGGAGCCTTACCTAGGGTGAGAGAAATTGAGAAGAAGATGAGAGAAAATTGGATAATTCTGCGTTTGGCGCCTACTTCAGGTGATCTAAATCGACGTCGCATGAGGTTGGCTTCGTACCTTAAGTTTCAGATTCAAAGTCAACTTTGCTCAACCAAAGTCGACTTTACGAAGTTGACCTAGGCTGACTGCAATAGACTTTGTACCTAGTCCTGTGACAATGCTACATCTGTTTGACTATCCATCCCAAGCCAAACTATTCTACTTTGATATTAAGATTCATATAAGCATGCATTGATGAAATTATGACAATTGAGTATACTAATGTTATGCATCAATGTCAATCATTCCCATCTCTTTTCTAATTTTGTAGAATAATTCATTTCCTAAGAGTTTGGTAAAAATATCTGTAATTTAATCTTTAATTTTAACATATTGCAAACAAATGTAATAATTTTCAACATGTTCTCTAATAAAGTGGTGTTTAATATCTATATGTTTGGTCCTAGAATGTAATATGTAATTTTTAGTTAAACAAATAGCACTTCTATTGTCACACTTATATTGTCCAAGGAATAAGTTAATTCGCTCATCATACTCATTTCAAATTCATTATACACAATGTTGGAAAATTCTTTGTATAAAAACTCATTAATAGAGCCAAATACATTATCATTTACATAAATTTGAACAATCAATAAATTTTTTTTATTTGATGAACAAGGTAGTGTCTATTTTCTCTTTGAAATTCATGATCAATAAAAAATTTACTTAGTGTAGCTCCCCAATACAAGGTAATATGAGAATTACCTTACTACATGAATCTATTTATGGCAAATTGCAAAATTGTACCCTAATTTTTTATATTTTATAACGTAAGTTTATTCAACCATTTTATATTACAAGTATAATAAAAAGTATCAAAAATATTACAAATCATTGCCTAAATACAATCTTTATTTAATGGTTAAGAAACTAAATAATGAAGATATGTTTCTCCTCTAGTTGTGCCCTAACTTGCCTTGTTACTTGTGGCCTGCATGGCTATATTTTAATTTTTGAAAGTTATGACTATGTTACTCAATAAGTAGGCATACAAATATAGAAATTTCATAATAGTTTAAAGAAAATCTTATATGTTTGCAGCTTAAAAACTTTACATGCTTAACAATACGTTGCATGAATCATATACGTCTTGCTTAATTCTAACACCATCCTTAAAATCTTATGGTCAAGTGACTGGGCTCGGTTTTCTCAAAAATATAACCTCCTGTCTCAACCTTATGGGATTACTTAATGTATTTCATACACTCCACAAATCATGATCATTATGAGACAATATGCACATCATCATAAAATAAATAAATAAATTTTCATCTCAAGGTTTTAAATAGGATTTCAAAAATCATAAAAAGAACAATTTCAAAACAATATTTGAAAAATGGAAAGCACAGCCACTTACCTTTAACTTTGATTAAGGAGTAAAACTTTGTTTTGAAATTTCTTTTCTTTTCCTTTTTCCTACAATTAAAATAAGGATATTTTTTTTGATAAAAAAAATAAGGATATTAATATTTTCCAATTGTATATTATATTATTAATCCACTCATATTATCATTTAAAAAATCCATACGCAAGTTTTAATATATATCATCCATATATAATAGGGCTGGGCGAGATTTGAACCTAATTCACATGCCCATGAGCCGACGTCTATTACCACCTAGGTTAACATGTGAAAGACTTTTCATTTATATGTAAAAAAGGAATGGTTTGGCATCTTTGACGCCATGACCTGTAACTTGAGGTCCAAATCTCTAACCATCATGGTAACCGCTTTGGTTAAGAAATGCTTGGATCATTATATTATTGCAAGTACTTCGTCATTTCTTTCCATTCCACCTTCCGTTTTGCCAGTATGATTGATTATTAAGGTTATGTTTTATTTCATTTATATGCTTACATATTCTCTATGAAATAGTATATTTAAATACATACACGATAATTAAAAACTTAATCAACGGAAACAGACCGGTTGCAGTTGTATGCACCCGTGCATATAACCATTTTTTTTTAATTTTTTCGAAAATTTTTTACACAATAGTTAATCTAAATGTATTTAACATATGTATTAATTTTTATCAATTTTGGATTTTTTAGATTTTTTTTAAATCTTTAAAAATCAGTACCGTTTTTCATTGATTTTTAAAAATCTAAAAATCTCCAAAATGATAAAAATTAATATTTATGTTAAATACACTTAGATTAATAGTTTCATGAAAAAATTTTTAAAATAAGTGTAGCATGCATTTTTTTAATAAACCTCACTGGGCCGTTTGTTTGGTCGAGTTATATTATTTTTATTTTTTTATTATTAAAAATCTTCACTGGACCGTTTCCATCGGTCCAGTTATCTTTTTTCTGTTTTCTTCTTATTCTTATAATATAAACGTTACTAGACCGTTTGTTCGGTCTAGTTATATTATTATTTATTTATTTTATTAAAAATCCTCACTGGATCGTTTCCATCGGTCCAGTTATCTTTTTTTGTGTTTTTTTAAATTTTTTTAAACTCTAACTGGACCGTTTCGTTAGATTTTTCTTTTCTTTCTTTTTTTTTTTTGACTTCTGACTGGACCGTTTGCTCGGTCCAGTCATTATACTATTTACGCTTTTTCTAACTGTACTGTTTATTCGGTCCAGTCATTATATATATACATTTTCTTCAATTGACCGTCCTTCGGTCCAATGACTTTCTTTAACATGTATGCATTGTCTGGAAAATTTAAAATGACTTATTTAAAGATTTTCTAAAAAATGTTCATAATCTAATCCGTCCACATTTAAAGCCCACTAAATTAGTTGTTCATATCAAAATGATTAATGTGAGTTGAGACATAATATCCAAAACTAATTCCCGAAATTCCTTTAGTTTTAGTTGTTTAATTTTTTTTAAATATAATTTTTATGTTCTAATCCATTCATAATGTAAAGTATGTTAAAATATAGCTGCCCATGAGATTTCGTGTAAAATAGTCTTATATATATTAAGATATAATTTCATAGCCATCTAACAAATTTTTTTTATAAAAAAATGTACGTAAATTTGATGCACTCCTTTTGGTCATCCATGCACGTGAATTTTTGGCACCTTTTTTATTTAATCATTTTATTCAATTGTTTTCCATAATTAAATTAATCTAGATTAAAGAGTATATTAATTAATACTATCTCATAAATTCTCATATAAATCAGAGTTTTGCATTCTAAGATTTAGAAAAAAAAGTCTAAATGATTATAAACCACTAATTGGGACTCTAATTGGTGTAAATCTTTCAATTTATTTTTATTTTTCTAAAAGGTTCATAAATTTAAATGGTTTCATTTGGTGCATTTTAGAATTTCAAAATTCCTTCTCCAAAATTTGTACAAATTCATTTTCATACTTTATTATATTATGTGTTGATTAATTTATTTGTAACACTTCATTAAAATATTTATATTCATATCCTCATATATAAATATGAATATAAATATTTTTATTAATCACGCCTTAAAATTTTCTAACATATCATTTTTTATTACTAATTTTGAAAATTAAGAAAAATCAAGGATTAATTTACCTGATTATAAGCAGCTCTCACATTTAGCCTTTTATACCAAGTTCTAGGAGCTTGTTTCAGTACATATAGGGCTTTGGTCAACTTGTAAACGAATCTTGATTGCTCATTTTCTTCAAAACTAAGAAGTTGTTCAACATGCACCTCTTTATTAAGGTATTCATTCAAAAATGCATTCTTGAAATTCATTTAGAACAATTTGAAGCACATATGTGATGCAAACCCTATTAATTCCTTCCTCTTAGGAATACCCCTTGGCCACAAGTCTAGCTTTTTTCTTCAACAAGTCCACTTTCATCTAATTTGTTCCTATAAATCTATTTGGTGCCAATAACCATGCAATCCTTATGTCTATGAACTAAGTATCGTACTTGACTTCTTTCAAATTAGTTAAGCTCTTCTTGCATAGCAATAAACCAATTTTCATCATTATGAGTTTGATTAATAGAATTTGGTTTGGCTCTATTTTGGATCCGAAAGCAAAATGTCCACATACATTTTGCCCAGAGCCTCTAGTTTTCACACTTTCACATGTCTCTTATAACTTGTTTAATTGGATGGTCATTTTTAAATTTCAGGTCCTTTGAAGGTTTGTAGGAAACATTACCTTAACTTACCTCTTTGTCTAAGCTTTGATCTTGCTTGGATTCCTCTCCCCCTTGCTTTTCCACTTGTCGCTTTTCAAAATTCTTTGATAAATTGTCGGTATCATTAAGCTCATCATTCTTGTTAGGAGTTGAGTTAAATTCATCAAATATAGTATGAATGGAATCTTCAACAACTTGATTTCCTTTGTTGAAAATTTTATATGCTTAACTATTTGAGAAGCCAAGAAATATAGCTCCGTCACTCTTGGCATCTAGTTTGCCAAGCTTATCTTTTTCATTGTTTAACATACAAGTGCAACCAAAAGCATAAAAATATAAAATATTTAGCTTTCTACCTTTCCATAGCTCGTAAGGGATCTTTTTCGAGATAACTCTAAAGGTAACTTTATTTAGAACATGACAAGCTATACTTATAGTTTCACCTCAAACTTCTTATGCTCTCGTTTATTACAGTTCTAGCCTTCTCCTGTATTGTTTTATTTTTTCTCTCAACTACTCTATTTTATTGAGGAGTTTTTAGTGCAGAGAATGTATGGTAAATTTCTTTTTCATTGTAAAATTCTATAAAATGTTTATTCTCAAATTCACCACCATAATCACTTCTACTAGCGATAATTGTATTTTGCTTTTTATTTTGCACCAATTTCAAAAAATTAAGAAACATAGAGAAGGCTTCGCCGTTGCTAGCTAAAAGCATTATCCAAGTGAATCTTGAATAACCATCCACAATAAATAAAAAAAAAACATACTTCTTTCCTCCTAGGCTCAAAATGTTAGATGGTCCACAAAGATCCATGTGCAATAACTCAAGTAGTCTTGAAGTTGAAACTTCATTCTTTGGCAAAAAGGATACTTTTGATTGTTTAGACATTTGACATGCTTTATAAATTTTGTCTTTGTCATATTTGAGCTCTAATAAACCTTCTACCAAACTATTTTTCCACAAAGTCTTGATATTTGACATATGTATCCAAGCCTCTTGTGTCATGGATCATTATCAATTATCAATAGCTACTAGACATTTTCCATCCAATTCATCAAGGGAAACTAAAAATATATTTTTCATGTTTTTCCATAAAGGCTATGTGTTCCCCATCAAAAATATTGCATATAGATCATTCAAAACAACTTTATAACCTTTGTCACACAATTAGCTAATATTTATTATGTTGTATTTGAGTCCCTCAACAAATAATACTTCCTCTATGCATGCATTTGAAATGTTGTAAATATTACCCTTACCGCTTATTTTACCTTTCTCATCGTTGCCAAAAACTATAGTTTCTCTATTATAAGATTAAGCTCTTGGAATAGGGTTTTATCTTCTGTCATATGTCCTGAGAAGCCACTATCCATGAACCAAATGTTATTGGCTTTTTCTCTAAGACAAACCTACAAAGATAGTCGAATAAAGCTCATCTCTTTGGTACCCATCTTATGGGCCTATTTGGGTTAATAAGCACTTGGAGTTTACATTGTTCTAATTTAGAAGGCCCTATTTGGGTTAGTAAGCACTTGGAGTGTACGTTGTTCTAATTTAGAAGGCCCAAATCTAATGTTCTTTGGAACCCAAACCAATTTAGCTCATTGGTTATATAATGTCTTCATTTTACATTGATAAATTTTACGATCAAACTTGTTGCAGAAGTTGCATGCCCCATGAATTTTTCAGAGTGGACTCCACACACATTTTGGTTCCCAAGTTGGTCTTCTGACCCAAGAAACTCTAGTTGTTCTTTGTAAAATAGTGAAAAATAACAATAATAATTTAAGTTGATTAGTCAAATTTCCTATGGGACATCCTACGTGGCAAAGGTAGACTTTTTGACAAACTAGGCCAGATGGGTAATAATAGGCCTATTCAATTATTATTTAAATAAGCTGCGTGTTATATTTATATTTATATTTTTAAATATTATTTCAACAATCCGTGTAACTCGATTGGCATACAGGTGGTCTAGTGGTCATAGAGGTTTAGGGTTTGAGTAGTGGGTTCCGCAGGAAAAAAATAGTTAATTTTTGCACTTTTATCTTCCCAGGCATGTGGGCCCCACAGGATTAGTAAAATAAATATCCCACTGATAAGATGGGATTATAATTAAAATTTAAGTTAAAAGTGATAATATTATATCTTTTATTCCTTTCCCAAAGTTTTACGAAACCTACGGGAATCTTTTATAAAAAAGGTTGGGGAGTTGATAGATTTAGGTATCCGTAGGTAAGGTTTTGGAAAGCTAGAGTTGTGGGAGAAAAGAATAAGCTACTAGAGAAATTTTGAGGCAAGTAAAATTTTATTTGAAAGCTGATTTTAGTTTAATAATTATGCATTTATATATATTTTGCAATTAGTTAAGTTATACTAATTAATTGTATAAGGCATGTGTATTAAATGTTATGATTTTTAAAGTGATGGAGTTAATATGTTGGTATAATTTAATTTCATATTCTTAAGTTTTTTGTTGGAATATAAAATTTTGCAGATAAACATATTTAAAATTTCATGATGCATATGTTAAGATTGTTGTTTTTTTAATATGCATTAATATAAATATAGGTGGAAAATGGAATTATATATTAATTACGTGAATTAATATAAGTGTGCAAAAAAAAATCTCGGCATAAACAATCGTATCAACGTATAATATGAATTGTGGAATTAGTTCAACAAATGGGTATACATATAATTCTGACCGATTTGAAACTCTACTAGCTATGAAAGGTTAAGTGCCCTAGAGAAACAGATTTTAACTTGGAGAAAGGAGTCCATTCTATAGTACTAAGCCCTAAATAAAAAAACTAGATAGGATCCTAGAGGCTATGGATGTTATTACCCCACTTATACCTGTTAAGCCTCGGGTAAGAAATTTAAATAGGGAGAAGAGTAAAAAACCAATGACCCAAGTAATGACTAACCTAGAAATTGATCTAGATAATGAAACCCAATCTGATAAAAGTAAAAGGCTGCGTACCTAGAATCCCATAGAGGATGAGAAGCCTAAGAAAAGGAAAGTTGAAACTCAAGCTATAACTACACTTAAGAAGGTTGTACTCCTACTTTAAATGGCTGAAATCTTAAAACAGAGTGGTCCTTCAACCTTAAGGAAACCCTCTATACAATCTAAGGTTGTTGTTTCAAAGCCTAAGATATTACCTATTAACTTACCCAAAGCCATGGATGAGTTTAAAACTACTAATATACCCAAAGTTGTGGATGAGTTCAAAGCTACTGATGCACCCAAAGCTAAGGATGTGCCCAAAGTTATGGATGAGTTCGAAGCTGCTAATATACCCAAGGCTACAAATGTGCCCAAGGCAGTGGATGTGCTCAACGCTGTGGATGTGCCTGAAGTGGTGGATGTACCTAAGGCTATTGATATACCTAAGGCCATGGGTGAGTCCTTTGATATACCCAAGAACCCAATCCAGAGCTATGGAAGGAAGTTTTTCCTGTTCAAGGACCTAGCTTATATCTTGTCTATACTGAGGTAGAAACTCGAGAATACCCTCTCAGGCTACTCACAAGCAACTCTCTATGCAGTCACAGGGTCAAAATATATAGACTAGAGTCGAGTCTAAGAAAGCCTACACCAAAAAAGAACCATAATTTTTTTATAACTAATAACCCATTATAACTAAGTTGTTGTGTTATTTTTGTGGTACCAATGGACATACAGCTAAGGCAAGTCTATATAGTAGCCGAGTTTGTGTCCTGTATGATTTCTCTGATCACCTTAAGGAAAATTTTCCTTTTAGTAAATATGCAAATTAGGTTATAATAATTTTTTATATAATAAAAGTTAAGATTGTTCCTATTTCCTTAAGAATATGTATTAAGACCATATTTCTCTTCTATGTCATAATGGAAAGTAATTCAGATGATCTCAATGCCCAAACTGGTCACCTAAAGCAATATCCTAGTAAAAAGCTGTGAAAAAAGTTGGCTAAGGATCAACCAGAAGCTGAGCCTAGAAAGAGGCCCAGCAGAAACAAGGATAGAGCTCTACATGAATCCCCGGCCAGAGCTACCATGCTTGAGCAATGTCTGAACAAACAAGAGCAAACCCTTGCAGTGTTTCAGGCAGAGGTTTTTCGTCAGGGGGAACGGATGCAAGCATAGCTAGAACAGATTATTCAATAACAATCATTAGTAATGCTAAGAAACCAAGAGCACCGTCACCACGGGCATGAAGAACATTAGTCGACTGCTAGTATGTATGGAAATTAGAAAGAAGGGCCAGATTAGAAGTCAGATGCTTAGGTTTTAGAAGGGAAGTCAGAATTTGGTAGGCAGGAAAAAAGGAAAGTCTCGCACCGACAAACAAATGGGCTAGTGATAAAGCTCAATGAACGATTGTAGAAAGTCTAAGTGTTTCAACCATGGATTGTCCTGAACAGTGAGAAATAAATAGACAAGATGCTGATGCATTCCATCATAAAAAATCCTCATCCTTTGCCCGTGGTGATTGCTTAGCCACCGAGCATTGGATTGAGGCAATGGACAAGATTTTTAACTTTCTAAGTTGTGACGACCGTCAGAAAGTTTTATTTTCTCCGTTCAAACTTAGTGGAGAGGCCTAGCGATGGTGGAAGACGCAACAACGTGTCTTCAAAGTAGGAAAGAAAATGTAACTTGGGACAAATTTAAGGAATCCTTCTCTGCCACGTTCTTTCCCTCTTCTGTTAGAACTTTAAGGCCTGAGAGTTTTCCGAATTGAAGCAAGGCACTATGATGGTGGCCGAGTATGGGAAGAAATTTGGATCCATAAGTTTGAGGACAGTCTGATTAAGGGTATGCATGGCCAAGTTATACTTTGCCGCAATAAAACCATGGTGACATAGTTGAAAATGCTCTCTTAATTGAGAGTGATACTGCTGAGCTTGATAGGCATTGCCTAAAGAGGGAATGATCATCAGTGAGGGATCATTTGGGAAAGAAGCAGATCAGACAGTCTTTTTCAGGAAAACTAGAGTTGAACAAGGTGCAAAGAATGGAGGATTTTAAAAAAAAAAGAAAAGAGTCCTCAAGTTCAACAAATGCAAGAAGTTTCATACCGAACTTTGCAAATGCTTTAATTGTGGAAAAAATAGTTATCGACCATCAAACTGTGTCATGGGCTTCGTATGCTACAACTGTGGACGACCTGGTCACATCATTAAGGATTGTCCAATAGCCAAAAATATCGGACAACCGCAATAGTAGGGGCAAAATCGTCCAGTTGGCAAATGAGCAGGAAAATAGTACCAAGGTGGTAGTTGATAGAAGCCAATTTTACTAGCTCAAGCACAAGTCTGTGCCCTAATACCCGAGTAGGCCTAGGCACGGGCAGAGACAGTGGCAGGTATTATTTGTCTCCATAGTATGTTTGCTCGAGTATTATTTGACACAGGTGTGGATAGCTCTTTTATATTTGAAGAATTTGTGCGAGAGCATAGGTTGGAAGTCACTGAGTTAACTTGGGATGTCTGGGTCACTTCACCTATTGGGGGTAGTCTATTAGTAAGGCATGCTTATATAACTTGTATCCTAGAAACTGAGAGTTTAGCCATCCTAATAAATCTTTTAATCATACTCATGAAAGATCTAGATGTTATTTTGGAAATGAATTGGCTAGCTAAGTAGGTGCATGGAATTTACCCTCGTGAACATCGTGTTAGCTTGCAAGGATCTAATGAGCAAGATATTAATTTCAAAGGAAGTCAATTGGTAGTACATCACTTCATATTAGCTTTTCGGGCTAAAAAACTTCTTAGAAAGGGTTGGCAAGGATATCTTATTTCAGTTCTAGCAATAGGAGATAAAGAGGTTAAGTTGGAAGACATTCTGGTTGTTCATGAATTTCTGAATGTGTTTTCAAAGGAGTTACCAGGAGTACATCCAGAAAAAGAAATTAATTTCATTATCGAATTGATGCCCGGTACTACTCCAATTTCAAAAGTACTTTATCGAATGGCTCCTGCAGAATTGAAATAATTAAATATATAATTGCAAGAGCTTCTCTATTTAGGGTTTATTCGACCTAGCAGGTCACCTTTGGGAGTACCTGTTCTTTTTATAAAGAAGAAAGATGGTAGTATGAGGCTATGTATCGATTATAAAAAGCTAAATAAAGTGACAATAAGAACAATTATCCACTTCCCCAAGTTGATGATCTCTTTGATCAACTACAAGGTTCATCAGTCTTCTCCAAAATAAATCTATAATCAGGATATCATTAGTTAAAAGTTTAAGATGAAGATATATCTAAGACAACTTCTAGAACCTGGTATGGTCATTACGAGTTTTTAGTAATATCATTTGGAGTAACTAATGCCCCAGTCGCATTCATGGACCTTATGAATAGAGTATTTCGATAGTTCTTAGACAAGTGTGTTGTGGTATTAATTGATAATATTCTAATGTATTCCAAAAGAGAGGCAGAACATGTTGGTCATCTAAGGAAAGTACTACAGACTCTAAGAGAACATAAGGTACATGTCAAACTCAAGAAATGTGAGTTTTGAATGGATGGTGAGACCTTCTTAGGTCATATGGTTAGCAAGGATGGAATGTTAGGAAATCCAAAGAAGATAGAAGCTAAAATTAATTGGAGTAGACCAACTATAGTAACTGAGGTTAGAAGTTTCCTAGATATGGCAGGGCATTATCGAAAATTCATAGAAAATTTCTAAAGCATATCAATACCATTTACCAAGTAAATCCATAAGAATGCTAAATTTATCTAGTCAGATGAAGTTACCAAAAATTGAAGAGTCACTTCACTTCAGCACCAAATTTAGCCTTGCCGATCACTGGCTAAAGCTATGTGGTGTACAGTGATACATCTAAGAAAAACCTCAACTATGTACTCATGCAGCAAGGTAGAGTAATTGCTTATGCATCTCGACA
This sequence comes from Annona squamosa, assembly GCA_035584095.1. Lineage (NCBI taxonomy): Eukaryota > Viridiplantae > Streptophyta > Magnoliopsida > Magnoliales > Annonaceae > Annona > Annona squamosa. The sequence goes on from JAXCLR010000105.1 coordinate 36,650,546, forward strand.
GTTAAAATCCTATAAAGAAAATTATCCTACCAATGACTTAGAGTTAGCTGTAGTAGTATTTGCTTTAAAAATATGGTGACACTACTTATATGGTAATACAGTGATACATCTAGGAAAAACCTCAGTTATGTACTCATGCAGCAAGGTAGAGTAATTGCTTATGCATCTCGACAGTTAAAATCCTATCAAGAAAATTATCCTACCAATGATTTAGAGTTAGTTGTAGTAGTATTTGCTTTAAAAATATGGTGACACTACTTGTATAGTGAGAAAACAGAAATTTTTACATACCGTAAAAGCCTAAAATACATTTTCTCTCAAAAAGAGTTGAAACTTAGGCAAAAAAGATGATTGAAGTTACTAAAGGACTACAACATTAATATTCAGTATCACTCCGGTAAAGTAAATGTAGTAGTTGATACTTTAAGTCATAAATTTTACGCTGTAGTTTCGATTACTCAATAACTACTTCTGATAAGAGAAATTCAATTCTTATAGTTAGAAGTAGTAACCGTAGGAGAAATTCAAAGAATAAGTGCTCTGCAAATTCAATCACCCCTGATTGATTAGATAAAGCAAGCTCAGAAGTAAGAAAAATTTGTTCTTTGTATTTTAGAAAAGTTGAAAAATGAAAATCTCTTTGATTTCTGCTACAGTTCCAATGCTACACTACTTTTCCTGAAAAAGTTAGTTGTGCCTAGAGATGACATGCTAAGATAAGAAATTTTAGAGAAAATCCATTAGTCTAAATTTTCTCTGCATCCTGGTAATACTAAGATGTACAAAGATCTGAGATTAAATTTTTAGTGAAAAAAACTGCGTGTTGAGGGTGCCAAAATTTGTGTCTCAATGCTTAGTATGTCAACAAGTCAAAGCTGAACAAAAAAGACAAGTTAGATTGCTAAAACCTTTAGAAATACTAAAGTGGAAATGTGAGCACATTACTATAGACTTTGTAACTGCTCTCCCTAGGACGCAAGCTTGTTGTGATGCAGTATGGGTAGAAGTGGATAGACTTACCAAATTTGCTCATTTCTTACCCTATCGCATGACTTTAGAATGGATCAAATGGCAGACTTGTACCTGCGGGAGATTATTCGTTGACATAGTACCCTGTTTCCATTATATTAGATAGAGATCAACGGTTTATTTTCGATTTCTGATAAAAATTATAAAAGTGTATGGGAACATAGTTGTGGTTGAATACCGCATATCACTCCCAAACGGATGGTTAGTCTAAAAAAACTATTCATTCTAGAGGATTTATTAAGAGCTTGTGATTTGGATTTTTCTGGATCATGGGATGAGCACTTTTCTTTGGTTGAATTTGCCTATAACAATAGTTATCAAGCTAGTATTGTAGCTTCATTTGAAGCTCTGTATGAAAAAAGATGTTGAACGCCTGTCTATTAGAAGAAATCGGTACGCAACAACTTTTAGCTCTAGCCCTAGTTCAACAAACTGCTAATGTGGTTCAAGTTATTAAGCGATGATTGAAAGCAGCACAAGATCGCCAGAAAAAATATGCTCATGACAGACGAAGAGACTAATAATGTACAATCGGCAAGTTAGTCTTCTTAAAGGTCTCTCCCACCAAAGGTGTGATTCATTTTGGGTTGAAAGGCAAATTATCTCCTCAATATATCGGACCTTTTGAGATATTAAAAATATTAGAGGTGTTGCCTATCAGCTAGCATTGCCTCCTTTGCTAGCAAGTGTTCATAACATCTTCCATATCTCACAGTTAAGAAAGTATGTGGCCGATTCGACTCATATGCTGTCAACTGAGCAATATGCGATTGAGAAAGATTTAACTTATCTAGAACGTCCTGTTCGAATCTTGGATAGTCGCGAGAAGCAATTAAAGAGGAGGACAATTCAGCATGTTCTAGTACAATTGAGCAACCATAGTGAGCAAGAAGCTATGTAAGAGCTAGAGGATGATATTCGCAGAATCTGCCCGAATTGTTTAATGATTTATCTTGACTATTACAAGTTTCGATGACAAAACTTTATAAGGTGGGAAAAATGTAAAATATTGAAAAATAATGGTAATAATTTTAGTTGACAAGTCAAAATCCACGTGAGACATCTTATATGGGAAGAGTAGACTTTTTTGGCCAACTCGGCTAGATGGGTAATAATGGGTTTAACTGAATTACTATTTAAATATGCTGCAGGTTATATTTATATTTTCATTTTTGGATGTTATTTTAGCAACCTGTGTAGCTCATTGGCATACAGGTGGTCTAATGGTCTTAGAGGTTTAGGGTTCAAGTAGCAAATTTCTTAGAAAATATTAATTAATTTTTGCACTTTTGCCTTCATGGGCATGTGAGCCCGCAAGATAAGATAAGATAAATATCTCACATATAAGATGGGTTTAGAATTGAAATTTAAGTTAAAAGTGATAATATTTTATCTTTTATTCCTTTCCTAAAGTTTTACGAAACCTACAAGAATATTTTATAAAAAAGGTTGGGGAGTCGATGGATTTAGGTATCCGTAGGTAAGGTTTCGGAAAGCTAGAGTTTTGGGAGGAAATAATAAACTACTAGAAAATTTTTATGGCAAGTGTAATTTTATTTGAAAGCTGATTTTAGTTTAATAATTATGAATATATATATATTGCAATTAATTAGGTTATCTAATTAATTGTATAAGGCATGTGTATTAAATGTTATGATTTTTAAAGTGATGGAGTTAATATGCTGGTATGATTTAATTTTATAGTCCTAAGTTTTTTGTTGGGATCTAAAATTTTGCAAATAAACATATTTAAAATTTTATGATGCATATGTTAAGATTGTTGTGTTTCAATATGCATTTATATAAATATGAGTGGACAATGGAATTATATATTAATTGCGTGAATTAAAATAAGTGTGCAAAAAAAGCTCAGCATAAACAATTGTATCAACATATAATGTGAATTGTGGAATTAGTTCAGCAGATAGGTATACAGATAATTCTGACTGATTTCAATCTCCACTCATCCAATGTTTCGGGAGATTTTATCTTCTTTAGGGTTAAAGCAACCAATTCCTTTTGTTGCTTTTAATAGTTTGATGTGTATTTTTTTAGTTAAACACTTCTGAAGTCGAGTTTGGTTTTGGGTTTTAGATGAAAACTGACGTACAGCCAGCGCAACAATATGGACTAAGAGAGAAATGTCCAGATGGGGCCCATTTGTAAGAAAGGCAAATATGATGTGGACCATCCATTTCATTTGCCATGATTTGTTCATTCTAACTCCTATTTGAACGATCAAATAGTCCATTCCTATATTTTTTATGCTTCTGGATTCAATTGAATGGTTTAATTTTGTATTTGAGGTCTAATTTTTAAGATATTAAATTAAATAATTATTTTTATCATTTAATTAAGTTTTAATTTGGTCATTATCTATTTTTAAATAATTTTCTTCTTGCTAGTAATGTTAGGACTAACCTATTATTTTTACAAGTATACCAAATCAAGTGGAACACTAAAGATTTTCTTGGTTGAAGATTTTTCAAGAACAGTTGTTTTAATTTATTCGAAATTATTTAAAGGCATTTATTGCTAATAGTGCACAAGTATTTTTTTTTGTTTATTTGTGTCTTAGATCTAATAATGGGAACATGACAAGTGTAAGTGGACTTTTAAATTCTTTATGCAATTATAATAATTAATTCTGCCATAAATGTGTGGTTGATCTTGGAAAATTGCATTAAATACACAGTCTTGGATCACTTTTCTGGATCGATATGTTATATTCTTATTTTACACTGAGATGTAATTATCATAGCTTGGGTTTAACTCATTTTGAAGCATTTGATTTGTTCAAATGTGAAATACTCGAGACCCGTTCTACTAAGAACATTTTAACACTTTCTCCTGTGTTAAAGAATTTTGCTAATGATTCATTCAATATTTTATTTTCTTTCTTTAGCTTTTCTACTTTAGTTGTCAAGGTGTTGGTTTCATCTACCAGGCACTTGACTCTTTCGGCTAGTTTTTCATTAACAATAATAATTGAGTTACATTGCTTTTTCTTTAATATATATTTATTGTCGAGTTTCTTAGTCTCATCATACAGTGAATCATAGACTTGTTGTATTTCCTTTAACTCATAACATTTGAGAAAATCATGAGTGGAGGAACAAACTGATTTGGAAATAGAAAGGTCAAGTCTAGAGGTTACCTCGTCGCTATTTGTGTAATTAGTTGAAGCAATTAAACCTTCTATCAGTTCAATTGCTGTGAGGCAATTTAAAGTGTTTTCTTCCTCAATTCTTGCTACACAACATATCCTAGCACAATTTTTAGCTTCATGTTCTTTATTTGAGGAGCTGCTGATTGTGAATGAATCATCATTTACATACACTCCTCTAGCCTTAGGTTTTGAAAACCTTCTTGAAATGCTCCTTTCTCTCTTCTTTTGCTTTTCTTTTAATTTGTTTTCTTCATATGTAGGATATTGAGCTTACATATATCCTACTCCACCACATCCGAAACATTTAGTTACTTTTGTATTCTTTTTTCTTCTACTTTTCTCTTTAAGTCCTCTGGAACTGAAGCTTTTTCCTTTTCTCAAAAATTTTATAAACTTCCATGTAATGAGGTGCAATCTTCTCATCTTCATTTTGAGAAGAAGAATTGGATTCATCTAAACTTTGTGTGGCTTTTAATGCAATGGCTTTCTTTTCTTTGTAATGTTCTTCATTCCTCTTCTTTATTAGCTTATGAGACATCAGTGAGCTGATAAGATCTTTCTACTTTAGCGTGTTTAAGTCTTTTGCTTCTTCAATAGTAGTAATCTTGGGAGTCCAAGATTCGAGTGGGGCTCTTAAAATCTTCATAACCTGTTCAGATTCAGGTATTACCTTTCTAAGGTCTTTCAATGCGTTAGTAATTTTTAAAAATTTAGTAAATATTTTAAAAATATTTTTAGTATCTAGCATTTTGAAACTTTCTAATTTTTCAATAAAATATTTCTTCTTGTCTCTTAGACCTGAGAAGTACCCTCATAATTGATATTAGAGTATCTCATATCTGTTTGGCGGTTAAGCAAAAGGATACCCTATCATACTCAGCTACAGTTAAGGCATAAAACAAAGAGTTCGTTGCCTTGCTGTTACTCTTTATTATTTTGATTTCCTCCACAGTCCATTCAGAATCTTTTTCACCTTTAGCTAGTATAACATCATCTAGGATGGAAATTCAATAATCCACATCTATTGCCATTATGAGTTGTTTCATTATCAATTTTCAGTAACCGAAGTTGTTGCCGTCAAATAGAAGTGGCTTTGTGGAAGAGTAAATTATATTGGATATCTTTGATGTGAATTCAAAGATCCACTTTGATACTAATTATAGGTCCTGAGTTTGTGACAAACCTAAGAGGAGAAGAGTGAATTGGATTCTTTTGAAATTTCTTTTGATATATTATGTTTAACTCCTAGTGAATTAAATCTACTTGAATGAAAGCGAGGAGAATATGAGAGCAAGCAAAATAGCAAGGAAGGCACAAAAAATTATAGTGTTTCGGGAGTCTTCCAAGAACACAACCTTGTGTATTAGGTATCAATGAGGTTACAATTAAAGCCCTTACTCTCTTTTAAATTCTCCCTCTAGGGGGGCCTTTACACAGATGGCACGAGTAGGCGGTGAGACGCACTCCAACCATACATTACTTATTTTTACTTTACCTTGGTCTCCAATACCAAGTCAAGTAGAATCATAAGAGAATGAAGAAAAGAAAGATTCTACACTTTATAGATTGTGTAAAGGAAGCTTCAGCATGAGGAAGAACTTGTAGAGTGAGTTGGAGAGAGATCTCTTCAACACTTGCAATGAATGACACAATTCTTCTTATAGAGCACTTAAATGACTACTTGAATGCTTGTAGATTGGAATGCAAAAACTTAATCAATGCTCTAACTAACCTTCTCCTCTTCATTTGACGAGTCTCAAAAAGAGAGGGAATAAATTCGAATGTTACAAGGTAGGTGGTGTCGGTCATAACTGGAGTCGAATTCGGCTATTACTTCACCCAAGTCGCATACTAGAGTCAACTTGGAGTTCAACTTCGATTGGAGCATTTCAACTCCTTAATTACTTCTCCCATATACAGTGCTTCCTAAGTTTCATCTAGAGTCAACTTGGTCTTCGGCTTGACCCAAGTAACATATGAAGTTGACTTTCGGTGTCACTTCACATTCAGGTGCCACTTCACATATTTAGTTTTCAATCAGTCAGTTTATGCAACTCTTAGGTCGACTTGGTTGTAGGACTTTACCCAAGTCACTAGCAAAGTCAACTTCTCTACGTGACTTCACTTCTTGTTGTCATCCTTTGCTTTCACTATTCCAAATACTTGCTTTGAGTCGACTTTACCTTGAACTTCATCTAATTCGCATGGTGGAATCAACTTGGATGTGTAACCTGACATCTCGGTTTTAGTAGTTGAAATAATATTTTTCTTCACAGGCGCAGGTTGGCGTCTTGAGTTAACTTTGCCTTCGACTTGACTCAAGTCGCAAAGTGAAGTTGACTTAGCTATTGATTTCACACATTCAATTTTTGGTCAGACAGTTTATGCGACCCGTTAAGTCAATTTGGCTATCGACTTCACCTAAGTCGCAAGTGAGGTTGACTTAGCATTGCGACTTGACCTATTCTTCACTTCAAAACTTGCATTCATTCATCCTAAGTTGCAATTTGAGGTCGACTTGGGCATAGACTTGACTCAAGTTGCATGACTGAGTCGACTTGACTTCAAGACTTAGTTAGCTATGCTTTATGATTGAATTATTTTTTGGTTGTTAATCATTGAAATATGAATTGATTTTTGGTTTCTAGTTGAGTTCACAACATATATTCTAGGATATCTAGGGAGAATTTTTTGTAAGGCACTATTACTATTGCTTTCCCTTACATTTTTATGCAAACCTGGGCATTTGTAGACGTCAAGTCCCAATTACTCAGCTTAGTTTAACCACTTCATTATTTATGTAAAATCCTATTAATGGTAACATATATAAGTCGATATACTATATATACATGTTATCTAACCCTAAGTCTCAAGTAAAAAGATGAATCACACTATTAATTAATGAGATAAGTTATTTACTTTAAAGCATAAGGTTGAAAACAAACAGAAATAAATAGGCTCAAAAATGGAGAACAAAGATTGCAAAAAGATATGACATTCAAGAACAATTAGGCACAAGTATTCATATTATGCAAAATTTGCCTCAATCATTTCAATTAAACATGTTAACATGCATATAAACTATAAAAATCAACTACTTAACCAATCATGTCATTCACATGTCACTTGAAAACTTTAAAAATTCAATACTTTAAAACTCCATCAGTGCAAAATCATGGCTTAAAATTTTTTTAATTTTCATGAATTAGGTTCTCATTTAAAATTTTCTTAAACATTGCAAGTATTCATCAAGATAAATTGCAACTAATAGTTGATTACCAACAAGATTTAATTGTAATGCAGCCTAAAACATGATATATATGCATGAGAATCACATAATTCAACCCCCCAAACTTGAGAAATGTGTTATTATCAATGCGTAAAAGGTAACATAAATGTAGGTACAATTATATGAAAATGCTAGTGAAAATGCTATATAAATGAAAATGACAAATAAATGAAAAGAAAAAAAAAGACAGGTGACTCCCACAATCGTCTGGGCAGGAAGAGTACTCATCTTCACCACTATCATATTCTTCAAGGGCACTTATTTTCTTGCATTTTGAAGATGACTAGCCATGATAATGTCCAAGAAGATCAAAAATGCTTGTGCAGTTCAACAGTGTATGCTTAACAATTGCCTTTCAAGCTTTGAACTTGACCACCTCTTAATAATATGAATGCCAAACCAAGCAAGGTCTTTCTCAAACTTTCACTCGACACACTTTGAAATTTCAAATTAGTCACAAACAAAGCCTTCTCAAATCCAACTTTGGCTTTACACCAATGAGCTTTAATCACCATCAGTTTGAAAGTTAGAAAATTTCAAACTCAAGCACAACTGAACAACGTATTCTGAACTCCACCTCTTTTTAGCAATGCACACAAATCTAGAAGCACAAACAAGCTTGTCTCTAACATTGAAGAAAACCCTCAGGCAATGCTTGAAGAACATAATGGTATCCAATCAATTAGCATTCCCAACTTCAGATCTAATAGAATCTAAGTAATTCAATCTCAAGCACAACTAGCATAGTCCATTCACAACAAATCAAGATCTATAACCACACCACTTCTCAATCCGCACAAAATATAAATCTCAATCAATGTAAACCATTTCCACCTTTCCAACGATGCTAGAGTGGTGCAAGAGAGATTCATAATATAAATCTTCAAGCTTGTTGAAATCCATATTTCAAAACTGCTTGAAATTGCTTAGCTTTCAATTGGTGCCCTGGTGGCGCCAGTATGGCTGCCTAGAAAAATAAGGCTATTGATAATGGAGAAAGAAAGGGAAGAAAAGAGGTAAAATGAAAGGAAAATAAAAGGAGAGTGTATGGAAAATGAAAAAATGATAAATGAAATGGAAGAGGAAGAAGAGAAAGTGAAGAGGAGAAGAAGAAGGGAACATGAAAGAACTAAAGTACAAGAATGACAAAGGATGATTGGAGAAGTAAGAGCAAATGGGTAGGCTGCATGTTAACTAACACCGCGGCAGTAGTCCCACTGTCTGTAATTTGGCATATGGTTTTTTGCCTTGGATTTGTGGCACTGAGGCTTCACAAATTGAGGCCGAAGCTTCAATAATTCTACCTTATGTTGCCTTGAATGATGATGAGAAGCATGCAAACTTTGATTTCATCAATTATCCACTTGAAAGAGGATTGAATTTCAACATCGATCATGATAATTTTATTCTTCATTGATTGAGCTTGTGTTTCCTTGCCTTAGAACCATGATATCTTTATGTCTTGTAATTCCATCAATTTAAGACTTCAACTTAAATTGAAATTCACTAATTTGAGCATGTTGATCTTGAAATCGAAACATTGAGAAGAAAATGACCTTGACCTCCACCATTGTTGACAATTCCTTAACTAGTGCAAATACTGAAAAGGGAAGATCATAACTAATTGTTGAATTGATAAATCCACTTGTGAACTCCTCAACATATATAAGCCTCCAACATGTAATCTTCTTAAGCTTCACTTTTCAATGCCTCAAGCATGGATTTGTATCTGCTTTATTCCTTAGCAATAGAGGAGAACATGATTGTTGATGAATTTTCATTCTCTATTTATATCAAATGGCTGAAATCATGCTTGAGCCATAACTTCTAAGGTCACAATGCAAATATTCAAAGAGAATTGACCAATTGATATATCAAATTCTCTTTTGTTTGAAAGCTTCCAAAAGAAGTGATCTTCTTAGGTTTTCCTGCTTCAAGATACATATGGTTGATCCTTTAATCATGCCTTGGATCAAAAAGCAAAAAGTGTAATGAGTTGGTTCCCATTCAACGCTAAGTTTAACATAGTTAGTCCAACGTCCCCTTGATGATTAACTAATTCCCACTCTATCGAACTTCCTTCCAAGCAAGTTATGCATTAAAAGTCCTGATCTCTTCTTAGCCTCCTCAAATGGATCAATTAGCCTCCTCTCTTGAATTTCGTAGGAGCTAAGGAAGAGTTCTTTAGGGTCTTGAGTTGTTAGCTTCACTATACTATTTTCTAATTACATCCATTGATTAATATGGTCCTATTGCACTTGGACTTCTAGGAAACAAAATAAAGGTGTGGAAATGTGATAAGTGCCAACTTTCGGCACTACAACCACCTTTATCTCTTCATTACTTTATTCCTCAATGTCCTTACTTTCTACTAGCTTAGACATTTGTTCAAGCACGTCATGAGATGCAGGTTGCTTTATCTCATCAATTGATAAACTTCATTAATGCTTGTAGTGACTACACTACCCTGCTCCACACATCTTCCTCTGAGTTTTCTTCAACATAATTGAAGAAGGCTCTTGATGCCTTTTTTTTATTAGGGTAGCCAATTGTTCTAATTGATTTTCAAGCTTTGAATTGAAATCCATCTAACACTACATGAAATATCTTCTAAGGATGGCCTATTTTTAGGTGGCAATGGTTCCCATGTTTGATATGCTTGAAAATCTCAAGGCATTACTTGTTTTTTTTTATTGTGGTGGCTGCATAGACATGGGTTATTGAAACTGAGAACTCGCTCTCTGTGGTTGAGAGAACCCAGGTGGATTGCTTGGCTTGATTGGTTGCGATGCAGATTGATTATTCCATGCAAAGTTTGGATCATTTCTTCACCCCAGATTGTATGTATTAGAATACGAATCGCCTTGATTCCAAGGAAAGTTACCCACATAATGCACTGATTCCAAATTGGAGTCACACTGCTCACTATTGTGGCCAAATTCTCCACACCACATGCAATGTAGCCGAGATGATGATGATGACAAACTAATTACATTGACATTGGTGATCATTAAAAATTTTTCCTCTGTTTGAAAGAGCATCGAGCTAAGTATTAATTGATGAAACTACATCAAGATGAAGCATGTCAGTTGTCTTGCTCCACTTTGAAAGCAATTAATAAGTGTTAGCCGCCATGTTCTCCCAAGAGCATATGGTTCTCTATAGCTTTTTCTCAACAATGCTCTATTCGAGGACAAATACACCATATGATCTGCAGAATTTTGGAGACTATTATAAAATATTTGAATATGAACCCATGGATGTATTCCAAGATGGAGGCATTTGTGAAGCACATCCTTGTAGTGATCCCTAGTCTCAGAGAGAGATTTATTCTTGTACTAATTAATTGAGATGATATCCATTCCAAGTTTTGCAAGCTTGGCAGGAGAAATATTTTTTGAGAAATTTCTGTACCAACTCATCCCACGTGTTGGCAAAGTTAGGTAGCAAAGAGTCAAGCCACTCCAATGCTCTGTCACACAATGAGAATGGAAATGTCCATAATCTTATGGTCTCATCTGAAACTCCACTCTATTTGAAAGTATTCATAATCCACAAGAAAGTCCGTAGATGGCGATGCAGATCCTCTAAAGGTAAGCCTCCAAATTTCCCTATTGATTGAAGCAATTTAAAAACTACTAGTTTGATCTCAAAACTACTAGTGGTGATAAGAGGTTGCATACTGGTGTGCACAACATTTTGTCCAGTAACACTGAGAAACCAAATAGGCTGATTAAGTTCATCTTGTGATTGGTCTTGAGGTACTTTGACCTACTGGTTCTCATTAGTATTGTTGCCTTGATTTTCAATGTGCTCTTTACGAATATTACAAGCTTAAGCCTCCCCACTTCTACACTAAATTCTCAAATATGTTCTTTCGGGTTTGGGATTGAATGGAAGTATATTATCCTCATGTCCCTATTGTATGCACAAGCAACGTAACCCTGAAAAGAACAATTTAAACTATAGTAGTATAAAATATAAAAAACCAAAGTAACTATATATATTGAGTATATGCATAAGTTTTACAAAAGATAAATGAATTTGTCAACTACTATATTTAAAGCACCAATCCCAGCAACGGCACCAAAAACTGGTCAAGCTACATATATCTATAATTATTTTTCTCGGTTTAACTCAAGCACATGTGTCTATCAAGTAATTAAATGTGAGTAGAACTAAATTCAAACTAACTACTTGAAGTAGTAAATGATTAAGGATGTGATAGCTACGGGTTGACATTTTCTTAAGATGATTAAAATGGATGGGAGTATGAACAACTATGACAACTCGTTTTATTTTAGATTAGTTGTGTAGAGATTACTAATCAAGGTACATATATGTTCATATGTCTTTCAACATATACAAATATAACTATGTTTTAGTTAATTGTTATGTTCTCATGCAACTAAGTAAAACAGGATTGATATTCACATAATCTAATCAAGATTACACAGGATCAATAAGTATATCTCTATTCATATTAGTATATAACAACCACAAGTAATTGAAAACTTATGCCTTATATATAGGCCTCATCCAAAACTCATTTTTTCAAGTATAAATCTGGATATTGATTCTAGAAGGTAGCTAAGGTTGCAGACGCATTAAGCATGATGTATAAAGGTAATCTCATGCAACACAAGTTACAACACATTCACATTCAAGCACAAAGAACCGATGTACATAGTCCACGAGTTCAAATCATCCATATCCCCCACCACAAGAAATTCTAACCCATAAATATAATTTCAAATTTCACAAAAATCAAGTTTACGATCATCCCAAGTGAGGAGAATAAGAAAAATAAACAAAAAATAAAAAGATGAGATGAAACTCGTTGATCTTCAATGAAACAATGTAAATCTCCTCTTGTTTTCTGCTTTGGCTTAAATCCCCTTCTTTTCTTCTCTTTCTTTGCAGCCACCAGCTCCTTGGGTTATGTTTTAAAAACTCTAAAAGATGTATTTATATCCCCTTGAATTAGGATGTCAACACGTATGAAAATTTCACACATGTAGAGTTGGCATAGCGGTGCCAACTTTGCTAGAATTGTCCGGAAGCAGCTTATTCTGGAGAATTCTACTGTAACGGTGCTTGAGGCCAAGGCGCCAATGTATTTATCTCCAACATTGATATGTGCTTACAATGCAACTCTCTTCCCATAACTTTATCATGAAGTCTATGAGTTAGTCAACATCTTTTCCTACAACAAAAGACAAAAAATAATTAAATGTTATCCTAAATGATTTAATGCAATAACTATTGGTCCTAAGTTTGTAGCAACATTCAAGATGGGAGGGGTGAATTGTGTTCTTTAAAATTCTTTTGATAGATAAAAACTTAACCCCTTGTAAACTATGTCCCCTTGAATAAAAGCTTTGAGGGTAATGGAGCAAATAAAATGACAAACAGCAAGCACAATAAATTATAGTGGTTTAGGACAATCCTCCCTAATCCACTTTTTCAAGAACACCCTTGTATCTTAGATTCCACTTATTAACTAAAGATACACTTAGAGCTCTTGGCCTCTCTTAAATTATAGCTCTAGGGGGCCTTTATAATTACAATACAAGTAAACGATGAATTTCACTCCAACTACACAATATTTGTCTTTACTTGACCTTGGTCTCCAATACTAAGCTAAGTGGGAATACAAAAAAATGAGTTAAGAGAAATTTTTACACGTTATAGATTGTGTAGAGAAAATTTCAACACAAGGAAAAACTCTATGTAGCTTGAGATTAATGAGAAATTACAGCTCTCGTAATGAGTAATAGGATTCTTCTTTATAAAGCACTTAATGCACACTTGAATGCTTATTAAAGAGAATCTGGAAGCTCAATGAATGCTCAAACTAACCCTCATAACTTCTCTTACTATGTTTTAAATAGAAGATTATTTTAAACATTGAAGGGTAGGTAGTGCACATTAAATGAGCCAACGTTCAAATTTTTTCAACTGTTATAGTGTAAGTAGTAGCTGAAGTCGACTTTAGATGTGACTTCACCTAAGTTGCATACTAAAGTTGATTTGGCTTGTGACCTTGATTAAGGTATTTCCTCTTCCTAAGTTCACCTTTAAGTATAGTTCTCTTCAAGTTTCAACTTAGGTTATCTTGGTCCTTGACTTAACCCAAGTCGCATATGGAGTCAACTTCATATGCGACTTCGCATGTAGCTTGTCTAGTTAGTAGAAATATGTAATCCCTAAGTTAGTAGAAATATCAAATAATATTCAACACAAAAAACCATCTTTATCTGAATTTGTATTAAAAATTTCTCAAAATATATAAAAGTGACTCAACATAATTGTGTTAAAAAATAAATAATTAATTAGAATAAGAAGGTTAGATAAACAAAATTTAAAAGGGGGCATTAAAAATGAAATAGTTAGTCATTAGGAAATAAGAATTTTAATGAAAATTTTAAGTAAATAATATGTAATAAATTGGGCAACTAACTCCTAAATTTTTCAAAATAAAATAATTAGCAAATAACACAACCCTAGCCTTTGGAGGTTAATGTTCCTACTATAATTTTAGGGAGGTGAAAAGGAGAAGAATTATAAAAGAAAAGTTCTATAGAATAATAATTTTGAAAAGGTAAGTAAGCAATGATTTTAATTTTCTAAACCATATTCTATGAATATTTTTCCATGATTTTAGGAATTCTTATAAATGCTTGTGAAATTATGATATTTGATTAACTTATGCACTTTGAAATAGAATTTTAAATGTATTTTATAATGACATGAATATTTTCTCCAATGATCATAGCATATGCGGGAATGTGGTGATGCATAAAATCTTGTCAGGGTTGAGATAGGAGGTGACATTTGTAAGAAAATTGAGCCCAACCACTTGACCATGATATCTTATGGGTGGTGCTAGAGGTATTTCAAATACCCTTTGAAGTTAAACAAGTTGATTATGACTCATGTAATATATTAGCAAGTATGAAAATTTATTAAATGATTTGGCATTTCATTTATGAACTAACTTATTGAGAAATATACTCACGCCTTCGTGAAAACTTAAACTTTAGCTATGCATGCCCCAAAAAATGAAGCTGACCTGAGTACCAAGGAAAAACCTATCACCATTATTTAGTTTCTTAATTGTTATAAATAGTCTATATTTAGGCAATGACTTGTAAACATTCTAGATAATGGACATGAATGCATATGTATAAATTGAGTTTATTTTGAAAACAATTTTAAGGTGAAAATTTGTAATTTGCCAAAATTCAATTCTTAGAGTATGGTAATTTTCACAGTGCTTTGTGTTACAAGGCGCTACAAAGATGAAGTTATTGAAGCATATTTATAGTAAATTGTAAAATTTTACACTTGAATTTTTTATTAGGTAGCTAACTTTAGAATTTTGCAAATGGAGAACAAAGAAAATTAGAGCTTTATTTTCCTCTGGCTAAGAGGATTAGAAGTTTGTACCCAACCTAAAGCTTCACTTGCGTGATTATCTAGTAAATTCTTATAGGAAATGGGGCAGGTTTTAAAAATAAAAAATTTGAGTGGAACATCTCAAGAAATAAAGGAAAATGATTTAATGATTATTGACTGCTAATGATACTCATCATGTGGGCACAACAATCTTGAGAAGGACTTGAATTAAGAATAAAGACAGGAAAAGTAAAGTTATGATGTAGTATTGTATGTAAATAAAAGTATATGAAGACTAAGAATTTGTGTTTTCCTTTTTGTGTCAAAAACTATTAACACATGTATAATGTAAGTTTGTAGTGTATTACTCTACACGTATATTTTTATTAAATTCATAATTCAACCAAATAAGAGAGACCTGCACCCTTCATGGGTGTGAGACCTAGGGTTTTATTTTATTTTATTTTACATTTTACAAAATTTGGGTAAGAAATAGAAAAATGAATAAGCAAATATCACTTAATTAGCAAATTTGGTGCTCAAATATAGTGTTAATGTGATTTTAATACCAATTGAAAAGATATTAATGTGGAAAAGCGAAATTTTAATTTATTTAGATTATTTATAAGAAAATTTTAAAATTAACTAAATTTGATTAAATGTCCTAATCTGTATTTTTGGAGTTAAGAGGCGTGCCACACGTCAAAAGATTCATTTCAAAGTCTAAAATCTAACCCAACAAACAGTTTGTCAATCAAAGTTTTCTAGAAAAAGTAATTGACAAAATAGTGAAATATAATAGATCAATGGCAGATTGTAATTTCTTTCAACTACCCAGCCCCTTTATACATCCATTCTCCCTCCCTTGAGTCATAGCCTTAATTTAAAAAAAATGAAATGAAAACATGAAAAGAGGAGAAGAGAAGAGAGGAGGGGATTTTAGGGAGATCTTGAAAGGGATTAGCTTGTGTTTTCTAGGGTTTTCAAGACTATTATTGGGCATCAAAGAGTTGAAGCATCAAGAGAGAAACAAGGGTTCATAAGGGTTTTCAAAGAAATTTAGGAAAAATTGGATCCCAAGTAAGTGGCTTGTTTTCTCTTAAAATAAATCATATATTTAAGGTGCAAATGTGTTTTTTAACCTTTCCATACAAGTATTACATATATGGTTGATGACTTTCATGATTTTTTATCATTCAAGAGTGGTGTAGAGATTGGGATTTGTTGAAAATGGAGGATTTTGATTAAAATTCATAAAGTGAATGATGTAAGAATGTTATTCATCACATATGGAATTATAGAGTTTATTTTGGTTGATTCCATATGAGATTTCAATGATTTCTAAGAAAATGTTGATCAAATGTTTGATGAAATGCCTAAGCGAAGTGTTGAAGCGTATTTTTGAATAAAAATGAAATTTTAAAACCTTCATGATGCATGTGGCATATTCGGATAATGAATTACCAATGAGTGAACTTGAATATAAGTTAGTTGAAGTAGACTTAGGTATGGGTAATGCATTCATGTGATGGGTCATGGCATGAAGTTGGAATTTGCATTGTAAAAATGTTATTTATGCATGGCGCGGTAATCTTGAGAGTAGACAATGAGCTAAGATCTTGATGGGTGAGGTTGTGGGCTTGTATATATGTAAAGATTTTTGTAAATAAAAACAATTATGTTGATTGATTAATTATTTTGGAATTGAAATGCTAGATGGAACTTAACTAGACAACTAAAGTGTAGAGCATCTTTGCAAGACTTCATTGAAGGTAAGTAGGTTTTTTCTTTTCAAATAAATCATAGATTTGACTAGTAAATGGCTTGTTTAACCATTGTATATGGGCTCCACTCTTGTATTGTATGTTTTTGGAAAGTTCAAAGTTTTGGGTTGTGTATGTAATTTTAGGATTTATTGAGAATTTGGAGTTTTGGTTGGAATCCATGGATCAAAGAATTTAGAAATGATTTGTTTATGCAAATGTAGTGCATTGAGGTGAAACACTTAAGTTTCGTAATGGTTTGTTATGATTTTTGAATTATGTCTACTAAATGTTCAATAAAATGCTAATGAGAGGTATAATTCATTGAATTCATGTAGAAATGGATATTTACTATCTTAAATGTATAAATTGGTTGATTTTCTTTTAGCAAACCTTCGTTTTGAGTTGAGAATAATGCTTTTGAATATATTTCATGGCCATCACCTTAATTTTATGGTTTGGGGTCTCTTTGAAGGTCTATGATTGTAGAGAGAACCTAGCATTTTTTTTTTACAATGAAAATTCTTATCAAAAAGCATGTGAATGATGGATTAAAAATAACTATTAGTGATTTTACATGAGCACAACATGTAACGAATGGATGTCTATGAAGTTTGCTTAAGATTTCTATATCTTTTATATTGCCCATATTGTGTTCGATGAAATGCCTAAGTGAGACTAGTTGTATAACGAGCATACTAATATAGTATCACCATAAAATAAATAGATTATTTACTATGGTTGAATCATATTGGGTACTAAACCATGTGGAATGAAACTTGTAATAGTTTGATATGGAAGAGTATTATGGTATACTAATTATAAGAGATGTTAAATGTGCTTGCTTGAATTATGATTGAATTGATATTAGAATGATGTACACTTTTGTACTTGGAATGACTAATGGTAACTTAAAATGGATGAATAATGTAAGTTTGGATAAGATGAGAGTTAAATCCTTGCACAAATTACTAGTTTTTGAGACTAAGATGAGCTTATATAAGATCTTAGTTCATGTATGTTCGGGTGGATTAGGTTGATTTGGAATTTTGAATTTTTATATTGCATATTGATTTTTATGGTTTAGGGCAAGACCCTTAATTGATAATGATTTAATTATGTGTTTTGACATAGTTTTGTGCAATCATTGCTTGGTTTGAATTTTTTTGAGAGATTTTGGTAGTAGGAAGAAGTTGAAAGAGTAAAGATCTAAGCATTTTGTAGAAACCCATGAACTTTTTGATGTGGGGATGATTGATCATGACAATTGAATGTATTTGGTTGAGTTTAAATGGTTTGACATAGAATTTATGAGGTTTCTAAATATCACCCATGATATGTTTGATGAAATACCTAAACAAAACTTAATGCGTAGAAATCATGTATGAATGAAGGTGTGGGGCCTTAATGAGATAAATAATATATTGCAAATGATAAGTGGCATATGGATGATGAATTATGTAAAATGAAACATAGATGAGCTTAACGTGCATGAGTTGTACATTTTGAAATGAATGTTTGAACTTGGCTGCTTGGGCTTATATATGGATTAATGTTGTATTTCATAACTCACATGTTGAGGAGAGAACGATGGTTTATGTGAATCGGTAATGTGTTTGAAATGAATGAAGATAATTTTTAGCATAACTTAGTTTAAGACTGGGGTGGAGGAAACCAAGTAGGAAATCATGCCTTGTTATGGTTATGTTTGGATGGATTTTAGGTTGTCTATATGATGAATTGTGCATGTCGTGTATTGATTTTTAGATACTTTTTAGATTTTTTAAATATGTGGCATTTTCGTTATTTAAAATTACTAAAAATGCCACTAGTTTTAAAAAATTCAAAAAAAAATTAAAAATCTCCAAGAATAGTAAAAATTGATACACATACTAAACACACTTAGATTAAAATTATGTAAAAAAAAAAAATTTAAATAAGAAATAGGCTTAATGCACCTAAGTGCACTGAGCGTAAGTGCACCCGAGTGCATAGGATCATATTTCTAGAAAAATTATTTGAAAATTTTCTTGCATAGAACAATAAAAGATACCGTGCAATACTCATTTGTTGATTAGACATGCAAATGAGTGGTTGAGGACCCTAAAGGCCATATTCTAAAAAAAAAATTTGGAACAATTTAATCGGAAATATATTTTAACTAGTGTTAAAAGTCAAAAAGTGATGGAATTTGAACAGTTATTTCAGGTAAAATGACTGTGATAGAATATGTATGTCATTTCAATGAGTTCGTATGATATGCGTTTGCGTTATTGATGATCCCACTACTAAAGTTTATCATTTTCAAGAATGTTTATGGTTACGTATCTGACAATCTATTGCCTTTTTTATATGAAGTGCTTATCACATAGTGGTAGAAAAATCTAGAATAGCATAAGTGGAATAAAATCAAAATTAGCCTTTATTTTAAAAAAGAAAATAGATGATTGCTTTATCTAAAAAATCAAAATCACAAAACAAAAAGCAAAAAATAAAACAAGATTCCTAGAAACCAAAAGCCAAGGGAATACTTACGTGTTCTAAATGTCAAAAGAAATATTCTAGCGAATGTCTTAACCGAACTAATAAGTGTTGTAAGTGTGAGAAAGTAAGCATGCTGCTTGGAAATATGGGAAGGAAAGGAGACCACTTTAGTCATTAAATGCTTCATCTATTATTAAGTAGGACATAAAGCTAAAGAATGTCCGATAAGAGATCATAACGGAACTAAAAAGTGTTGTAAGTGTGGGAAAGTAAGCATGTTGCTTGGAAATGTGGGAAGGAAAGGAGACCACTTTAGTCATTAAATGCTTCATCTATTATCGAGTAGGACATAAAGCTAAAGAATGTCCGATAAGAGATCACAAAGAAGGGAATAAGAAAGGAAGGTCATCTGAGCCAAAGGCGGGGACAACATGACAAAATACAAATAGGTAAACTTCATGCACTAACTTAGGAAGAACAACAGAAGTAGATGAAAGATACTGCAATAGGTACAGTTTATATTCAGAACTATCTCGCTAATACTTTATTTGATTTTGGTGCTGAGTATTCTTTTATAGCTCAAAAATTTTTTGAAAAATTAAATTTGTAAGTTGAAGAATCATCAATGACTATGCACATGGAATCATTGTTATTGATTAGCCAATACAAGACAAATATATAAGAATTATCCGATAAATAATGGTGGAAAATTATGGCTACAGAATTAATACTGTTGCTTATGGTTGACTTTAATATTATATTGGGAATAGACCGGTTACAATAATAGATATGGGTGCAACTTGGGTCGGGCTCAACTCGAAACCGGCCCGTCAAACCCAAATTGAAACAGTGTTAAAATTAACCGCTGTAGAACCCAAGCCTGATTTTCTAAGTTCAACCTGAATTAAAAAGAACTTGAACCCGGGTTGAGCTAAATCCAAACCCAAATTATATATAACACATATATTTTATATTTATTTTATACCCCATATAAATCTAGTTTCATTCCCCTCATATATATTATATTTATTTTATATCATATATAAACATTATTCCTCCTTAAGTTCAATTATATAATGTAATATTTTTATATTTTCTTTCAGGAAAAAAAGAGTTTGGTTTAGTGGTAGTTTCAAAACAAAAAAAATGAAAAATATGTTTAGAACTTAAGATGTTTTATTTGGTGTTTTAACTTAACTACTTATGTAAGATGTTATCATTTGGTCGTTTCAATGTTATATTAGTAGTTAGATATTTATTCTACTTGAAACAAATTTGTTGTAATTTATTTGACTCAATACTATGATTGTTGAATTTTTTATTATAATTGACATTATAAGGTTTTTCTTATAATTAGATATTAATGTTTATGTATATGGTTATGATATTA
>JAXCLR010000105.1:36671325-36686797 GCA_035584095.1 Annona squamosa
ATTTTTTATTATAATTGACATTATAAGGTTTTTCTTATAATTAGATATTAATGTTTATGTATATGGTTATGATATTAATATTAAATTACATAATAGGAAAATAATGTACCTTTTTATTTTTTAAAACAGACTACTAGTCTACTCTTTGTTTGAAAAAAATGACTATTAATTTACTTAATATAAAGAGAATGTTTAAATGAGGTTTTTCTTCTTTACATTCTTAAACACTCTTGAATTTTTTCTTGAAAATAGAAAAATATCTTTTTTTATTTTTTTAATGATAGATTTAAAGTTGAACAACTATAAAATAGATAACAAATATATAAAATAACTTCAACCTGAATTCTAGCGCGAAACTCAACTCAAGCCCAAATTTCAAAAATATGGTTAAAATTTAGGTTTATAAATAGGATTAAGGTTAGGGTTAAAGTTTTAGAAATAGGGTTAGGGTTGAAGCGAACTTGAATTTCATGAGCCCGAGTTGCACCTCTAATAATAGAATGTAAAAATAAAAAATCTAATTTGTATTTGAACCAAAAGAAGAAATAATTATGTTGGGGATACAAAAATTGAAAAATATTAGAATAATCTCAGCTATGAATGGAGTAAAGTTTATTAGAAAAGGATGTGGAATATATCTGGTGGTACTACAAGCTAACGTTGAGCAAAACAAGATATCACTAATACCAATATTAAGAGAATTTTCAGATGTATTTCCTTCAAAGTTACTAAAATTATTCCTAGACAGAGAAATTGATTTTGTTATAGAAATCTACTAAACAACTCCTATATCTAAAGTTCCTTATAGAATGGTACCCACAAAAATACTAGAATAGAAAACTCAAATACAAAAATTATATTAAATAAGAATTTTATATGGCCTAGTGTATGACTATGGGGTGCACCGGCATTGTTTATCAAAAAAAAGAAGGTAGCTTGTGGTTTGATTATTGAGAATTAAACAAAATTACCATTAAAAACAAGTATCCTCTATCACAAATAGACGACTTGTTTGATCAATTGAAGGGCCAACAACGTTTTCGAAAATAGACAAATAGTCAAGAATTAGGATATCATCAATTAAAAGTCTATCCTGCAGATATTAAGAAAAGTGCATTTAGAATTGGAAGTTCGCATAATGATTTTCATAATTATCTTCACTACTCATTAAATTAACTAGGGGAATGCCCCGTGGGATGGGGTGGAGAAGGGAAAATAGAATATTTTGAGATTTGTATAAATGATATAAAATAATGAAATAATAAGGATAAAGTTAAAACAAATAGGATTTGTTAAAGTGCGGTTGCAAAGAAATATAATTAAAATATAGTAGTAAAATTGAAAAAATAAATTACTGAAAAGTGTAAACGACCGTACGTGCAATGTCATTTCCCACCATTCTTCCGACCTCCCCACTTTAGTCATTAACCAAACAACGCCTAGGAAAGCTATGAAATATGAGTGGAACGCCCACTATGAACAAAGTTTCCAAGAGCTCAAGAGAAGATTAATTGAAGTTCTAGTTTTAACTTTGTCAAAAGAAATGAGAGATATGTAATTTATTGTGATGCATCTTATAAGAGTTTGAGACGTGTATTGATTCAAAATGGAAAAATAGCTTTATGTATCCCGACAACTCAAACCAAATGAGCCAAATTATCCAACTCATGACTTGTCATTAAAAGTTGTGGTATTTGCTCTTAAAATATGACAACACTACTTATATGGTCCAATGCAAACATTTGCACGGATAATTTTTTTTTATTTTTTGGTGCTACAATGTGAGACCAAGCATATATTTCTTAGATATTAAATTTTACAATTTTTGAATATTATTTAATATTTTATCAAATATTAAACCCTTGAATTTTTTTTGATATTTTAGTATTTACAATCATCTCGATTGGTATTAGAATTAAACCCCTGGACATTCTAATAATTTTCATATAATATTCTCACAAATACCTAACAATATCCCAACAAAACTAACTATTTTTACGGAGTGGACACTCCCGTAACACTCGAGAGACTATGCCTCCCAAACGCGAACCAGCATCCGCTACATGCCCACCACAATGCTGTACCACTACGCCTACAAAATCTTGAATGTAAAAGAAGAAAACACCGATATTCAAGCGCAAGGGGCGTTTGTACATCGAAAATTTTATGATTTTCAGTATTCAAAAATATATTAACCAAGAAATTTGATATCTAACAATTACATGTTTAGGCTCACATGTCAGTGTGGAAATATCAAAAAAAAAAAAAAAGGAATAGTAAATGAGTCACGCATCACGCAAACGTTTAAATTTGAAACTAAATGCAAACCTTTGCATTAGATCATTACCATTTGAATGCATGTATGCGAATGAATCCAAGTATTTTCATGTTTTACAAATGATTATTAATATTTTAAAGCAGGAACAGCCCATGCAAGACTTCGATTAAAATGATCCTGGGCACCATGATAAAAATAATAGGCGGTTTGATAAAATCGCTAAAATAACCCTAAATGAGGTGATATCATATATCATTGAAATCTTCAATGGTGTTGACACCATAAAGCATTTCCCCTATTCCACAAGTCATTGCCCAGTCTCACTAAATCCCAATGCAATTTTGTCCTGACGCCTCAAACCATACCTTCTCGGTCCACCCAAGCAAATTCTCAATGACTGTCCATGTTTACTCTATTGGCTCTGCCATATCTATTAACTGTCCATGTTTACAGTATCCATTGCCACATAACATCAGTGAGTTAATAACTGTACATTCCCACTGATATAAACTCCGGAAAACGATAACACTAAAAATAAATATTTACAATTTTATATTGTGGAACTTATGAATGCATCGGATAATCCACCCATCTATGATGTCTACAAAGAAACAAAATTGTTACAATAATTAAGTTATGCTAGAACTGGTCCTTGGTGTTCAGACAATCTCCCACGCACTCTAGAGCCTGTGGCACATGAAAACCAATAAAATAATCAAACGAAGTTTGCCGAGATGCAAATGACTTCAGATCTGAAAAAAGGAAACAACATAATTGGAAGTGACAACCCACATGGTCGTGAGGAGTGCAATACGTGCAACAACCAGAACCCTCCTGCCACGAAAATCATAATATGTACAATATGATTTCATGTCTCCCATCCCTCTTGTCTAATGACTCCTACCATACCCCTCCTGCAGCAACTTTTCTCATGGGTTTTCAACATATTAGTCCATAAAGTAATTTTTGCTAAGACATGTTGTCAATGTGTGATTGCCCCACAATAAACATTTTAATTAAACAAATGCAATTCTTCACTTCTATCTTGCCACAACACCCCTAATTGATGGCACCAATCACACCTTGCCTAGAGGAGTACCTTGTCTCATTTCTTTTTCCTTTTTCCTCTTTTTTTATTTTTTGGATGAGAGGGTGGTTGGGGGGGTTCTTAACATACTAGCCTATAACACCATATCTTGGTGTTACCTTGGCAGACGTACTTTTTCTTTTTGTGTGCTCATTAATCCACAAAGAATGCGTTCTACCCCCAAGGGGTTAAGATTCCATTGTAGAGACCGAATATTAAGGTCATGACCCAGCTCTATGAAACCAATTCCTAGAAGATTGTACCTTATTACAGCATCTAACAATGTTCAGGAAAAATCTTTAAAAAGGTGGCGTTCAAGAATGCAAGGGTGGCTTCATTCTCTAATTTCCAAAGAAGCTCTAACAAAATTGAAACTTTCCAAAAATTGAAACCAAGCACACTGTTAAAACCAGAATATATAATTGAATTTTAAAATATTATTACATCACACATCTTTTAGGGAAAAAAAATTTACTTCAAGCAGTTTTCCACGCTGTGCATCCTATCCAGCCACACTCAGAAGCTCTTTATAACAAATTACATAAACATTTTTGTCGATACCATGACATCAAAAGTCTATGCAATGCAAATTACTGATCTAAATTCCGCAAGTATATCTTCACAATCAAAAACCCACTACAGAAATGATCTTTATTATTAGAAGCCTTGGTGAAAGCTCTATCATGTCAAGGCAACGTGCATAACAATAGATGCTTTTTCAATTTAAATTTGTGGAGGTAATTTTTAGGAGGTTCTGGATCACACTTTCCAAAAAAAAAAAAAAAAACTTCTAATCCTCATCATATGTTGAACTATCTGGTAATTGGCATGTGTGCCTAAAGTTAGCTAATGATTTTAATATGTATTTCCTGCTTTAGTTTTGATATTTTCATCCAATACCCATATGACTCGAATATCACAAAAATTCCCCCTATTTTCAAATCCGTCATAAAATTGGAATTAATTTTCATTAACAGTCTAAAAACATCATGCAAATTTCAGTTGCCTACATGTGATCATAACCAAAAATACAGAGATTGACAAATCTACGCTGTCCAATAGAATTGCAGTTCCAAAAAATCCAGGAATATACCACATATTATTGATTTAGCGTTACGATCCTTCAAATATGATCCTGTATCAAATCTGGAGAGTGGGTTTTTCAATGCTGTTTTCTAGTTGATGGTGCAAATCAGGAAAATTATGCAGTAGTGGGTGCAATCAAGATTGGACAATGTAGTTTTATAGTGCTAGAGTCAGAGAATCAAGGAGTTGAATCAAATGATCTAGAAGGCCATTCCCAATTTTGGATAATGGAACTGCTCTCTGTACAGTGTATTAAACAGATCTTGCTATATTGGCGTGCGAGTGCAAGCAAACAAGGTGAGATTTGCTGGGACATTTTTCATCTTTCAAAATTTAAAGACAATTTTCTGACAAATGCTAATTATTTTCGAAAGTTTGAATGCAAATTTCAGAACTATTAAGAATGCATAGAACCAAAAGTTCACAGCCGTGTATGCAATTCTAGTTCTCTGAGAAGTCAAACTTCTTTTAGGACAATTGTCATAAATGAGAAGTTTAATAACATTATTAAAATGCTTTGGCACTTTCAAAAAAACAAATAGTAAGTTTATAAAGAGAATAAAGCTCAAGAGATACCACCAACTTGAAAATAACATTTTCTTTGGAATGCTCTTACTGAGAATTCATGGGTTGCAGTATGACATTTTACCATGGTTGACATACCTTTCTTAAGTTTGTTACGGAAGCTCCTTTTCCTGCTAAATGCCTTCTCCTGAAGCCAAATACAATTTGTGAATCAAAATAATTTTAAATTTCTTTTTGCTCGCAACGTATGTTGATTTCTAGTCACCTCATCCATGCTTTGAATACAAACTGTACATTGAAGCCTTAATGCAGCAATTCAAACTTGTTCAACTAGCAGTTAAAACAGCTGCAACCATTTTTCCTACAAATGTTTATTGATTAAAAAAAAAAAAAAAAAGAAATAGCAAAAGTAGCAACTTTTATAACATTTAACTCTTGAACATATGGAAGTGATCTGTACCGACAAGACTAAAATGGCAAATCTGAAACATAACCGAAGATATATCACTTTAAATAGTCAAATCCTAACAGCACATAATGGACCATCTGACTGTTCCAACTTCCAAACACAACATTTCAGCCCTGCTAGGCTCTCCCCATCCAGCTTCCAGAATATTGCAATGCAGATAAAGTTGCTGTGACAAAAGAATAAAAGATTCCATCCAAGTGAAACTCTGGTTCTCTGAAATGTTTCTTCATCTTATGGTATTTGGACCATTGACATCAGGCTCGTTCTCAGTTAAATGGTTCACACTTTGAAAGAATATTCCTCTTCAAGACTAGTAGTTCTATCAGTAATTTTTATCAAGGGCACTTGTTTTACTTATTGAGCTTCTAGCTCATATTAAGTTTTCTTTAGAACGTAAACAAGAGAAACTAGACTTAACTGGACCCAAGAGCTGGGAGAGTCCAGTAAAGAGGGTACTAAATGGAATGCCCTTCAAATGCAGATTCAAGACAGGTTTTCTTTTCACAGACTAGTTTCAGTTTGTGTTGATAAAGCTATTTAGGACAACTGTAATATAACCTTGGTTTGTGTACTATGGGACATGTCTATGTAATGGTGAAAGATACCTCTCACAACTGTATGAAAGTGATCTTGAGGATGCAAAGATGACATGATGCGTACAGCTCATCCCAATAAATTGAAGAATGATGAGATGAAGTAACAGGAATGATCATCTGTCCATAGCTGACCATGCCAACAATACAGCCAGTCAGTTGAAAAACGAAAAAGGGTGGAAGCACGATACAACCCAAAAAAGATAAAAATAGACAATAATATCATCGATTTTATTGATTTTTTTGAAGTTGTGTATGGATGTTTTAGGGTTTTATGTTGTTATGTTTCATATCTTGAACAAGAAGAGAAATAGTAGCCGTGGCTAATTAAGGAAAATATTGCAGGTTTTTGATGATGCCAGTAACAAAAGAATTACCACAGGCTCTCCCAGCTTCCCAGCTTGACGCACAGCATATACAAGATCACGGTTTGACTCTGTGTATAAGCTTGTGACAAGGCCAGATTGACCCGCTCTTGCTGTACGGCCAATTCTATGAAGAAAATCTACTGCACAAGTTGCAAACTCAGCCTTGAACACAGCATAAGAGTAACAGTTAGCACTTCAAATTATGAGTAAGATACCAGAACCAAATTTAATAATAGAACTGATTTTCTTGAAAGGTTTCAGCAAATGGTGATTTTACATATATGTCTTGTGGAAAGTGGAAAGTGGAAAGTTTAAAGAGTACAAGTTTGACCAAATGTGATGGAAAGCGGAAAAATCAACGAAACTGGTAAACATGAAAAATAAAACCAAGCTTCACTTTGGGTATGTTAAAACATCACTTTTTTTAAGGCACTTTGCTATCCTATTTCCTGTTTAGGGTAATTTGCATTTGTTCCTATGATATGAAAAGTGAAACCTGAATTAGAACAGGAAGTAGCTCCTCTTCTAGGCACACACCGCTTGGTCGAATAGAGAGACATTTCAAAACCAACTGACAAACTTGTAAAATAATAATTTGTACAAGTAATGTCTAAATCAGGACAAGAACTGCCTATGTCTGAATCAAGACATCACAATGAATGTTTGAAAGGAGACAATGGAATGTCTAAAGCAAGGCAATGACAGTGGGCATCTTGAAGAAAAAGGAGATGGGAGATGGAGTGAATTCAATCTCTTAGCTGCACTACTATTTATAGATCATGAATAGTCGTGATTGCTGTTGTTTGGAATGAAGCATGCAGCCAGATGGCTGCCACATTGGATTAACATTGCTGCCATTCGGACATTCACCCGTTGCGTTGCTTACAGCATTTGAAACCAAGCCCAAAAATAATAGCGACAGTGTAAATTGATCCTTGACAAATGGCTATATTTCACATGATGTTACCACTTCAATGAAATTTTTATGTTCTATATATGATATAACATAATATAATATTATCATGTGTTGTCGACATCTTAATAAACAAAAGCAAGATATATATGATATAATATAATATAATATTTACCATGTGTTGTCAACATTTTAATAAACAAAAGCAAGATAGGTGTTTTAAAATACATTCTGATTACATAAAAATGTGGAGATGCATATTTGGGATCCTATGAATGTGGATTTCACACTAGGATATTTCCAATTGCTCTGTCTGAAATGGTAATTACCACAAGAAATTTTTGTTTACATCATGAAGATTGAAAGCATAATTGTATGGCTAACCTTGAAATTTAACTTTCCAAACAAATTATACGAAAAGGTTCCACGAAGTACCTGAATAACATGTGCCACATCTGCAATGTCAAGGCCACGAGCGGCAGCATCAGTGCACACAAGTACCCCTCCCCTTTTTCGGAAATCGATCAAAGCCTCAGCCCGCTCCTCCAGAGAACTGCTACTGTGATAACAAATGCAATTGACACCAACTCTCTGCAATATTTTAGCCACTGATTCAACTGCATCAACAGTATTTGCAAACACCATAGTCCGACTAACACTATGATCAGGATCAATTGCATGGGAGTGAAGACAATGTTTTACAGCATCCACAAGAACATCCACCTTTGTATCTGTTGTAACTTTAATCCATCTCTGCTCCAATCTGCACCAAGCAACAGCAAATTCATGTTACCAGGTAAGCATTGAAGTTCTATGCAGTCAGGACATCATAAACAATCCAATTAAGGCAACCATCAGATAGAGAATGAAATGGTTGCCCAAAAGCATAGCTAAGGTACATGAATCTGTTACATAACAAAGATGCATGCATTTTAAAAAATAATAATAATAATAATAAAATAAAACTATGCATCATTTTATGACGCTATACCCATTAACTAACATCTATCCATCTCATGCATCATGTTTTGATACATTACTGTTTATTAGCAAGTCTTTGACAGGAAAATGTTATTTATGGGCTTTTAATTATTTATCAGAGTATTAGTTAATAATTAGATAAGAATTAATTAAAACTATTATTTAGCGAATTAAAACTACTATTGATCGCTAAATAACAAAATGATGCTAATAAATGTTGAACTACAGTTCCTTTTTGGTCTGCATTGTTGATATCTGCTTATTGCATAATATTCATGTTTATGTATTCTGGTGAAAGTTGTTTAAGGTTGAATTTGCAAGCAAAGGAAGTTCAATCTTTTTTTGATGCATATTTCAGGTATTATATGTCAAAGGCAAAAAAATTGTAAGAGCAAGATAAAGCCTTAATATTGCTTAGAAACATTCAAAATGATCTTTGGGAAATCCTTTTGGGACAAAATGCAATTCCTATGATCTTCAAATTAAGTATAAGAAATGGAGTGATAAAGCCTTAATATCGCTTAGAATTATTCAAAATGATCCTTGAGAATCCTTTTCAGAAAAGATGCAATTTCTATAATGTGAAAAGTATAAATAACGGAGTTTAACAAGATTTAAGGAGTAATTTGAATGGTCAAGCAGTAAGAAAATTGGATTTTTCCCAACACACCTCCAAAAGTAAAAATTCAGATGAAGTTAACCATTTGTGTCAGAGCTGTACACTTTACAAAGGCCAAAAACGTGAAAAAAGATAAAAACAATAGAATTGGGAGAGTTTCATCATGATCTAGATATTAAAGGGGATGGATAGTAGTCAAAACATGTTGAAGTCTCTAGAACTGGGGAATGGGCTAGGGAAAAGGAGACTAGGTTAGAGAAGAGGCCATTATTTTATGCATGTGCACGAGAGAAGCTGGCAGTGGAAATGAGCGAGAGAGATTGGATGAAGTAGAATTATCAAAACAAATTTTCAATCATAGTGCTTTTGTGAATAGGGTTGCCCAAACTCCGCGAGAAATAGGTGTGTTGCAGAAGGATAATATGAAATACAAATGACCTCCGATCATCCCCAAAAAGAAGACCCATGAAATCCAACCTCTTAACATTCTAAATGACTTTTTCATCCACTGATATCGATTTCCTGCCAACCTGTCATCGTAAAATGAAGCCACATCCACTTTTGGAATTTTAGTATTAATGAGGCAGTAGTTATCTCTTCAACTGACCATCTCATTTGGATCTCCTTTAACGATGAAGAAAAATCCAAATGGGTGCAAAGTACCAAGACTTCCTTAGTTGGGCCATACCTCAACACCTTAGGGAATTGTGATCCACCTCCAAGGATCACAAATTATGGTTCGGAATATCAACATTGAGTGGCGTATCGGTCCTCTCTGAATATGATACAATATGCCTGTTTTGTATCGGTATCAGACCGTATTGGGCAGATTTTTTTTAATGTCAAGAAATATGAAAAATACATAACAAATTCATAAAATTGGGAAATGCAAGAATATATAATTAATTAACATTTTTCCTATATATAGGATAGTTTATCGGCCCATTTTCTTTTATAAGTAGTTGTATATGATAACAATATACAATATGAATTTTATCTGAAAAACGAATCATAAATAAGACAAATAAACTCATTAACAATTCAACATACTTAATACATACTAAAATCAAATATGACAAAAGTAAAAAAAAAAAATAATAATAATAATAATAAATCATAAATTAATTAATCATAATTCATAAATAATATATATTTCCATGATCATGAGGCAAAATCCACAAAAAGTTGATAACTTTTTATTTTTGAGGACTTCAAGTTTATTTCTAAAATTTTTAAAGTTTGTGTAAATTAAAAACATTCTTAAATTTTACTTAATTCACAAAAAAAAAACCAGCGATATTACTATGAAAAGGAATTATGTAACTGATGAAAAGTTTCCTTTCTTTACTTTTTGGAATAGTTTTTAAAATTTGTAGATTTTTAAAAACGAAAAATATATAAATAAAATGAAACTTTACCTAGTTGTGAGAAAAGACAGTATCGTAAAAATGAGTATGTCATAAGGGAGAAGTTTTGAAAAAAGAAAATATGTGAAAGAGTGAAAAAATATATAGCTTTTCAAAAAAATTTATTCAGCCGATGCACCCCATATATCGATTGATACAACCATTACACCTAATTTTTCAAAACCAGCCAAAACCAATGTTATAAGAACCAAATCAAACTCGTCTGTTCTACCAGTTCGATCAAGAACGGGTCACCTGACAGGTCCAATTCATCTCAATTCCAATTTCTCTAATTAAGCTGTTTCAAAACCAATTTAACGGCTGGTTCAACAACATGCAAAGCATCTGGTTGAACTGGTTCATGTTCAATTTCTCTTAGAAATATGAAATGACCTCATTTTAATTTATGCGGTGATTGGTTTGCCCCAGTTTCTCTCCTTACTTTTGTTGCTTTAATTTATGCATGCACGGTTTATCTCCTTACTTTTGTTGCTCTAATTTATGAATGTGCATGCAATTGGAAGCTATAGTGTTGCACACATGATCTTATAAGTTTTTTACAAGCGGGCTTTAATGAGTATTTCGAAACTATGCAACCTAATAAACAACTTTATATGGATGGGTGCAACCACCTGGTAGGTCACATGCTAGATGCCTAAATTGAATCCTCGCTCACATACAAACTTCATGAGTGTGGTGAAAATTGAGTTAGGCGGTCCAATTATCCACCCCCACCACAAGCCTGCAATGTGCTATGAGCTATGAATCGCATGTCACTATAAATTATATAATTCATGTGTAATTTATTACAACGAAAATAAATACATGACATTTTATAATTATAATTTATGAAAATAGAAATTAAATTTGTAAGTTTGAATTTTAAGCTTTTATTTTATAAATTCATCTTATATTTTACAAAAATTACTAACACACTGGTTCAATCTGATTTCCAGAAACAGTTAAACAGGTTGAACCAGAACTAATCGCTTAACCAGTTTGTTAACCGGTTCGGTTCTTACAACATTAGGAAAACACCCTGGTATCCTAGATCGAGGATTGCCGATACGACTAAGATACAGCTACTATGCCTCGGTATCAGCCAATATCTGAATCCATCTCACACTCAATGTGGTAGTTGGCTTTTCCGTAAATTGAGGTATCACTCACTTTGTGTTTATTGTTTTCAAGACATGGAGACCTATCAAAATTATCATATTGCGATACATCATGTCCACCGCTTCCCATTTCAATGCATGGCTTCATCACCATAAGTTGTTTCCATCTATGTGGGATCAGCTTCAAGTATTTGTAGCACCGTTTTTATTGATCATGAAATTTTCTCCCATAAAGTTTCAACATTTTCATATCCTTCTTAATAATTTTTGCCATATTTTCATTTTGATTCTCTTACAACCTTCTATCTAAATAAACTTGTGCCTCCTAATTGTCCAATTGTTGGCCACCACATAGGGGTGCCACCTTGGCACCTCGTCTTGTGACATCAAGAGGATGCCACACTTCCCTCTCTCATACTTCAAGTGAGTAGGGGCGCCACCAACTTCACATTAAGCGCCCCCTACTGCAAGAGTTACAAAATGACATGTATAATCTCCACAATTGAAATAGAGGAAAAAGCATTTCATGTAATTCTCCAAAAATTGAAATGAAAAGATGAAGATGTCCTCTTAGCTAAGCATGAGGTAGTGAATCTACATTTGCCCTGTCATTAAGTTACTCCACCATGAAGTATGCGAGACCCCCTCCCATAGGATTACTATAAATACCCACTCTTCACCAAACAAGAGGTACAACACTACGATACACACAACAGTCACAACCCCAAAGAAGAGCTAGAAAGGCTTGTAAGGCGAGTCATGCCTGTTCAAGCTAAAAGGAAACAATGGCCCTGAAGCTACTCTGCTCCTCTTGAAATAATGTAATCTCTAGCCTTTCCTACCTCACGTAGAAGTACCTAGGTGATATTGGGTTTGGACATTATTGCAAAGTGCTCAAGGTAGATAACTCCACATCTCAAAGTAATGTTCGTCATGCGTCATTTTACTCCTTGTTCCATTGCTTTTTTTCCTTTTATATAAGCCAAGGATGTGTGGAGCTACTATCTTCACTTCAACTAAAAGATGACTTGAGGAAGGGAATCACACCTGCATGACAACACTCAAAGAGGAAGGGATTTTCATTAGGCATTGAGGTACCTAAGGTGATCATTGATGTGTTGTAGGAATACAAGGATATCATGCCACTACGGTTGCCAAGAGAACTTCCTCTTAAGCAACCTATTGATCACCGAATCAAGCTCATGCTTGAGACTAAATCTCCTGCTACAGCGCCTTATTGAATGGCACTAATCGAATTGAAGGACCCAAAAAGCAATTCGACAAGTTTTCAATGGGTTTTTAAAACAAAGTTTAATTTAGATAGGCCAATTGCAAGGCGCAAAGCAAGACTTGTGGCGAAGGGTATTTTCAGCAACCAAGTATTGATTTCTTCGAAACATTTGCAGCAATTGCTAGACTTAATATTGTTCATGCTATCTTAAATGTGGCACTATTAAGGGTGTGTTTAGTAATGAATAAAACTTTTGATAAAAAGTTTTTTAGAGTAAAAGTTGTCAAATGATAGGGGTAATGATGAGTAGTAAAAAGGATAAAGTTAAAATGGGTAGGTTAGTCACATGGATAGTTATGTAGAAATGATTGAAAAGTAGGATAGTTGTATAGGAAAATATGAAAAAATAATTTAGAAATATAGTAATTGTGGAGGGTGAAAAGTTTTAGATTGAAAAGTTTTAACTTCACATTTTCTATCAATTGTCAAACACACCCTAAAAGGGACCTTATTTCAACTTGATGCTAAGTCTATCTTTCTCAAGGGCTTACTAAAAGAGGAAATACATGTTGAAGAACCGCAGGTATAAGAATTGAAAGGAAAGGATAATATGGTTTCTAAGTTGAAGAAAGTATCATACACACCAAAGTAGGCACCTCATGCATCCTTATGCCACACTGTCTATTCAACATGTTCACCTTTTCATTATCGCAAGTACATAACCTCCAATTCCTCTTGCTTTTGCCTTGCATTTGCTTGGCAAGTACCATAGCCTTAGCTACTTTATCCACACCACATTGCATGTTCAATAGACTCAGCTTTCCATTACACCAAGTATAGAATCATCCCATTCTTTTTCCTTTGGCCCTCAACCCACTCGTCAAATAGAGCCCCAACTTTAGTGAATTGAGTTTGAATTGTTGGTGGTGCCCTCCTCAAAAAAACACTTCATTCTAGATCTTATAAATCTCCATAGGGGGGCAAATATAGCCATTGAGTAGTCAAGGGAAATACCAATGCGCAATGACGTCATGCCTACTCATGCCTTGTCATTACACTTCATCACCATGCATTATCCCTCTTCATCATTATGCAGCCCACGCCTTGTCATTACACTTCATCATCATGCATGATCCCTCTTCATTATGCAGCCATCACATCAATGAGTCTCAATCATATGATCCACATTAGTTGATCGAATCTTAGATAAGATGTAATGTAGAGAAGTGGGAAGGAAATGGAAATAAGAGAGGAGAGAGGACATTAGGGAGTAAGAACTCAATTTAATCAAATATGTCATCAATAATCAAATCAATTCAATCAAGGTACTTTACATAGGTAGTTCCTAACCAGTATGGGACAAGTGTCATCAACTCGCAGGCTGATAAGAAAATCACAAGAATCATTCCCCTAATAACATGAATCAATGAGCATTTTTTCTTACAATGTAGTTCATAGCTTTGCGATCAACATCTCTATGCTGCTTAAACCACCTGCACATTCCATATCATGCCTTAAACATGCAATGTCATCATGCCTCATCATCATGTCTTGAAACATGACATAAAATGCCCCATGTAATTTTTTCCCCTAATAAAACGAATCAATGAGCATTTTTTCTTACAACATAGTTCATAGCTTGCAA
Source organism: Annona squamosa (assembly GCA_035584095.1). NCBI lineage: Eukaryota > Viridiplantae > Streptophyta > Magnoliopsida > Magnoliales > Annonaceae > Annona > Annona squamosa. The sequence continues at coordinate 36,685,645 of JAXCLR010000105.1, forward strand.
TCAATATCTCTATGCTGCTTAAACCACCTGCATGTTCCACATCATGCCTTAAACATGCAATGTCCTAATGCCTCATCATCATGTCTTGAAATACGACATAAAATGCCCTATGTAATTTTTTTCTTCACCTACGGTTGCACTCTATTTAAACTCATCTGTATCTCATATATATTATCATATATATTATCAATAGAATATTAGTTTTTAAAATGGTGTAATTTAATTCTAAATATGTATTATCTTTTTTTACTCCTTATATTACATCTCATCTCCACACGTTACGGTCAAGCTCAAGAGCCCTTTTCTTCATTTCATCTTATAAATTAATCCCTTTAGTACCTTTACAAATTTTCTTCCGCAAAGGAGGAGATCAAACACTCCTCACATGGAATACCACAGCTCCCACACATGTGGGAGATGTACAACTCCCACACATGCACGGGGGTGAAACAGGGATTCAAACCAGTGACAACAACTTTGCTGGAAGAAGTCGCGACTGAGCTATGCTCCATTGGTATGTTTTTCTTTACTTTATCATGAAATTTCATAATTCTCATTTTCTACTATTCCAAATTCTTTTTGATGAAGTTCCCTGAAAATATATATATTATTTCTCATAAATACAATTCTCAGGCCACTAAAATCTGGACAGCTATCGTTAAACAGCTATTGAACTGAAAAAAATTGCAGAAACAGCATTTGGCCTATTGGAACTGCTAACCTGGAGCACTAAGTGAATCATACACATCTCTAAAAGAGGTGCAAAAGATTGTACATTTTGCCATCCACTAGTTTGTAACATGAGAAATCTTTGCTTAAAATGCTAAACCATCACACAAAAATTCTTCAGTGAGAGAACAAGGCACTAAACCGCAAAATTCAAGTTGCTGTTTGGGAACAGATTAAAAAAAAATTACCACTTCTTCCTACACGCCTTTTTGACATAATTTAATATCTTAACTACTGATGTAGGATGGGTAGAGAAGAAATAGAAGAAAGAGGAAGGAACCTCTATAGATGAGAAGTGAAGAAAAAAGGTAGAAAGAATAGATGAATAAAGAGAGAAGAACAAGAATAAGTAGAAGAAGAAGTAGAGAACACTTTTATAAATCTCAGAACTGATCCCCTTCAGAGCTTACAATGGCAGTATTTA
>JAXCLR010000105.1:36686897-36701620 GCA_035584095.1 Annona squamosa
TCCTAAGAATCTTCTGATATCTTTCAAAAATAACAAAATCAAATCTTTTTTAAACAGATTCTAAAATATTCTAGGAGGTCTTCTAAATATATCTAGGAGATCTTCCAAAATAGAAATACACATCCTAAAACAATCTAAACCCAAATTTATGAAAATATCTTCACGTCCCGCATTAACTACCTAACTACCCTACTTTTTCTATTATCCTCTACATTTCAATCATTTTTATAGTTTTTCATACAACTATCTATCTAACTCTATTCTCTTTACTCCTGGTTATTGCCCCCATCATATCGCATTATTTTTTCACTTTTTAAAAAAATTTCCCTTTCCAACTTTACTTTTACATCTCCCCAGAGCTGGCATTCTGAAATTTATGCAGAATGAAAATGGATGGAAAGAATTCCCTCAAATGCAAAGAAAAAAATATAATAAACAACAAAATATTCCAGAAAAAAGAGAACAAACTATGTGAGAGCAACCAAATGAGACAGACAACCACTAGAATAAGCTATGAATGGAAACCAAAAGAATCACTAAAAAAGCAGAACATTAAGCCCAAAAAAATTTGACAGCTAAACAAGATAACTTGCACTACTCGCCTATGAAATATCTTAGACAATGCTTAATTTTTTTAAAACAAAGGGTATGTTTGTTTTTCATAAAAAGTTTTTGCTCTCCATAACGACCATATTTTTTAATTATTTTTTCACATTTTCCTATACAACTACCCTAATCTTCAATCATTTCTGCACAACTACCCATACAACTATCATACCTATTTTAACTTTATTTTTTTTACTCTTCATTATTATCCCTACCATATCACATCATTTTTCCCATTTTAAAAACTTCTACACCAATAACTTTTCAGCAAAAGTTTTATCACTTCCCAACCACCACCCTCCACACAAACCCAAAAAAAAAAAACAACAAAGAAGAAGAAGGAAAGAGAAACAAGTCGAATGAGAAATAAGTCAAAGCTTTTGCACCTTGGATTGTAACAATGTAGATAATTTCCACTAATCCAACTAGCTGCTGGGAACATACGTTTTAATACTCCACCAGCAGTTTTCTTGCCACTTTCAGGAAGAGTGGCAGCTACAAAAATGTACTGCTTACTGCGAATGTAGGTTTTCCGAACCCGCCTCCAGTCTTTACTTTTATAAGAGCTACTTTTTGTCTCTCCATTCTCCTCCATTTTAACATCTTCAAGGTTAAAAGAATCCTCACCGTCATCCTCTTCGAAGGAGTTGCAAACGGTCTGAAGTTCCTCATCTTCTGTTAGAGAATCTACTGCAACATCCATGTTTAACTTTTCTGAATTCTCAAGTGTAGAGCCTTGAATCTTAGACAATTTTTTTTCATCAAAACGTAAGAAGTTTATGAGAGAAATGACTTGATTCTGAAAACTTCCACAGAGTAGCATGTCTGCTTCATCGAAAACCTGCCCAATTATGCATGAAATCATGAAAAAAGTCCCAGAAGAAAAATACATTATTCAAAAAATAAAATAAACAATTAATCAGAAGAATGTTGAACCATGCTTATAAGTTTGCATGCGGAAGAGAAGACAATTACCACATATTTCACATCACGTAGAAATCGCATCCTCCATCCCTTCTCTGGATTGTGGGCAAAGAGACAATTCAAAAGGGCAGCTGGTGTAGAGACAAGAATATCAGGTTGAACAACCGGCCAACCCTGAGATGAAAATGTTTTACTTCTTATAGCTATATAATCATTCAATGCCAATTTAAGCAGAACTTCCTATTTCAAAACTCATCGAAGTTGTTGCCAACATGAGATGTGTCTAATGTCCTTACTGTGAATTCATATAACTTTGTGATTAGATACCCAGACTGTCTATATGATACATCCAATAGGAAAATAGAACAACCCAAAAAATTCGTTATGATCTATTAGAGCTCCTACCAACAACTTGCAAATACGCATGATAAAAAAAAGTTTAAGCAAGCAATATTCCATGACTGCAGAATTGTGATGTTCCAATTTGGAAGAGTTCCAGAAAGGTTAGCCACATTGAACTAATGATCCATCACATCCTAACTGCAAGTCAACCCTGTGATGAAGTAATGATTCAATACATACATATGTACTAAGATTCGATAAATATAAATGTTTTGAAATAAGAGAAAATCATGTGATATGATAGGGGCAATAATGATGAGTAAAGAAAATAAAGTTAAAATAAATTGGTTAAATATATGGGGTAATTGTCTAAGAAGAAGTAAAAAAAAAAATAAATAATTAAGAAATAAGGTAGTTATAAAGAGTGAAAAGTTTTAGTTTGAAAGGTTTTTAGTATTAACAAACACACCCATCCATATATTCAGTTTAGGGTCCACTTGGAAAGACGAAAAAGTAAAAGTGTGAAAGTGGATACAGGAAATTTTTTAAAAATTTGAGAGAATAATATAATATGATAAGAGTAATGATTATGAAGAAAGAGAATAAAGTTAAAATAGGTAAACCAATTATATAAGAGTCCTAATCTTTTCCAGCCCAAAAACTTTTTTTTTATTTTTTTATGGGTAAGTAAATCTAGGTATATTAAATATATAAACCAAGTTTTATCATTTTTAGATGTTTTTAAGTATTTTTTTTTTGGATTTTTAAACACAGTAGCATTTCCGTAATTTTTTTATCTCAGAAAATTACGGAAATACCACTGTGTTTAAAAATCCAAAAAAAAATACTTAAAAACATCTAAAAATAGTAAAACTTAGTTTATAAATTTAATACACCTAGATTTACTTACACATGAAAAAAAATTTAAAAATTTTTAAAAAATAGGTTTTTGGGCCGGACGCAAGGAGGAGGTCGTGCATCCGGCCTGAAAAGATCAGGCGATATAAAAAGATGTCCAAAAACAATTAGGATGAAGATGTACTCTTAGAAAAATTATGGTAGTTAGGCCACTAAGATATCAAATTATATCAAAGTTTTTTTATTTTTTACATGTTACCAAATGGACATACCAAATTTTATCATTTTTGGATTTTGTTATATATTCTTTTATAATTTCAAAAATTAACCGTTTATAACCACCATATAACATTTAATGAAGGAAAATATTAATTTTTGAAATCATTAAAAATATGTTCAAAAAATGGGAAATTTGGCATACATAAATATTACATGTGGAGCCCACATAAAAATTGAAAAAGAACTCAACACCTATATCTATCAAAGCTTGGTATATATGTACGTATTGAATCCTTACCCATGGGATGGTGATAACTTGAAGGACTATAGGGTATATCACAGGCCAGCCATCGTGCATTTCCCATGTTAAATACTGCAGCTTCTGCCACATACAACAGTGACAATGGAAAAAGATACATCATATTACTCTTTGATGAGAAGCAAAAGGCACTTACATATTGCCCGCAGACAGCATTAACTTTTAGAAGAGGTTCTCCATGACTGCTGCAGAGACAGTTAGCCATGCGGACTACTTGCTCACATAACATGACATTTGGGCAAAGGACAAGAAGAAGTTTCCGCTGCTGAGCACACACTTGAGTCTCATTAGAAATGTCAGGTGAATCAGTGGGGACACATAACCTTTCGAACAAGGGAACTAGGTATCCATGTGTTTTCCCACTTCCAGTCTCTGCTGCGATTACCGTATCCTTACCTGAAAGTATAGATGGCACACAAGCAGCCTGCCCAGAAACAAGTAAATCCTGATAAATAAGATTAGACAATACTGCGTAATCTCTCACATGATGACAGATTCAAATGGAAATTAAAAATTAACAGGAAAAGAGTGACAGTTCTCAAAATATCCTCACTATATATATGTGTGTGTGTGCGCGCAGATCCTGCAGCTTAAGTGATCCCACTAATTGGAGAATCAGAAAAAACACAATGCCTCCCTTCAACCAAAAGCTTGCAAAATGGACAATCAAAGCAGATATAGCGACAATCATCTGATTAATGCTACTAAGCTAACAACTGTGATCAGTCAATCAGGCAGACTTACAATGACTTGGATTCATGAAGATCAACAGCATGTAAGCATGATCAAACCATTTTGTGAGTAATTGCAACATGGAGACAAGCAAGAGTTTTCTGAAAACATAAGCAACCCTGGGTGACCTGGATCAGTCATGAGGCAAGGCTGCAAGCAAGACAAGAAAGGAAGACGCATGTCAGCCAAGCATGTTAGCTGAGTGCTGGGGAAGGAGCTGGGCGAGGAGCCGATGACTGTGTGTGGCTTAGTGCACGACTGAGCAAGTAGCCCGGACCCTGGAGCACAATCTAGGAGAACAACCTACCAGTGCAGTCCAATGTCTAAGCCAGTAATCTAGAGAAGTGGACAAGGACTAGAGGTTTAATTGGACCAAGAAATAGCTTAAGGGTGTGTTTGGGAAGTGATAAAACTTTTGGATTAAAGGTTTTTTGTGTAGAAGTTTTTGAATTTGAAAAAAAATGATGTGTTATGATAGAGGTAATGATGAAAGGTAGGGTAATTGTATAGCACATGTGAAAAATGATTAAAAAAATAAGATATTTATGGAGAGTGAAAAGTTTTAAATTGAAATTTTTTGGTGTTAAACAAACATGCCCTAAGAACGATGGTTGTCCAGCACTCTATGAGCCAACAGCTAAACTAGAACCAATTATGAACAGGTGATAAGGGTAGTTAGCCCTTTTCTCAGCAACAAACTAGAAGCTACTATGGCTAATTAGTTACATCTTTTACAGGCTAAACTAGAACTTTGGTACAACTAGAGCATAGCAAACTGGGCAGTCCACAAGGACAACATAGGGATAGACTAACTAGTTGGACTAGGGGTCCAACAGGAGTTAAACATTTGAAGATCACACATATTGGATCCAAAAGGAGCTGGACAGGCGTAATCTCTCACAGATTAGATGTTGCACATTAAGAACATCTATAAGTTATTACATGGCTAATCAGCCAACTTAAGGAAAAGCCTGTATGAGTAGAGGTAGCATTAGAAACCACCACTAGTCAAGCAATCTATCAGCCACCGGAACCGCCACTGTATTGCACAGAAGGAACTTGGTCTTAATCAAACAAGGTGGATCAGTTGGCAACAGAGAATAAGATTAAAGGCTCATGGGCTTCAACGAGTAGCTGTGAAGAGAGGAAAGAAAGATCGAATTGATTTATTGGTTAACTAGGAATCTTTACCTAAAATAGATGCTTTTGAAGTGGTTAGAATTAGTAGATGGAAGAATGAAGATGGCCGATTGGAACTTGGCTATGAACAATGTCATCAATAAAGAAGACAATCAACATGGAATTTTTTCAAAAAGCTAGTTTTGGGGTAGAATTTTGGTGGGGCATCAAACAAAAAGTGATGAGGGGTATTTGGTTTTTACCTTTTAGGTTTTCAATTCAATTAGGTTTTCGGGCTAGGTTTGTGTACACAAAATCAACCTAGACTATTATCCGGCTTGTGTTCAACCCAAACTACTGATTCTCCAAATCAGAAGCTTGAAATTTTTCGGATTAGGTACACTAAGGTTAGGTTAACCGAACCAAGTTGCACCTCTACGCAACAATGATTATATATTCTGTTGAAACTAGCCTAAGAGAAGTCTATCTTATTATCATCATCACAATTGGCAGACTAACAAAACACATAACAAGACATCAGTCTAAAAGTCCCAATTTCTTTTGTTGCTTAAAAGCTATTTGTTAAGCATCTGGAAGTTATAGCTGATATGATTAATTATGTAAATCATTTTCCTGTTATGGAGGCTATAGTTGATATATTTGGATATGATTTGTAAACAGAGATCAGTTGTTAGAAATTCTGTGTGTAAATATATGTATTATTTATTCAATGTTAATAAAGAAATATTTTCAACTCAAATTTATTATGGTACAGAGAGCACTTTCTGTGACCTCTACAAACACTTGTTGGGGGTAACAACAGCAGCAATAAAACGAATAATGTCAATGTCTATTCTTCAACTGATTCAGCCAAATCATCTAGACGCATATGCCATTTTAGTGCCTCTAGTAAAATATCTCTCTGCCTCTCTACCATCTTTCCTTCATCATTTAGATAGCCCATGTTGCTTGCTGCCATTGCTTTTCCACATCAAGAAGAAGAAAGTGTTTGGCCACCACAGTGCTTCCTGGCAGTGTAAGCAAGATGCAAACAGCTTATCCAAAATGCTGAGCAACTGGCAGAACCACAGAAGTACCCGTGCAAGCAAACAAAGCCTTAGTTTATCAAATCTTAGTGGCAGATATTTTCACACTTGGAGCCATGCTGTGTATATTGCTCTGAAGCTAAACACAAGTTGGGTTTCATCAATGGCAGCATAACCCGAGCCATCACTGATTCTCCTCATTTCCTTCAACGGGCTCAATGCAACAGCATGGTTCTCCCATGGATTGTTGTGTTATCCAAAGACCCAACAACTATAACTCCAATATGCTTATCTAAAACAAAAGAAAAAAAATTATTTTAAAAAAGAACAAATATGCATGAATGGTTAGATCATTTACATGTTGCCTCCATGTCACATCAGGGCTTACCCAAGACAACACATATCAAACATGGGGGGGGGGAGGGGGGGAAGAAGAAACCTTTCTCACCAGACTTCCAACAGCAAGATGAACAATCAAAACAGTAGGCAACAGTACGGAGTGGCAAGGAGTCATCACTGAATTATTGTACAACGAACTGAAGGTAGTATTCAGACAGCAAGGTTGCTAATTGAGCTTTTCTACTAGAAAATATATGTACTAAATCGCTAGATTCGGTATCCTTTTTCACCCCATAGAAACGGGAGAACAACACTTACGCAAGAAAATCATTAATTCACAAATTCCTGAATCCGAGAATGTAATGGGTCAGTGGCATCGGAACATGCATATACAAAAAGCAGTAAATGGTTGAAATCTAGTAAAGCATCCGAACACCTTTCCATGGGGGTGGGGTAAAGAAGTTTACAGATATCACAGCTTCTGGCGGGCATGAGAGATAGCTCACCTGAACTTTAGAAGGCCTGTGAAGTCCAGCATCAGACAAAGCTCGGGAGAGGTAGTCAGAAATCCCAAGAGATTTCCACGTGACAGATTCATCCACAAAAAAGCTTTCTCCTCCTGCTGCTGCATCGTCCTTCCTTTCTTGGAGGGCGCTGGCACTGGCGGAAGCTCTGTAAGCTCTATTTTGAATTTCGTTGAAACCTAAGCAGCGCGTGGGCGAAAAGAAGGAGATAAGAGAAGAAGGAAATGGTGATGACGATGTGGATGAGAGAAGACGGGGAGGAGAGAAAATAGGGGGATATGAAGACAGAAGCTTGCAGCTGGACTGGAGCACCGAGACATGGCGGCAGCAAAGCATTGCCTGTCGCTGCTGTTCCTCTTTCACGGCGGAGAGAGAGAAGCTGCAGGACTACTGAAAACAGAGCAGGTTCTGTAAAACCCTTTTTTTGCCGCGTGTGGGGGTTTAAGGGGCTGTCCCATGTTCTACGTCATGGGTTCCCACTTCCAATCGCACGTTCGCACCACTCAATTCGGGCGAAGCCGGATGACCGTACGAGATCCATCCTATTCTTCGCAAATTAGCAAGGGACCTGATATACCGGGTACTTTTTAACCCATTTTTTTTATTTTTCAAAAAAAATTATATAACTATTAATGTAAATATATTTAATATGTGTATCAAGTTTTACTATTTTTAAAAAATTTTACTTTCAAATTTTACAAAATATATTTAAAAACTCCAAAAATAGTAAAACTTGATACATATGTTAAATACATTTAAATAAAAAGTTGTATAAAAAAAGTTTTAAAAATATAAAAATGAGTTAAATGCCCTAGATGCACTAAGGCAAAGTGTACACAACAGAATTTATAATGGGATGGGGACTCAAAACATGACGGAAGTTATATATAAATTGATATTTAAAAAATAGCATGGAAATCGGGAAAAATACCCTTTTTGTGCATCTGATGAAAAAAATTTATCTCCTCAACCCTTCTCATCTCATTCCATTCATAAGTGGGTTTGACAAGTTTCACCTAATCTATGATAAACACAGCACTTGTTTCAAAAGCATTTAAAAACCTTCCATATGGTTGCTAGTTTGATGTACAAATGATTGACTTTGAGTTTGTATAAAATATTAGAGTAAGGTTTATATGATTCCAAGTTGTAAAGTTATTAGCCTATATACTTCCGTCAGATACCTAGTTATGCAAGGTAAGTAATAAAAAAATTTTAATGTGACATAAATAAAATAAAATTCTCCACTTTTAAGAAATTTTTTTGAATTTCTCAAACTATTATTTATTTTCGATAAATGTTTTACGTTTTGAATATCATTTTTTTCTTTTACATTCTATTTCTCTGTCTTATTCAAGTCTTTTGTAGAAATTTGTTCGTTTAATTACCAATCTCAAAGTTGACTATGACAAGTTAGATTACTTTACATGTGAATGAACTAAGCTAAAGAAAACATGGCCCAACTTTAGTCATGATTTTACTTCTGTTTATATTTATTATTCATTGATGCTGATTGAATTTCATCCTTCGTGAATTATAAATGATAATTTAATTCGCATGTCTTTCATATTAATACCATACTTTTCTCCATGCTGTGAGGATTATGTTGTACTTGATTATAATATTGGTTGGCTTTTTGTATAAAAATACATCAAAAAAGTTTAAACTTTATTCCTATATATGATGTTCTATATTAACCAATGACTTGGTGAAATTTATTATCTACTTTGTCTTTTTTAGTCTAGTTTTTCTTCAAATTTTCTTGACAATTGTATGTTGATATTTTGATTAGAATAAGTTTTATTATTGATGAATTTAGTGTTTTAAATGTTGATGATGATAAGTTCATATTATGAGAGTAGACCAAACAGGGGAATGGGCAATACGAGGAAGGCAGCAACATCACGAGTGGTAAGAGAATAGAGTCAGAGGCACGAACCACACGCTTAGAGGAATAATATACACAATAGGGATCCCCACCTTGGGCATGTTAGCTCAAGCCTCGGGACAAGATATGGCCCCAAGCAAGATTGGATCTCTAAGATGGCCACATGCGGCCACTTAGGGAAGGGGGTTAGAGATTAGAACAACATAATAGATCAAGATAGCTCAGTAGAGCTCTCGACTAGCCGGGGCTCACATACATGTGACCACGGTGATGGGTCTAAAGCAAGGATAAATAGGGGCTTGAACATTGTAAATTTTGTCGAATCTTATAACATCTCTTCTTGAGAATTTAATAGAGGCTTGCTCCACCATTAATGAGGCCCTGTCCACAATAGCGACAGGTTTCTTTCCTACCCAAGAGCATGTTGGATTCCTCGTTAGCAGGTTGAGTCCCACCAATTCATTTCGAATGATTTTTGTTTTTCTTTAATTGCATCTTCTAATGCATATGTTTGATATTCAAAATTAAGTTGGGCAAGAAAGAATGATTAGATTAGCTAGAGAAGTTTACTAGAGTTAGTCACTAAAACTGATTTGTCTATTTGTAAGTATTGTTTGATTGAACAATAAAAAAGTCTTGTTTGATTGAATTGGAGAATTAATGAAAAAATCATTCAGCCAAGCTACTAAAGCTAAGTTTCCTTTGCAATTAATTCATTCTAACATATGGTTCACTAAATATGAAGGAAGAATATAGATCTACATTTTTCATCAAATTTATAAATGAATGCATGTGATTTAGTAGTATTTTCTTGATCTTCCATAAGTTAAAAACATTATAATGCTTAAGACTTTATTCTAACATGGTAAGGAACTAATTAAAAAGATATATCAAAACTTTGAGAACTAACCATGGTTCTGATTCAATGTATGTTCTCACCATGGTTCTGATTCAATGTATTGGTCCATATGTAAGAGATTCTAGCTAGTTGATTTTCCATATAATTTATCGGCAATGTAAATAGAAGATTTTAGATTTGATGTTTAGGAAAATATTCTCGTAATCTACTTTCAAACTTGATTTGTATAAGCATGTACTAAAAATCTGCAAATATAAATCACATAGATTTAAGGTAATTGACATACCTTACAAATCATTAGGCTTGTTGAGTTTCAATCTTTGTCATTTGACATGGATGTCATGTAGTCTACTAGTGCCTACCACATAAACTGTACAATCGAGATTTCTAGGCACAAAAATGACGACCTTCCCAAGAATTTTAGCTAAAATAAAATAATGTAAGGGAGAAGTTGGGGAAACACAGAAAAATTAACTTGAATCTAGGAGCACAAACTTTTTAAATGAGGTAACTCTTATATAATGGTTCCTCCACTTAAGGGGAGTTACACAAATCTCCCAAGTGGATTTAATTGCCTTATGTAACTTCTCTCCGCAAAGGATGGGAACGTATGTGACAGAGAAGCTGTTTCACACCATAGATTAGAAAATTTTTTTGTAATTAATGCAGATTGGTTTTGTTGCAACTTTTGAGGAAGAAGACTACCACAATAGGTGAGAGGTCAATGATGAAAATAACAAATGTCTTCTATTTCTAAGGTGGCATTGCTCCACTAGCTCAAAGGGAGATGATGATTCAACGATACAACGGAGATGAAGGTAATCATTACTAAAGTGAATATACATCAACTTTTATATTTATCTTATTTGTTGCACCACCAGCCATTGCCCTCCTCACAGCATCACCTCAACCATCTGAGTGATTTTTTTGTGAAACCTCGATTTTAGACACATATATAAAACCCTAGAGTTATAAACCCTAGGTAATATATTAGGAAAATATACATTCATGAGTGTAAAAATATGTGGGAATAGAGGTAAAATAATTAATTATGAAATTTGGATGAATAGTGCATATGAATAGTGCACGTGAATAATAACCCTGGGATTAAGACACATAATTAAGAGTTAATCACTTGGATTAACTTAATCACAAAAAGACGAAAAATGAGATTTATGCACTAAAGGACGAAATAGCAATACTTTTTAATTTTCATCAAAAAAATTCATCAAAAAAGTAATACTTTTTAATATTTTAAGAAAATTTTGAATTTTAGTGAAAAAATAAAGAAAAATTCATAAGTTGCAATCCAGACGTTGGATTTTGATGAAAATTTTTATGGATGGTTAAAAATCTATGATGAACATGATGAATGGTGTAAGATGTGATGAAAATCATGAATTGAGGGTCAAGATGAAATGTTGTTTGGAGATAAAAAATGTAGCCCACCTTTTTCATTAATTATATTTGACTTTGGGGTTAATTTTAATTAATTAAAAAATTCAAAAAATTAATAAAAGCTGCAATAGCTACTTGGGCGTAGGAGAGGCTTGACTTTTGGGCCAATATTCAATGGTCCAAAATCAATCTTATCAAAAATCAACGATTGTGATAAATTAACTTTAAAATAATTAATTTTAATAAATAAAAATTGTAAATAAATAGGGACTAGCTAGGGGCGGGAGCTGCTGATTAGGGTGGCTGTACAAAGCTCAAAATATTGTATGGAATTTGGAATTAAATACCTTGAGCAAGAGGGTAAATTGCAAATATGTGAAAATGCAATACTCTAAATAGGGGATGCATTGGACGTCCAAGGCAGTTCAAATCCAGCGCCAAGTGAGCAAAAATCAAGCCAAAACCTACCCCTCAAGTTCTAGCCAAGAGAGAAGGGAAGAGAAAAAGAAAAAGAGAGAAAGAGAGAAATAGGAGGAGAGTTCTCCACTTAAGATAAGGGAATTCTTTCCAAATTTTTTTGGGTGTTAAGTAGGGTAAAACCATGCTTAAATAATGCCTAAGGATGAGAAAATAAGTATAGTTACCATGCCAAATTGAAATTATGCCTAAACATCGAAAATTTGGAGCGAAGATAGAGCATTCGGAAAAATAATGTATGATATGTATAAATAATGCTCCAAAATTGCTACATGATGATTTGGGATAAATAATAATGATGGTTATGATGTTAGAATGATGATATATTAATCTCATAATTTTTAGATTTAAGGATTATGCTTTAGTGAAATTATGTTGATGTTTAGTATATGGAGAAAATGATTTAATTAGCCAATTTAATGATGATAAATTCAAAATTCATGAATTTTTCCATGATATACTAAACATAAGCTATGTTATAGTATTTTTTATTTTTGAAAAAAATGTCAATTTTTGTAACTCGTGAACGGTAACCCACGTTGCTGTGAACAATAACCTCGGTTGAACAGTAAACATGAACAGTAACCCATGAACAATGATCATGAACAGTAACCCATAAACAGTTATCATGAACAGTGATGATTAATAGTACTATGAACAGTAAAAACGTAAATTGGGTAGAAAAAATGAGATTATCTTAAAGAATATATAGATGAAATTTTTAAAAGAATTTATGGATAAAAAAATCCATATAAGAAGGTAATGATCAAGTATCTTTATAAGATTAACTTTTATAGGAATGAAGTGATGAATGATTATAAATCATGCATAGGAAGCAATTTAAAATATGTAATGATATAATAAAATATCATTTTTCCTTCTATAGGAAAAGGAAAGAAAAAGGTGAAGGACATAGACTGAGAAGGTAAGCAAGCAAACTTTTTGAAAATGATTTTATATATTTTTATATTACAACCATGTAATATGTCTGAATTGCTTTATCATAAGCAAATCCTTATGGAAGTAACGAAAAATGTTGAAATATGTGGGAATTGCTTTATCATAAACAAATCCTTATGAAAATTAGGAGAAATGCGGAAATGGTTGCATTATAATGGAGAAAGGAAAATCTTGATTTTCAAATAATATTTAGTTTTATCGAATGAATTTAAAATAATTTATTAAAATATTTTGAAGCAGATTTAAGGAAGTCCAACCGATAATCGATTTGAATGAAGACTTTTTTAAAAAGTAATGACCAGAGGATCATACAAGTTTACCTTCATATAGAAGTAACCCATGTGGCATATGGACAAAGAATATGATATCGTATGAAAAATGAATTATGTGTTTGTATATCCTTTGTTCATGGAAAACCCAGAAATGGGAAGAAAAATGTTTACAAAGTTTTTTATTTTTAAATATTAAAATATTTTTCAAAATCGTTTTACTGATCAAAAATTATTTACAAATATTTTAGCAATGTTTCGAATTTATTATTTTCTAAAAGTTTCCTTCAAATATTTCAAATGATTTAGAAATGTGTTATTAAAATTATTTAATGTTGGTCATCCCTACAAAATATTTTTATTAACTTGTTAACTTGGGTTGTGCCAAATTTTTAAGTTAGAAAAGAGAATACAGGCCGAGGTCTGTACTATTTTGAAATGACATGCTAGCATCAAGTTTTGAAAAGGACAAGTCATAGACTAAGGTCTGTGGAGTTTTATAAAAAGCATGCTAGCATAAGAATGTGGAGAAAGGAATATGCACATGAGTTATGTACTAACCCAGAAATTGATCTAGATAATAAAGCCCTGGCTGATAAAGGTAAAAGGCCGCATACCCAAAAATTCATAGAGAATGAGAAGCTTAAGAAAAGAAAAATTGAAACTCAGGTTGTAATTATACCTAAGATAGTTGTACCCTTACCTCGAATGGCTGAAACCCTAAAACAGGATGATCCTTCAATCTTAAGAAGACCCTCTATATGGACTGAGGTTGTTATTTTAAAGCCTAAGACATCACCTATTAACGTACCTAAAGCCATGAATGAGTTCAAAATTGCTAATATACCGAAAGTCGTGGATGAGTTCAAAGCTGCTGATGTACCTAATATTACGAATGTGCTCAAAACTATGGATTAGTTTGAAGTTGCTAATGTACCCAAGGCTGCAGATGTGCCCAAGGTAGTAGATGTACCAAAAACTATGGATATGCCCAAAGTAGTGAACGTACCTAAGACTGTTGATATACCTAAGTCCATGGGCGAGTCTTTTGCTATACCCAAGTCAAAGGTAATAGTTGAACCTAGTCCAGAGCTATAGAAGAAAATTTTTTCTATTTAAGAACCTAACCCAGATGTTGTCTATACTGAGGCAGAGACTTGAGAAGTACTCTCTTTGGCTACTCACAAGCTACCTTCTATGCGATCACAGGGTCGAGATGTACAGACTAGAGTTGAGTCTAAAAAAGCCTACGCTAAGAAAGATCCAAAGATTTTTTATGACTGACGACCCATTTTAACTAAGTTGACGCATTATTTTTGTAGTACCAATGAACATAAGTTAAGGTAGGAGTGGAAATTAGGGTTGGTCAACTCGTGACCCAGCTTTGACCTGACTCATTTTTGGCTGGATAAAACTAATATATTTTTGACCCGGTACAGGGATGGGTCAATAATTTTGATCCAAACTCAAAAATAGGGTTGGGGTGGGTCAACCATGTCCTTACTCGAAGAGTTTGACCCGCCCTGCATATATTAATTTATTAAAAATTATAAGTTTACATTTAAATATTATTATTATTTTCTTTCAAAATTTTCCATTTTTATAATCAACTTTATCAACAATAGAAGAATCAATTTATTCAGAAAGAAATATAAGAATCAATAAAAAGAATTTGTACATATATAACCCTTATGTGTAATTGTATATTAACATATTTTAATAAATTTATTCTGCATTTTCAAATGTTTTATTTTCTTAATTATGTAATTTTTAATAATTAGTGAAATATTGAAGCATATAATATTTAAATTTAGTATAGATGTATACTTATGTTTGATAGGTAT
>JAXCLR010000105.1:36701788-36722014 GCA_035584095.1 Annona squamosa
AAAAAATAGGATCAGGGTTAGGCAAACCTTAACCCGGTATTGCCAGCCTCAATTCCTACCCCTAAGGTAAGGCATGTCCATATGGTAGCCAATTTTATTTCCTATGTCACTTCTCTGATCACCTTAAGAAAAATTATCCTTTTAGCAAATCTGTAAATTAGGTTGTAATATTTTTTATTTATATAATAAAAGTTAAGATTGTTCATGCTTGCTTAAGAACATGTATTAAAATCATATTCTCTTTTATGCCAAAATAGAAAGTAATTCTGACGATTCAAATGCCCAAACTGGTCACCCAAAGCAATATCTTAGTAAAAAGTTACAAAAGAAGCAGACTAAGGACCAACCAGAAGCTGAGCCTAGAAAGAGACCCAATAAAAGGAAGGATAAAACTCTAGTTGAATCCCTTGCCTTTGCAATGTTTTAGGTAGAGACTTTTTGTTCATAGGAACGGATGCAAGCATAGCTAGAACAAATTGTTCAACAGCAATCATCAGTAGTGTTGAGAAACCAAGAGCATCTTCACTACTAGCATGATGAACATTAGTCTACTGTTAGTATGCGTGGGAATTGAAAGAAGGACCAGATCAAAACCTAGATGCTCGGATTTTAGAAGGGAAGTTGAAATTTAGTAGGCAGAAAGAAAGGGAGGTTTGACACAAGGTAAATAGAGGGGCTAGTAATAAAGCTCAAGGAATAATTGTAGAAAGTCTAAATGTTGCAACCGTGGGTTGTCCTGAATAGTGAAAAATATATCGACAAGATGCTGATGGATTCCATCATTAAAAACCTTCATCCTTTGTCGGTGGTGATTGCTTAGCTGCCGAGCATTGGATCAAGACGATGGAAAAGGTTTTTGACTTCCTAGGTTGTGACGACCGTTAGAAAATTTTATTTACTCTGTTCAAACTCGACGGAGAGGCCTATCGATGGTGGAAGACATAACAATGTGTCTTCAATAGTAGGAAAGAAAATGTGACTTAAGATAAATTTAAAGAATCCTTCTTTGCCAAGTTCTTTCCATCCTTTATTAGAATTTTTAAAGCCCAAGAGTTTGCCAAATTGAAGCAAGGCATTATGATGGTAGCCGAGTATGAAACAAAATTCAACTCTCAACTTCAATTTGCTCCAAGCTCAGAATGAGAAGAAGATAGTTAGATCTAGGAGTTTGAGGACAGTCTGGCTAAAGGTATACGTGGTCGAATAATACTTTGCCGCAATAAAACCTATGGTGATGCAGTCGGCAATGCTTTCTTAATTGAGAGTGATACTGCTGAGCTTGATAGGCGTTACCTAAAAAGAGAACGATCACCAGTGAGGGATTGTTCAGGAAAGAAGCAGGTCGGACAGTCTTCTTCAGGATAAACTAGAGTTGAGGAAGGTGTAAAGAATGGAGGATTTCAAAAGGAAAAAAAGAGTCCTTAAATGTAATAGATGCGAGAAGTTTCATACTGGACTTTGTAAATGCTTCAAGTGCGAGAAGACTGGTCGTCGGCCATCAAACTGTGTCATGGGCTTCATGTGCTACAACTGTTGACAACCTGGTTACATCATTAAGGAGGATTGTCTAATAGCCAAAAATGTCTGACAACCGCAACAGTAGAGGCAAAATTATTAAGTTGGCAGACCAATAGGACAACAGTACCAAGGTAGTGGTGGGCTGTAGCTAGTTGTACCAGCTCAAGCATAAGTCCATGCCCTAATACCCGAGTAGGCCCAAACATTAATGGAGACACTGACAGGTATTGTTCGTCTCTGTGGTATTCTTGGTTAAGTATTATTTGACACAGGTGCAGATAACTCTTTTCATGCGACAGCATAGGTTGGAAGTCACGGAGTTAACTTGGGATGTCCGAATCATATCAACTATTGGGGGTAGTTTATTAGCAAGACATGCTTGTATAGCTTGTATCCTAGAAATTGAAAGTTTAACCATCCTAATAGATCTTTTAATCATACCTATGAAAGATGTAGATGTTTTTAGTTAGCTAAGTGGGCACATGGAGTTTATTCTTATGAGTGTTGTGTCAGCTTGTGAGGATGCGATGAGTAAGGTATTAATTTCAAAGAAAGTCAAGTAGTAGTACCTCACCTCATATAAGATTTTTAGGCTGAAAAACTTCTTAAAAAGGTTGACAAAGATGTCTTATTTCAGTTCTAGCAATAGAGGATAAAGAGGTTAAATTTGAAGACATTCCCGATTGTTCATGGATTTCAAGGTGTGTTTCTAAAGGATTTGCCGGGAGTATTCCAAAAAGATAAATTGATTTCATCATAGAATTGATGCCTAGTACTACTCTAATTTCAAAGGTTCCTTATCGAATGACTCCTGCAAAATTGAAAGAATTAAAAATATAGTTGTATGAGCTTCTTGGTTTAGGATTTATTTGACCTAGCAAGTCACCTTGGGGAGCACCTATGCTTTTTATAAAGAAGAAAGATTGCAGTATAAGGTTGTGCATCGATTACAAAGATTTGAATAGGGTGACAATTAAGAACAAATACTCACTTCCCCAAGTTGATGATCTCTTTGATTAATTACAAAGTGCATCAGTCTTCTCCAAAATAGATCTACAGTGAGGATATCATTAGTTAAAAATTCGGGACGAAGATATACCTAAGACAACATTTAGAACCCGATATGATCATTATGAGTTTTTATAATATCATTCAGAGTAACTAATGCCCAACCGTATTCATAGAACTTATGAATAGGGTATTTCGACAGTTTTTAGACAAATGTGTTATGGTATTTATTAATAGTATTCTAGTGTATTTCAAAGGAGAGACATAACATGTTTATCATATAAGGGAAGTACTACAGATTCTAAGAGAACATAAATAATATGTCAAACTCAAGAAATGTGAGTTTTGGATGAATAGTGAGACCTTTGTAGGTCATGTGGTTAGCAAGGACAAAGTGTTTGTAGACTTAAAGAAGATAAAAACTAGAACCAATTGGGGTAGACTGACTACAGTAACTGAAGTTAGAAGTTTCTTGGGTATGACAGGATATTATCGAAAATTTGTGAAAAATTTCTCAAGCATAGCAGTACCATTTATTGGGTTAACCTATAAGAATGCTAAATTTATCCGATCAGATGCTTGCAAAAGAAGTTTGCAAGAATTGAAGAGTTGCTTAACTTCTATACCTATTTTAGCCTTGTTGATTACTGCCGAAAGCTATGTGGTATATAGTGATGCATCTAGGAAGGCCTCGGCTGTGTACTTATGCAGTAAGATAGAGTAATTGCTTATGCGTCTAGACAGTTAAGACTTTATGAACAAAATTATCCTACCCATGACTTGGAGTTAGTTGTAGTGGCATTTGCTTTAAAAATATGGCAACACTACTTGTATGGGAAAAAATAAAAATTTTTATGGACCATAAAAGTCTGAACTATATTTTCTCTTGAAAAGAGTTGATGCTTTCGATAGAGAAGATGATTGGAGTTACTAAAGGACTATGATATTAGTATTCAATATCACTTTGGTAAAGCATAGCTGATGCTCTAAGTCGTAAATTTTGTCTTGTAGTTTGGATTACTCAACAGTTGCCTTTGAAATGAGAAATTCAATCAACCTTGACTGATTGGATAAAGTAAACTCAGAGGCAAGATAAACTTATTCTTCACATTTTAGAAAAGTTGAGAAATGAAAATCCCTCTGATTTTGGTTGCAGAATTAATGGTACATTACCTTTTCGAAGAAGGTTAGTTGTGCCTAAAGATGACATGCTGCAATAAGAAATTTTAGAGAAAGTCTATTAGTCTAAGATTTCTGTACATCATAGTGTTACTAAGATGTACAAAGATCTGAGACAAAATTTATGATGAAAAAGGCCGCGAGTTGAATGTGCCAAACTTGTGTCTCAGTGCTCAGTATGTCAGCAGATTGAAGCTGAACGGAAAAGACAAGTCAGATTGTTGCAATCTTATAGTGAAAAAGGTCGCGTGTCGAATGTGCCAAATTTGTGTCTCAGTGCTCAGTATGTCGGCAGGTTAAAGCTGAACGGAAAAGACAAGTCGGATTATTGTAATCTTATAGTGAAAAAGGCCGCGTGTCGAATGTGCCAAATTCGTGTCTCAGTGCTCAGTATGCCAGCAGGTTAAAGCTGAACGGAAAAGACAAGTCAGATTGTTGCAATCTTTAGAAATACTAGAGTGAAAATGGGAGCACATTGCCATGGACTGTGTGACCGCTCTCCCTAGGACGCAAACTCGTTGTGATGTTGTGTAGGTAGTGGTGGATGGACTTACCAAATCTACTCGCTTCTTACCCTATCACATGACCTTTAGAATGGATCAAATGACAGGCTTGTACATGTGGGAGATTGTTCGTTTCCATGGTATCTTTGTTTCTATTGTGTCAAACAAAGATCGATGGTTTGTTTTTTATTTTTGGCAAAAATTACAAAAGTGTATGGGAACAAAGTTGCGGTTGAGCACTGCATATCACCTGCAAACGGATGGTCAATCTGAAAGACTAGAAGATTTATTGAGAACTTGTGCCTTGGATTTTCCTTGTTCATTGGATGAGCACTTGTCTTTGGTTGAATTTGCATATAACAATAGTTATTAAGCTAGTATCAGTATGACTCTATTTGAAGCTTTGTATGGAAAAAATGTCGAACGCCTGTCTATTAGGAAGAAATTGGTACACAACAACTTTTAGCTCCAGCCTTGGTTCAGCAAGCTATTAATATGGTTCGAGTTATTAGGTGACAATTGGAAGCAACACAAAATTGCCTGAAAAAGTATATTGATGGAAAATGAAGAAACCTGCAATTTACAATAGGCTAGTTAGTCTTCTTAAAAGCCTCTCCCACCAAAGGTGTGACTCGTTTCAGGGTGAAATACAAATTATCTCTTCGATATATCAGACCTTTTGAGATATTGAAAATTATCGGCAGTGTTGCCTATCGGCTAGCATTGCCTCTTTCACTAGTAAATGTTCATAACGTCTTTCATATCTCACATTTAAGAAAGTATGCAGCCGATTTGACTCATGTTTTGTCAGTAGAACAATATCAGATCAAGAAAGATTTGACTCATCCAAAATGTCCTATTCGAATCTTGGACACTTGCGAGAAGCAATTAAAGAAGAGGACAATTCAACATTTCTAGTGCAATTGAGCAACCATAGTGAGCGAGAAGCTACATTAGATCTAGAGGATGATATTCCCAGACTTTGCCCTAAATTGTTCAATGACCTATCTTGACTATTGCAAGTTTTGATGATAAAACTTTATAAGGTGGGGAAAATATGAAATATTGAAAAAATAATAATAATTTAAGTTGACTGGTCAAAATCCACGTAGGGTATCCTAAGTGGCAAGAGTAAACTTTTTGACCAACTGGGTCAGATGGGTAATAATGGGCCTTGCCTAATTATTATTTAAAAATGTTGCGAGTTATATTTATATTTTTATTGTTGAATATTATTTCAACAACTCGTGTAGCTTGGTTGGCATATACAGGTGGTCCAGTGGTCTTAGAGGTCTAAGGTTTGAGTGGGGGCTTTGCAGAAAAAATTAATTTGTGCACTTCTGCCTTCCTAGGCATGTGGGCCTCACAGGATAAAATAAGATAAATATCACATCGGATAAGATGAGATCAGAATTGAAATTTAAGTTAAAAATGATAATATTTTATCTTTTATTCCTTTTCCAGAGTTTTAGGAAACTTATGAGAACCATTTTATAAAAAGAGTTTGAGAGTTGATGGATTTAGGTATCTATAGGTAAGGTTTAGGGAAGCTAGAGTTACGAGAGAAATTTTGAGGTAAATAGATTTTTATTTGAAAATTGATTTTGGGTTTCAATAAATATTTTGGTTGAATTTATTTATTGAAACAACTATTTTTAAATTAATTTCATAGAGATTTTATGATATATATATTTGGATGATTAGCATAAATAATTTTGTATGTCTATGGATTATAGGAATATAAAGTTATATGAAGAGATTCATGCTAAAAATTGATTTTCTAAGTTTTGGTACAATTATGCCAAATATTACTAGTTACATAATTGTTTTTACTTGATGTATATATTTTTGATGGTTATAATTATTTTAATTTTTGTTAAATATATATGGACAGTATTATAGGCACAAAAATT
Organism: Annona squamosa; assembly: GCA_035584095.1. Taxonomy (NCBI): domain Eukaryota; kingdom Viridiplantae; phylum Streptophyta; class Magnoliopsida; order Magnoliales; family Annonaceae; genus Annona; species Annona squamosa. The sequence continues at coordinate 36,707,910 of JAXCLR010000105.1, forward strand.
TGGGTTTAAACAGAATTTGGATTGTGAAACAAATTTGATCTGCGCACCAACTAACTAGAAGTTGATTTCATGCCATTTTTGGTAACCAATCATTGGTTGCTTTTGGAGCCATTAAATGATTGTGTTAGAGCATATGAGAATCTCGTCAAATGCTCAAGGACTAAGTCTTTTGAGTTAAAAGCAACCATTGTTTTTTTTTGTGGCTTTTAATGCTTTGATGTGTGTTTTTTGTTTTGATGCTTATGATGTCCGATTTGATTTTGGGGTTTTGGATGAAAAGCGATGGAAGCCAATACAACAATATGGACTAAGAGAGGGAAATGTCCAAGTGGGGCCCATCTGCAGTAAAGGCTATAATAATGTGGTTTAATGTAGGCCGTTCATTACATTTTGTTATGATTTATTCACTTGGAACTCCGATTTGAATGATTAAATAGTTCATCTATATATTTTTAGTGCTTCTGAACTCAATGGAAGGATTTGATTTTGCATTTAAAGTCTAATTTTTAAGATATTAAATTAAATAATTATTTTTAATTAAGTTTTAAGTGGACCATTATCTATTTTCGAATAATTTTCTACTTGCTAGTCATGTCAGAACTAACTTATTATTTTTACATGTGTAGCAAATCAAGTGAGACACTAAAGTTGACTTGCTTGAAGATTTTTCAAGAATAGTTTCTTAATTTATTCAAAATTATTTAAAGGCATGTATTGCAAATAGTGGACAAATATATTTTTTTATTTGTGTCTTGGATTTAATAATGGGAAAATGATAAGTGAAAGTGGAATTTTTAATTTTTTATGCGATTATAATAATTAATTCAGTCATAAATGCATGATTGATCTTAAAAAATTGCATTAAATACACGACCCAGGTTCATTTTCTGGACCGGTATGTTACAAAAACACTATAGTCCTAATCTACAAAAATAAACAAGATATTTAAAATTATAAAAATTATCATAGAATAACAAAAATAAAGAAGATATTTAAAATTATAAAAATTATCATAGAATAAAACTAATGAGTTATACTATGAAATTATGGGAAAGAGTAATTGAACATAAACTAAAACAAGAAACTAATGTATCTGAAAATCAATTTAGTTTTTTGCTAGGAAAATCAACCACCAAAGCTATTTTCTTACTTAGATAACTATTTGAAAAGTATAGGAAAAAGAAAAAGAACTTATACATGATTTTTATTGATTTAGAAAAAACATATGATCGAGTACCAAAAAAGTTAATATGATAAGTGATGAAAAAGAATGAAATTAATAACAAGTGTATTGATGTTATTAAAGATATGTGTGGTGGGGCTATTACAAATATGAGGATCATAAGTGGAGATAATAATGTTTTTCCAGTTAAAACAAATTTATATCAAGGCTTGGCCTTAAGTCCTTACCTTTTTACCTTAGTAATAGATAAAATTACTTGATATTTCCAAAAAGAAATACCTTGGTGTATGTTATTTGCAGATGACATTATTCTAATAGATGAAACTAGAAAATGACTAAATTTAAAATTGAATAAGTGGGTAAATTCTAATCTAATGGTTTTAGAATTAATTGTACAAAAATTGAATATATGAAATGTAATTTTAATAATAATGAGAACACGGGTGAGGAACAAATTAAAGATTTTAGATCAAGTAGTTAAAAAAACTAATCACTTCCGATACTCAGGATCAATAGTTCAAGAGAATGAGGAAATTGAGAAAGATATAATACATAGAATTTAAGCATGATGGAAAAAATGACGAAGCGAATTAGGAATTTTATGTAACTGTTAAGTTCTAATTAAACTAAAAGGATAATTTTATAGGGTTGCGATTAGGCATGCTATGCTTTATGGTGGGTAGTTAAAAAACTATATATACATAAAATGAACATAGCAGAAATGAGAGTATTAAGGTGAAGGAGTGGTAAAACAAGAAAAGATAAAATTAGAAATTAAATAATTCCAAAAATCTAAAAGTAAGACCAATTGGTGATAAAATAAGAGAATAGATTAAGATAGTTTGGTCTTGTTAAAAGGAGGTCTGAAATGACACTGGTTAGGAGGACGGAGTCTATCAAAGTAGAAGGTAGTAGGAGAATGAGAGGAAGGCCCAAAAAAATATGGATGAAAGTAATTAAATAAGTTTTAAAAATACTACAAATTACTGAAATTTTAGTCTTACATCACCAAGAATGGTGCAAAAGAATTCATGTAGCTGAACTCATCTAGGTAAAAAATGGCTTATGATGATGATGGTGTGTGTTAATGATTGAATATTTTTGCTATAGCTTTATCAGTTTGATAAATGGATGTTCTAGCAAAATTTTCTTCGGGTCCTAGCCTAAATATTATTTGTTCATACTTCTGGTTTAATTGATCAAATTTTAGGACAATTTAAAGATTGGATTGCATAGTTGCATTACTTGTGGAATTGTCTACCTTTTTTTTTTGGATTTGATAGTCATATTAGATTCTTTGAAGTGATGATTGTTATTGTTTAGGGTGTGATTGAAAGGGCATTAGTTGGTAATGTTGTAGCTGTATTAGGTTATTTTGTGTAGGTTATGATAACTCTTATGAATCTTTAAGCATGGAGACCTCTATGCAGTCCAATTTTGCTTCCTTTATTGAGTGCTTGAATAAGTTACTTGCACTTTGAACTCAAGCTCATAATTAGACCACTTAGCCTATCATGCTATTGACTCATCATAAATGAAAAATTTTCACTCCACATCAGCTTAACCCATCACCATTTTAAGGTCATTCCATCTCTTCCTACCACTTCCTATGCACCTTCTCTACTTACACCCAACCTCACGTCATTTCCCCTATCACTTACTACTAGCTATTTCCCCTGCAACTTCCCATCACTTACCTCCTCCAACTCCTCTCTTACCCCAACTCTCCTCTCCTTAGATGCTTACACATTCTACAATTTCCTCCTAGCCTATTCACCCTTTTAAACTTCTCACCTATACTTATAGACTGTTTAGCCTAGCAATCATAAATAGCAAAATCTCACCTAACACATGTTTGTAGGAAGCATCGATCAGGAACTTGCCACAAATGTGAAAGGCTCCTTTTAACTTCTACTATTTTATCTCCATCCCCCAATGGCCTCCTTGATTGCATAGCATCCTCTTCAACAAAAGTTATAAGCATCTTTGTTCCAGTTGTTATCAAGAGCGCATTGGGGCTCACTGGTGTTCTAGAACCACGCTCACGTCATATGGATTTTGGTCTTGTTTCTTCACATGATGATGGATAGAGTAGGTTTCCTTTCTATTTTTTCTTTGAGCTATTCCTGATGGTTCCGAGCATGCTCTGTAGTCGATATCATTAGGCAATGGATGGTTCTTTACGCAACAACTATTTATAGTAAGCAACTTTGAATCAATTGGTTTGAGATTTGTAGGAAATTATTTATATTGATTTTTAATTTTATATTTTTTGTTTTATCTTTTTGATATTAATACTTCTAGACAACTGTATGCTTTTTCCTGAAATTTCGACTTCACCATTTTTAAATGTTATATGTTTAATTGTAGCATGCATAAATTTTCATGATATATTGAGTTATAAAAAATTCTTGTCTTTATAATCTGCAATTTATGTTAAACATTATGGATCCCTATCCAATGATTCCTCTATTGGAAGCTCGTATTTATTATTATTATTGTTGTTGTTGTTGTTGTTGTTTTGGAATATATATGCAGGCCTAGCTTAAGTTTTCCAAATATGCAATATTCAGGCCTAGCTTTAGTCTTCCAAATGAAAAATGCACTGTTGCGCACATGAACAATGCATTTTTCATTTTCATAATTTAAAAAATAAACATTAAAAATCATTAAAATGTAATAATTGCATATCGAAAAATTTAAATATCGTCTTGCGTATGTATTCCAAAAATTTTAAATACAATCTCCTAGGAGGGAGCATTGTGTCAGAATGTAAACAATATGAGATAATTTGTAATCTCAAAAAATATGTTGGCAAATCAACAATATTGACAAGAAATTATGGGTATATCCAAAAAAGTTGATGTTCTAATTTTTGAAAAGGAAAATTCCTTTTATACTAATAATATTTGCTCATAATTCTTTATACACGAATAAAGTTTCATAAAATTTTCCTATACTCATGACATTTTACTCTAAATTCCTCTAATACATATGTCATCAGTACAACCATTTTTTACACCATTGAAAAAATAATTTTGCTTGTTCAAAATTTCATAATTGATACATTTTAACCTTAACATGGCTCAATTGATGATAAGAAATTATTAATATATGCTTTTAAATAATTTAAAAATCATATTAAGATTGAATTGTTTTAATTAGAAAAATTTTAAAACGTTAAAATTGCTTTTCAATGTGGTAGATAACGACTGTGCTAATGACATTGATATCATTGAAATTTAAGGTGAAATGTTACGAGGTACAAGAGAAATTTATGAAATGTTGTAGGCATATTTGAAATTAACAGCAAATGTTGTGGTAATCATTTTTCGTGGTTGATCCGTACCGTTCAAAAAGTAAAAAGGGATTTTGGGGAAATAAGAAAATCGATGCTAGTAGGATCACCTAGAAAGTGTCTCAAGGGGCTTTTGGCAAAATAAGAAAATTGATGTTAGTGGGATTAGAGGTACAACTTGGGTAGGATATCCATCAATCTGACCCTAATTTGGGTTAAGATAGGATAGAAAATATTCACCATGGTATGGGTAAATACAGTAGTTACTTGGAACTAACTCACATAGGTACTCATATGGTAATTACTTAGGATAATTATATATATGTATAATATATATTATACAGTATTTATTATGCTTTGTCTTTGACATCTTGTGTACACACATATTTTAACAAATTTAAATTTAAATGAATTTTGTATCTTGTGAAGTAGAAAACTGGTTCAGTTATTTATATATACATCATTGACTTCTGAAAGATTCTTATAAAAAAGCTTGTGACTTGTGATTATAATATATTAACAATTTTAATAATTAAGTTATGATGGTTGATATTTATATTCTTATATAATAATGTGAACAATATATATGTACTTGTGATTTTAAAATGTAAATGAATATTAGTTTACATTATTTAAGATAACATAGAAATTTTTTAAAAATATTATATTTGAGCATTAAAGGAATCAATTTGGAATCGAAGTCGAAATCGACTCTATGGGTAATGAATATGGTAGTGTACACCACGAACCGAACCAATAAATGGGTAGAGTAAAGTAGATTTTTTATAAATAAGGTATGGATAGAATAGACTACTAACCGAACTGAACCGACCCGAATTGCACCCTCAAGTGGGACTACGGTCCAATTAGTTGAAAGTTGAGACTGGAAGGCTCTTCAGCCTAGTTTTCGAAACACAGCTACTTTTGTTGGTTATAGGAAATCGGAGCATCGAAGCCCAGGGCCCAAGACCAATGTCGTCAAAAGGGAACTGCCAAGTAAAAGCCAAGAGCGTATTATCACACGTATTAAACCGTCATGTCATTGTTTTATAATTATGATGGTAAGATAATATTTATAGTCTTCTTTACTCCCTAATTTTAAAAGAGGTTCAAAATCAATTATCATTTTTTTAGTTTTCTGATATTTTTTAGATCCGAAGTCATGCATCATGTTCTCCTCTATCAGTATTTTTCATAGTATAAAAATTATTTTATTTGGATTTATATATTGATGAATGATCCTGTTAGCTCTGGCTAAGTAAATGACTTAATCCACTTCCGAAAATCCATTTTCAAATTTTTTTTGTTTTTCATTCTACATTTGTTTACCTAAGTGTATTTAACTTATAAATCAAGTTTTACTATTTTTAGATATGCGTATATATTTATTTAGATTTTTAAAGATTGAGATATTTTAAATACATGCATACATAGATTTTTAAAAATCTCAAATGTATATATATATATATTCAAAAATAGTAAAATTTTTTTATATGTTAAATACACTTAGATAAATAAGTTTTTAAAGAAAAAGTAAAAAATTGTTATAAATGAGTTTTTTGAGGTGGGCTAAACACGACATTTACTTAGCTTGACCCGACCCACAAAACCCTATTTCCAATGATATTTGAACTTGCATTTTCCTAACCTAAGCCTAAGACAACCGATTATAAATACAATAGGATGAGGACTCAAATGAACCCAAAACTGAAGAACCCCAAGCTTGATTTTTCATTATGTTTATTATAAAATGTATTATATACGTAATATTTAAACAATATTTCTTTAGATTTTGCATATTTATATTTGAATACATGTTTGACATATTAATTATATTATAAATAAAATCTATTATTTTTATTTTATTTATTTTTTATTTTTATTGTTTACTTTTACATCCATTAATTTTATTTTTTATCTTATTTTATGTTAAAATTTTCTAAAAATATTCTTTACATTTCTATTTTTTAAAAAATCTGTAGTTTCGCTATATATTATGTTTACTTACATAATTTGTTATTATTATATTTTTATATGAAATTGTAAATTTATTACTCTTAAATAAAATATAAATTGATCAACATAAATTTTAACCTGAAATTCAACCCAAACCCGATTTTCAAAAATAACGTTATGGTTTGGGTTAGGGTAAATTTCATATATACCCACATAGTTTGACTGAAATTGCAAATATATTCACTTAGTTTCAAATATTTTATATTACCCCCACATAGTTTTACAAATTTTGCACATGACCCCCACAGATTTATTTTTCCGTTAACACTCGTTAATGTATGAGTTAGAAAATGCATAATGTCAGTAATATCCTCGGTCCAAGGTATATTAGACACCTCGTAGCTATGAATCTCTCACTTGGTAGGTAGTGTGGTTAGCAAGGGAAGATCGACTTGGAGATCAATTTAAAGGAGCATTTTCGTGAAGGAAGACAAGTGAGTTAGAAAATCACAACCTTCATTTTTTCTACCCACTTTTAGCATCATTTTGCAGGAATTTTATTCTATCACTTTCACATTTCAGCTTGCCTAGTTCTTAAACGTATATCCTAAGAAAATAATTTTGCCATTCCCATCGAAATAACGCTGCTTCTCCCAATGAAATAATGTTGCGATTGTTAATTTGGTTTGGCTGAAAGAACGCATGACATTGTTAATTCGGTGTTCAAAAAATGGATCGTGTTTGAAGTAGAATGAAATGGTGTGAGAAAAAAAAGATGTTGTCTGAACTGGAATGAAATGAGGGACGCTGTTTAAAGTAGAATAAAATGGTGTGAGAGAAAAAGATGTTGCCTGAACTGGAATGAAATGGGGCATAGTAGTGTTGGTTCATAACATTTAGTCTCATTTTTGGAACCATAATTGACATTGCTAATCGAAAAAATAGTGTACAGTAGGCTTTTCTTTTGCAATGTGGATAATTTTTTTACCAATTTTATTTTTGGAGGTTGGCCATAAAAATGGTTTTGTACAATTTTTACTGTTTTTATTCTTAGAAAATGTTAGCACATGGCTTGTTAGTGCAATTATTGGAAATATTAGACATGAGTATTCTTGAGTCCAATGCATATTTATTTAATTTGCTGTTTTGATTTTTTAAAAACATCTTATCTTTATTTCATCAATGTGTTTTATACTAATCGTTGTTAATTTCATCAATGTGTTTTGTACTACTCTTATCTTTATTTCATCATTGTGTTTTGTTGCTACTTGTAAAATGGATTATGATCCTATGACAGCTCCGTTTCCCCAGGTATGATGTTGTTACAGAAATGACGTTTGGTATCTGATTTTATCGCGCTCCAAAAAAATCCAAGAAGATGGTTTTATAAATGCCCGGGAAAGGTTATATCATTTTATCTATTATTAAAGAAGCATAAAACTTCATGATCATTTTTTGTATATTTCACTGAGAAGTAGAATAATAATATTTTAAAGTTTTCACCAGAGACGCATGGATTGCAATTACTTTGGCTGGTGTGATGCATATGTTGGGCATGAGAGCATTGGTGAAGGTGGAATCAAATGCTGTTGCGAATCTGCTGAAAAATTGAAGAACATGGACAAAAAAAATAGAGTTATTAGAGAGAGAATTAGAAGTTGCAAACCGAGAAATTGCTGTAATGAATAAGGAGAAAAAGTTACAAACAACTATAAAAGCATTTGGAAAGCTCAAACTTGCTGATTAATATTTCATAGGTGGTAATTTTGTGGTGGTTTATAGACTACTAGATTTAGTTTAAAAATGGTTGATATTGTAATAGATGACTAAGTACTATGCATTGGTTAGTCCTGTGTATACTGGACTTTGATAATATAAAATGGATTGCTTATGATGTTGAAAGATGGCCAATGTCAAAACTCTATAAATTTAAAAAATTCAATACAACATAATGCAAATAAAATAAATTTGCGATTACACACAGAATGCGCAAACAACTAATTCTAAAATCTGCTAATTACACAATTGCACAATCTACACCCCTGCTCAAGTATGAAAAAACTAATTTGAATGGATAGAAAATATCTTATTAGCCATTAGATAAATCTAGATAATTACACAATTTGCACCCTTGGATGTTCAAAGTATTTTCAAAATACAACAAAAATAATGCATGCTATTAGATAGATCCTGCCCTTTACATAATTTGCACCCATGTAGGTAGCTTCAAATAACTAATTGAAGAATACAACAAAATCTGAAATATATCAGCCTCTGAAAGTTTCATATTCCTTTTATCATTCTTTTACGACATGGCTCTTCATCTCCTTACACTACAACATTGCAATATTCCTTCCAGCAAACTGCAAAAGCTATAATCTCGTCTCTCTAATCTTGAGAAAAGCACAGAGAAAGTGCAAGGGTGTACTTAAACCTTGACAAGTGATGTTGTAACTGCAGATTTAGGATGAAGCATTAACTTATTAAGACAGATGTACACAATTAAAATAATTAACAGTGTTACTCTGGGAACTGATCTTCCTCTACCTCATCCTCAAGGGGTTGTGCCCCTATCCCTTGCTTGGTCACTGATCCTCCTTGACCCCCTACAACTTCGCTTATTATGGCCGAACGTGCCGCATTGACTATATATTACTATTCGTTCATCCCCTTTTCTTTTCTTTGGAGTTGTTTATTCCCCCATACTCTTTCTCCTTTGAGTCTCAGGACGTCCTATAGGCTTCTTCTTGATAGGTGGCAGGACAATGTAGTCATCCATGATTTCATCCCAAAGTGCCTTATCCAAAAGACTATGTATGATAGGTTCATAAGTAGCTTTATATCTTTCCACTGAGAAAAAATGACAATAATAGTCTTCGAGGTCTTCTCTAAGTCATCCAACAATAACTGCAAGAGCATGTATGCAAGGAATCCCGTCGAGTTGCCATTGTCTACAAGTGCATTCCCACTTATCGATATACACTATGTGTTGAGTATACCTCCATGTGACTTCAAACTCAAATTCAGAACATCACATCACCTAAAGTTTCCTTGCATTTATCATCAAGGGCTCTAGAATTTTGGCAACTCTAGGTACCACTTTGTGAGTCCATCTAGCGCTTTTCTCTCTCCTCTTGTGGAACACCTTTACCATCATCCTTCTTAACTCTTCAAAACACTCACATATTGGCATTGCTCTTGGCCGTATGATAAACTTGTTCCATGCTTCGGCAGCATTGTTATCAATATGATTTGATGGCACAACATTGCTGAACCATGCTTTGCACCAAAACCTACCATGTATCTCGTTTATCCAATCATGTGCTTTCCTGTTATATGGGCTAATCTCATTCATGTTCTGCTCAAAGTCTGCACTTGTATATGCCCTTGCTGCTCCCTAGAAATTAATTTCCAATTGGTCTCCTTTACCAAAACATTTAGTCTTTAGATTTTTGGCCAAGTGTCTCATACAAAAAATGTTATTTGCAATGGAAAAATACATTGAATAGCTTCTTGATGTCCTTTTTGTCTGTCTGACATGATTATGTAAAAACCAAACCCAATCACTTTAAGCAAGCCCTCTAAGAACTAGGACCAAGTGGAGAAACATTCGACATCTACAATCCCCCATGCAAGTGGAATAATACCATGATCTCCGTTCAATATAACTGCAGATAGGATAATCCCACCATAAATACCTTTCAAAAATGCACCATTTAATTTTATGAATGGCCTGCACCCCCGATGAAATGCATCCTTGAATGCATTCAAGGATACAAACATCCTTTCAAATAATCCATCGGTGGTTACGCTATACTCAGCTATGGAACTTGGGTTACATCTCATTAATGTCATGTAGTATGATGGAATCAACTCATATGATATTTGAGGTTGAGGCCATATTCTTCTTGAACGGTTTGGCAAATTATACTAAATTTTGGCTTCTCTTTACCTATCATCTTGCTTAAAATCTTCTCTACAACCCAATTGTGCGATGTTGTCTTCTCTCCACTACCTTGAAAAGTAGATCATTTGTAGTGATCATTCATAGTCGTTATACGCATTCCGACACCGTCATATTTGCATTTAGCATTAACCCTCCACAAATAATCCTTGACTTTGTACTTCATGATAAGCTTCTTACGCTCATTCTGTACATATACCAAGTTGAAGTGGTTACAAATCGCAAACTCAACAAGTGCTCTTCTTAGTAAGGTAATATTTGGGAAAATCATGCCAACCGATATTTGTGGATTGGCCAGATCGTCCTCTCGAAACGTCATGTCACATTTTGATTTCATCGGCACCCTTTTATCTTCATCACATGACTCATCCAACTCAAATGTTGCGTTATTTTTCCCTTCATACAGTGGTTCTTCTACATTTTCTTCTATCTGGGAATCTCTTGAACGCTCACCTTGAGTAGAGAGCCTGAATTATACTCTGCAAATCACTATGCAAAAATGAGCATCTTAGTATAGAGAATGTAGGCAATTATGAGGATATAATAACAGTAACCGTAAGACAAATGTGGCAATGAGAGATAAATTCACCTTTACCAACTCTCATAGCTCCCCCTGTGTTGGTACTTCCAAATCTTCCCTATCTTGCCCCAAATCTTCATCTATGTGTACATTTGTGCCTTCGTAGGCTTCCACTGACTCATCTAAGTCAAATGCCGAGTCATTTTCCCCTTCATACATCGGTTCTTCGATATGGTTGGGTTGAAGCCTCATCTTGAGTAAAATGTATGTTTTTGTGATCTGCAAAAAAATCATCAAGAGATGAGCATAATATAATATATAGTATTAATCAGATATGATGCTCAATAATAATAAATATAAGATAAACGTGCCGATTAAATGAGATTCACGTTCAGCTACACTCATAGATCCCTCTATGTTCACATTTGTGATGTCAACGCCATTACCAGCATCATTTGACTCTTGGTTGAGTTCAAAGAACTCATCAACAAACAATTCGTCATCAGCAACATCTTTATCACACACTTCTTTCTCTGGGATGGATCTTTGCAAACCATCTACTTCTTCAGTTCTAACCTCATGCATGTCTTCTATCAATTTATATAACAAAATAAGTAATTATAAAATTATGTTAGATTCATTGTGTCACCTCTGATCGGTAGATTTTCAATATTAGGCTTTCTTATATAGATTTTCTTCACAGCTTTGAATCTGTGTGTTTTTTATTGGTTAGCTTTTCTTTTATGCGCCGTACTTGAGATGGACACATATATTGAGATCTTCTTCATTCGTCTCTAATTTGGTAAAGGGGTATACTTGTGAAACATCTCCATCAAATCACCATCTATTTTTAACTTCCCCACTCTAACAAATAGCTCAACTTCAGGAATCTTGTAGCTCAACTCAATCTTCTCATGTGGTAATTTTGCTATAACTCTTATTGTGTCTAGAAGATCCAACAAACAATACCGGTCCGTGCATACGACCTCATAATGTACCAGACCACCAGTATACTTCACAACTTTCTTATTAAAATCTTTGCGCAACCCCCCACCATAATGACAGGCTAACCTCACAGTGCCTACTTCCATTATTATACCTATATAACAAAAATTCAATTAGTCAAAAGCTATGTTAAGACTGGAGCATGCTCCTATGCTCCCAGAAGCATGCAGTGCTACATGCTTCCAGGCGCATACACATATTTTTTTATCTTTTTCCAAAATTTTTTCATAAACTTGTTAACCCAAGTGTATTTAATGTATGTATCAATTTTTACCAATTTTGGAGATTTTTAGATATTTATTTTTAATTTTTGAAATTACACACAGATTAAATACACTTAGGCTAACAAGTTTATGAAAAAAATTTCAAAAAAAAATTGTATGCGCCCAGGAACATGCAGCATTGCATGCTCCGGGAGCATAAGATCAAAACCCGTTAAGACTAGCACCTCAAAGGGAGACTTCATAAAGTATAAATTGAAGAATTAAAAAAAATAACAGCCAAAAATAAAATCAAAAAGAAGAAAATTTATTAGTGTGTACAATTGTGTCATTGAAAAAGCATGATCCTATACAAAAGAGTCTTCAAACACTGCGTATAGGCTATGCAAAGTACATTACTAATACAGGAGGTACTCTAATGAGATTTCAGAAAAAAAAAGCAACAAAGTCCAAAAGAATAAGAGTCTTTAGAAAAAGAAAAAAAATGCACAGTAGTCATGTATAATTGCTATTTTTGGCATTTATTAACATATAGCTTACCCACTCCATGAATATTACAAAGGGTATAATATTTTCATTGGAATAACTACGATGAGAGGCTATCTGAAAACTTAAACTCCTGTAATAGATATACACATGACTAATCTGCTTACAGAAATAGAATAATTTATTCACTGTGGTCCCTACTCTTAGCAAAGGAATTCATGTTTTTAACATACGAGGCACATGGTCCTCCTATCTCCTTTGGAGTTCCTCCCGAATACAACAACTCGCTTTAACCTACACTTCTATATTCAACATTATTTTCAACTACCACAACCTCTGTTAGCAATTATAATAGGCCCCATATGTTTGAATGCACTACCTTAAAAAACAACCTGTCGGGGCCCCATGAAAGGGAAATCACTGCCTAGCTGTTCCAATAGAGGCGACAAACATACGAACTATCAGATAAATCATTACCCATTCAAATAAGATTTGAATATCACTACCTATTTAAACTGAGGCGTAACAGCACCGTCAATTCCAACAGAGGTGAGCAAAATTGCAATGATGTTCAACAATCATGCATCATAATCAAATAAAAGGTAACATGCATTTGAGGAAGATACAGAGATGACAAACCTAAAAAGCAGTGGAGATGGTAAGATGGTGAAACTAAACAATGGCAAATTTGAAACAATCCACACATAAGAATTAGCAAATTTAGAAACCAATTCAAATCTTAGGTAGATACACCCACGTATAATAAGTCAAACACAACCTTCAACGCTCTTCGATAGTTTTGCCCCTACTCCGCTGATTGAAGCCATTCCATGTAGAAATTAACTTTGACCGCAGCCTTCGGAAGCATTCGAACAGGTTCACCCAAATCACAGCTTCGATCCAAGCTTTCCCACACAGCAAACCAGCTAAAAAATTCGCCCCAAATCCTAGCTTTCCCACACAATAAACCGGCAGCAGAAATCACTCACAATGCCAAAGAAGACAAAAAGACGAAGACAGGGCGACGAAACTGGCTTGAGCCAACAATCTGTGCCCTAAATCGAGGGGTACTTTTGGAAATGGCATAATGCATTAACGTTACACTATTTGCAATTTGATATCAACTGTTAATGCGTGGTTATGTGCAAAATTTGTAAAACTATATGGGGTAATATGAAATATTTGAAACTACGTGGGTATATCTACAATTTCGGTCAAACTATGTAGGTATATATGAAATTTACTCCTTTAGGTTATGCTAAATGTTTTATAAATAGGATTAGGGTTGAGGTGAACTCGAGTTTCATGAGTTCGAATTACGCCCTTACTTATATATAACCCACCGTAAATTCAAATGAATAAATCCCACGAGAATCAAATTGATTAAGGTTATAGACTAAGGGTGTGTTTGGTTGGAGGTAAAACTTTTGATGAAAAGTTTTAGAGGTAGAAGTTGTCAAATTGATAGAAAA
>JAXCLR010000105.1:36723239-36756546 GCA_035584095.1 Annona squamosa
CATTGTTCCTTTCAAATTGGTTTAGCTCTTCTTGCATTGCAATAACCCAGTTTTCATCATTGAGAGCTTGTTCAATGTATCTGTTATTAATTTCTTTTTTTCCTCATTTGTCATATTAACTTTTTTGGTACTCGATCATATGCTTTTTCTAAATCAAAAAAATAATGTATGAGTTCTTTTTCTTCTCCCTATATTTTTTAAATAGTTATCTAAGTAAGAAAATAGCTTCAGTGGTTGATGTTCCTGGCATAAAACTAAATTGATTTTTAGATACATTAGTTTTCCGTCTTAGTCTATATTTAATTACTCTTTCCCATCATTTCATAGTATGAATCATTAGTTTTATTCCACGATAATTTGTACAATTTTAAATATCTCCCTTATTTTTATAGATTGGAACTATAATGTTTTCCTTCATTCACTTAAAATTAACTTTGTTTTTATAATTTTATTAAAGAAATTTGTTAACCTTGTTTCACCTATATCTCTCATGCATTTTCATACCTCAATTGGTGTATTATCTTGGCCTAAGACTTTTCCAGTTTTCATTTTCCTTAGAGCTTCTTTTACTTCATTTATTCAAATTTTTGAGAAATAACTGATATTCCTATTTTCTTCTCTGTTTAAACTAATATCTAATGTTAAATGTTCGTTGGGGTATCATTTCGTAAACTATAAAAATAAAATTTTCATCTTTCTTTAATATCATCATATTTGACTAGAACTTTTTAATCCTTACTTTTAATACATCTAACATATGTTCAATATTTGCCTTTATTTTCTCTTAATTTAGCCAACTTAAAAATATTTTTTTACCTTATCTAGTTCCTAATCTATCATATAAGTTGTCATAAACTATGTGTTTAGCATCACTAATAATCTTTTTAGTAGTTTTTTTTATAGTTTATATTGTTGTAAGTTTGTATCATTTTTATTTCTCTGTCATATTCTAAACTTCTTTTGTTTAGCATTTATAACTTTTTGAACATACTCATTCTACCACCAAGTTTCCCTATGTGAGGATCTATGATTTTTATATATACCCACAATACTTTGTCCTACTTTTATGATAGTTGTCATTTTATCCCACATTAATTCTACTCCATTTTCTTGTGTGTTTCATTTTTCTTCTTCTATCATTCTTTTACCAAAAAGTTTCATCTTTTTTTCTTTTAAATTCCACCATTTAATTTTTGAAATTATATTGTCTTTAGTTTTTGTTGACTCTTTTTGTGTATGTATATCCATCACTAATAATCTATACTGCATAGCTAAGCTCTCACTTGAGATAACCTCACAACTAATACAAATGGATCTATCCAATTTTCTTATAAGGAAAAATCTATTTAGTTAGAATTGGTCCCACTCTTGAAAGTTATCAAGTGTTCATCTTGTTTTTGAAATAAGATATTTGCTATAACCAAATCATATACTACAACAAAGTCCACAATGACATTCCTCATTTCATTCCTTATTCCAAAGTCAAAACCTCCATGACTTGTCTCATATCCTATATTTTCCTTTCCTACATATCTATTTAAATATCCACATATGACAATCTTTTCCTGGTTAGGTATCTTTTGCATTACACTATCTAAGTCTTCCCAAAATTGTTTCTTAATTCTATCGTCTAATCCTACTTGTAGTGCATAACCACTAATCACATTTATGACATTTACATTTAATACAAGTTTTATTTAAATAATTATATTATTTAGTTTATTGACATCTACAACTTTATTTATGAATTTGTTATCTATTGTTATCCCTACATCATTTTTATCACTATCCTTTCCTGTATACTATAATTTGAATCTATTAATTTCTTTAGCCTTCTCTTTTTTCCACCTACTCTCTTAAAGACATGTTATATTAAATTTGCTCCTTCTCATAACATTTACTACTTTCATACTTTTTCCTGAAAGAATCTCAACATTCTATGAGTCAAAACAGATTTGATGTTTCGGTACCACCTTCTTTCCTAAACCATATTCATAAAGGCATGAGAACCTTTACCAACTTCTCGCCACAACCGGACGTTGTTGTGTTGCGTTACTTCTGAGTGCATTCAATCATCTCTCTATCATAATAATAATAATAATAATAAATGAGTTACTCACCCAAGTTCGCTGGATCCAAACTCTCACAAAAGGCTACAAGTTGAAATTGATTTCTAAAATTTTTATTTTATTTTTATCAATATCTTGAACCCGTTGCTCGGAAAACGGTTCGGCCAGTTCAACTAAAGGTCGAAACGGTTTTAAAATTGTGTAGCCGAACCAAATATCGAGGCCAAACATATGAAACCAGAAGAGGGGCCAGCTCTCTGCAACCAGCTCAACCCCGAACCAATGGCATAGCCATCAATGTTGTCAGAATTGTTATTAAAATCAAACGGGTGATTGAATAGTAAAAAGACTAAAAATCGTTGTCAAAACTAAAACTGTGATTGAATTAGTAAATGGACTAGTCTGATTCACATCGGTCTAACCATTGACATCAACATTATATATTTATAATATTATAAATAGTTAATCATTTTTAATTTTTATAAATAAATTATTGTAACTCAGAACATTTAAGTGTAATAATTAATAAAAATTTCATTAATTTTGAAATAGAATAAAATTATACATCTAAAATAGAATCAAATGGGCTTAAATAATTTAAATACATCTATTAGTTTATAAAAATAATGGAAGCAATGATATAAAATATTTTAATAGTTCAAATCATACAAAAAAATGGTTGCGCGAATACGGACTTTTCATGCACAGCAGAGTACCAAAAACGTGGTTGCATGAATACAGATTTTTCATGCGTACTGGCGTGGCGTGGCGTTTTGAAAGAGAGAGAGACCGGAGAAAAGAAAGCCGATTTCTCATGCGCGCGTGGGAAATAGCCGAAGCTAGGAGAGAAAATACATCACCAACATTTCTCGTTTTTCTCACGGTTTTTTGGGAATTAGACCGGACCGCCCTACTCAAACCGGTGAGATGACCGTTTCCGGTCGGACCAGCCGGTCTGGTCTGATTTTAATAACATCGCTAGCCAATCGGACACATAACCCTTATTTATTTTTGTTGTTTTTTTGAAATTCATATGCGAGACCGAACATTAATGGCCCATATATATAGTTTCTAAATTTTTTCATGTTTTTGCTATCGAAAAATAAAAATTAATGCTTTCAAATACTTTATTTTAAATTTTCAAAATCCAAAAAAGGCTTTTTATTGCATATTGCAATGGGTGCACTAAAGCCAACCTAAGTGCGCCCAGTGGCATCGAATCGTTACTCAGCTTTTTGTAGTGCTCTCTACTCTTCGGTCTACCTATTTCCTTTTCACTGCTATCTAAAAATGCTTTTCATCAAAAAAAAAAAAAAAAACAAATGCTGGTTTAGTCCACCAGCGTTTGCCCGGCTGGTAGCACCACCGTCCCCAAAAGTAGAAGGCAGGGTTGCAAATGGTGCTGGGGGCATCGTCCTCCAATTTGTTTTTCTCCCATTTTCTTTAATAGAGTTGTATCTCTAGACTTATAGATGGGAGCAGATTCTCTCCTGCAAATTATAAAAATGTTTCAAAGGCTAAATACTGGTTCGGTGGAAGGAAAAACAAGACAAGCATTCGAAAAATTAAAACTTCCACGTATATGGCAGCCAGGTAAAAATCAGTGCAATCGAAAGGGTTAGAATTTTCAATCACCAAAATATTATTAGTAAAAAGAATATACCATCCTAAGCATATCTCATCCGACGGAACGGAACTGTCTAGAGCACATGGGCACAGAAGTCAAAAGTGCAACATTATTCCTCAAAAGGATGTACGGCTATGATGACTAGTATAGAGAGAGAGAGAGAGAGCCCGTCATGCTTTTTGTCAAACGCGCCATGTACTATTGAATTCATATAAAGACGGGTGCCATGACCAGCGTAATTGTCGCAAGCATCTTAATGAGGACATGAAGGGATGGCCCAGCAGTGTCCTTGAATGGGTCTCCGACCCTGAAAACCAAGCGACAATTTTGAAATAGAAAGCTATCAAATAATGAAAAAAGATAAGCCTCTTAGAAAAATAGTTATTATTTTAGCAAAATTGTATTTTAGCAGCTTGGATAGAAAATTTCTATAACAGGATTGAATTGGTGAACAGGACCAATTCTGTGCTACCATCTTTCAGGGTATCATTGGTTTGCGATTTCATACAAGTTCTAGGATTCATCAAACAGGAGAAGAGAAGTCCAAACAAACAAAGAAAAAAGCAAAAATGATTTAGATGGGTAAAAGAAAACTTACGTATCTCCAGTAACAGCAGCTTTATGACAATCACTCCCTTTGCCACCAAGAGCACCAGTTTCAATAAATTTTTTTGCATTATCCCACGCTCCTCCAGAAGTGTTTAGGAAAAGAGCCATCAGAATGCCAGATACAGTCGCAAACATAAGCATCGCCGCCACAACTTTGGCTCCCAACAGAGGATGACCCGTGACATGGCCCAATATCCGAAACAAGAAACCTGTAATGCAACTACCATTAGCATTCAGAAGATAAGGCATGCGGAAGCCATCAAATGAGTGCATACTGATAGTGTGTTTTTTGACCAAACTATTTAGAAGTTATGATGAGGTACATGATAGAAATGTTCTATTTCATTTTTCGTGGCCTTCAACAGCCAAACCTTGATTCATTTCGTCAGTATATTCTTCCTAAAATGTTTCCTTGATTCTTTTTTAGCACACATTTCCAGATACTCAACAATTTTGAAACATTTACAGAGATACTTTTGTTTTATCCATAAAATTTTCGAAAAAGCAAAAATTGTCAGTTTTGGAGGACATTTCCTATGTAATTAGATATGATGATTATTTCTAGATGATAATTATTCCATTCAAACTTCAAAGGGATTTGGACAACTTTTCTACGAATATACAGGTCTTCAATATTTTGAAACTGTTTTCACTGCAACTATACTTTTTTTTATTGGTCATGGCAGTTATACTTGATTACTTTTAGAGAATAATTATTTCATACCAGGAGGTGTAAACAGCTTTGGAAACCAAAGAGTTGGCATTCTTTAAAAACATTTTGATAAAATATACGTAGTTCTATAAATTTTTCCATCACTGAAATTATACTCGATAAGTACTTTCAGAGAATAATTATTTGAGCCCAGAAGATGTAAACATCTTCTGTAAATCCCTCCCTCCCTCACACACAAATATTTATGTTCAAGCAATAGATCTCCATGGAGATTTTTTTTTCCCCAATTTTTTTGCATCATTGTTTTCCCAGCAGTGTCTACAATAATACTGTGGAACAGGATGTCAGCATAATGCATCATTAGATTTGGCATCCTCCAGTGGTATTAATAAAGATATGGCAGAGGAAAAGTAGATTCCCTGAATAACTTCAGATAAAATTGAAGACAATATGAACAACCTATTCTGAATATAAAGGACTCCACTCCTAGGAAACTGAGTTACATAGAAGTAGTTTCATGAAACCCCTTCTAATTTTAAGATTAATTCTTGATAGAAAATTCAATTCATTCATTTCATTTAACATCATTTGTTTAGCTAGGAAACCAAGTTTCATCCAAATCAAGTATACGTACGCATGGGCCACATTTGTCAAAAAATATATATTCTCGCATTTAAATTATAAAAAACACTCAGATACATTTACATGTATTGAAATGTAATAATATTTATAAAATCATTTATTCACAAAATGATAATATTTTAAATAGTTTAGTTTTAAAGAAGTAACTTTAAAATTGATATTTTGCATTAAATTATTTTATTATATTAATTTTACACATTTTTAGATGGAGCCCATCCACTTTGATATTATTTATTATGAGGATACTTTTATGAAACCTCTTTTATAAGACCCTCTTAATTTTTATCATCTAGATAGTTGATAGAAAATCAATCATCTACTCCATCTATTATATTTAACATCATTCATATTTTTATGGAAACTCTTTCATTTGTCTACCATCACTATATATAAACATCATCTATAAACGAGTAAAATCAGCATAATAAAATGATTTAATGCTAAACATCAAATTTTTTATTGGAAACATCAATTTTTAATAAGTACATTCAACATCTAAACCATCTAAGATACCACTACCATGTGGATAAATAATGTTATAAAGTATTACTACATTTTAATACATATGTGAATAAATCTAAGCTTTTTCCCTAATTTACACATGAATGTAATTATTTTTTAGCAAAAGTAGCCGATGCACATATTAGATTTGGATGAAACTTGGTCTTCCAGCTAAATAAATGATAACCAAAAAATCTTTTCTTCTTCTAATTTTTCTATTTGCCCATTCGTTCCCACCAGAGGATCCCTCTTCTCCTAGTTCCTTCCATTCTATCAATGAATGATCTATAAGTATCCGCAAATCTAGATTGGTTAATTGTTCTTTGATAGCACCTACTCTAGTAGAAATTTCTCAATTTGGAAATGTATCGAAGCCTTGAGTAGTAGAAAAAAGCGGGACATTGTATTTTCAAGGTTGGGTTTTATATTTGAATAAACCTCATAATTGTAAGGAAGTAAGTTTTTTAGTTATGGACCTAGCAAAAGAAAAATTGGGATAGGTTTTTGTGGGATCCACCTTAAAAATTAGATGTGAAGATTTCCTCTCATCCGGCTCAAGTTATAATGAATGAATTAGATTTTGCATCAGTTATTAACATCCCAAGATAGTTCCATGAAATCACTTCTATGAAACTTAATTTCATAGAAGCATTCCCGTACTTATTACACAAATGAAAGGGTTTTTATCATAATATAAATGATAATCAATAGAATGAATGGAGTGGATGTTTCATCAAACATTAAATTATTACAAATGGAATAGGTTACATAGAGGAAAGGTTTCATAGGAGCAAAGCCCTATTTTGAAATGTTCATAGATGGATAAAATATGCATCCAAGTCCATTCCTACCAAGAACTCTGACATATGCCATGAAACAAACTTCAAGCAATTAAAAAAAGTAAAAAAGTAAGTCATGAAAAATATATATTGAAATTTGTAAGCAATAGAACTTGAAAGCAAACAGGAGTGCTTACCAATGAGAATTGGTGAGATGATAGCCAAAGCGCCAGGTTTAATCATCTCACGCAAAGATGCAGATGCCACAATTGCAACGCAGCGGCCATAATCAGGCTTCTCTTTGAAGTCCTAGAAGGGCAATTTAAGTTAATTCCAAGCACCAGTAATAAAATACAGAATAGAATACAGGTTTACTGGTAGATATACACACCATGATGCCTGGCCTTTCAATGAACTGTCTCCTCACTTCATTAACAACCTCCTGAGCAGTTCGCCCAACAGCAGAGCATGCCCAAGCACTAAATAAGAATATAAGCATAGAACCCAACAAGCCACCAATAAAGACCTCTGGAATTGCAATATCAACCTAGAGATCAACCAAGACCGAAAATGAGATATACATAGAAGCTACTGGCAATGAACAATTATTGAAACCCATGACATATAGATTCTACAATATGGTATTCATCTTACTTGAGTGAAGGACATATGAGCAAAGGAAGACACTTCGTCCATATATGCACTAAAGAGGAGGAAAGATGCAAGTGCAGCAGATCCTATGGCAAATCCTTTAGTGGTGGCCTTTGTTGTGTTTCCAACAGCATCTAGAACATCCGTTATCTCCCGAACACTTTCAGGCTGCAATTGGCATGAATAACTTTAAATCACAACAGAAAAACCTAATTCAGGCTGCAAAATGCATGAAAAGCTCAATATCACAATAATAAAAACCAAAATTTGCTTCACGATCATCGAGGAGTAGCATGATTTCGCCACTAAGATTCTGCAGTGTTGATTGCTTGATTTTCAGGGTCAGCAAACTATTAAAGCACCTAAATTGCAGAAAACAATTACAGCAGATAATAATACTAAAACCAGCCAGAAAGGAAACTCCATTCCCAGTTTTCCACTAGATAATTATTATGGTTCCACATATTTGAACCTACCATGTCAGCTCGGTTCCAACATGATGAAGCATCCGGGTAAGTTGAAATTCAATACCAGTACATATTGAAACAAGAAAAGTTGGCCTGGCTATAAGTGTCTCTAAACTGGCCTGAAAGGCAAATACTTCATGTTGAAAAGCTCTAAAACTAGCAGTTGGTTACACACTTGAAAATAGCTGAAATATGTACCTCTAGTATTCAAATTAATCAACGACTATTTAATAAGAAAATACCCAGTTTCAAATGTATATTATAAATATAAATATTGAGGTTGGTATTCTACATAATTGGATTAAAAACAATAGATCTTGAATCGCCTGCTATAAATGTTACATTTAGCACTATGAAATATTCCCAACGGCCCTTCCTGGAGAAGGACACGTTGATATTGCAAAGAATAGAAGTTTTGCCTCATAATGTAAAGGGGCTCGTAAACTCCTAGGAAAACTCCAAATTGTTTCAATTAATCACAAATTCAAAGGTAACATTTCAAATACTGTAGAATCAAATGTGAAACAAAATGCTGATTAACAGAATAATAGTTATCATTTTAAATCAAAGCAAGAGCAGCTCCAAACTCAAAACTTCAGCTACAGTACAAATGCATGCAAACAGGTTATTATGTACCACTGCATGATCCAATTTTTCATTCGTCTGAGATCAATTTAAATCAGAAGAATTAATTATAAATCAAGTTCTTACCTGTTGGCTCATCTCAACAATCCCACCAGCATTATCAGCAATAGGACCAAACATATCCATGGTGAGCACATATGCAGCTGAACTGAGCATACCCATTGTTGCAACAGCAGTCCCAAATAGACCACCAGTAGGATTTCCAGTTTCATCCACAAGCCCTGAAGTGTGACCCAGCCAGAAAGCTGAAATAATAGCTACACTAATGGCAAGAACTGGAAGAGCTGTTGATTCTAAACCCAAACTTATGCCAGCAATTATATTGGTCCCATGACCTGTGGAGCTTGCAAGAGCTAGAGTGCGTACAGGTTCATGTTTGTAGTCAGTGTAGTACTTGGAAATCCAAACAAAAACGTAAGCTGTAATTATCCCGATCAAGCCACATAAAGCAAAGTTCAGCCATGCCGAAGGTGCTTGCTCAGTGTAAAGGAGCCAACGTGTTGACTGTAATGCATCCATAATAAAGCAAAGAATTAAGAAAGCTGATGATGAAATAGCCTTTTCATAATCAAGTTCATAGCTTGAAAGTTAAGATCATGACCATTAAATGAATCAATGGGAAACAGTAAACAATAAAATTCTTCTTGGAAGGATTTGAGAAAGTAGTTAATAATAGCATTAATGAAAACTATGATATTGGGTAAATTACAAAGAAATCATTTGAAGTAGATGAAGTATTACCGCACCAAATGCTAGAACTGCTAAAAATATTGTAACTGAATAGCCTTTTTGGAGTACTTCCATTGGATCCTCTATAGGACCCTTTGCTCCAGATTCCTTTATAGCCCTGATTGAAAGTATTCCAATGGATGATACCACCAAGTCAAAAGAATGAATGACAAGAGGAAACAAGATAAACCCTGATGGATCTGTCAATTGAAGAAAAATACTTTTATCAGTTAATGCAGACTAATGCAAAACACTATGTAGTTAAAGCCACTCATAGTCGACACAGATACCACCCAGATAAGTGTAAGAGGAAGACAAGAGTTTTTCATGGAAGAACCATCATAAGTAGATCCAACAACAGGATCCAGCCTACATGAACTGGAGTAGGAGCGTTAATTGTGTTCAGGTTGACCTGCGCCTCCATAACAACCTAACAATTTTGCAAAGCTACTCAGCTACTTGGTTGACCCAAGACTAGGGTGTGTCAGAATCCTTGATGTGATTAAAAATAGGGCAGGGGTTGGGTTAACCATGTCCTCACTCCATACATGCATATTACTTTCCTTTTTTTTTTTTTTTTTGAGAGAGAGAGAGAGAGAGAGAGAGAATCCTAAATTAAATGTCTCATTTCCTGAGTCCTGTTTTAACCCAACCTATTTACACTGTAAACTAGAGGATGGACAAACCAATTCAAAAAACGAGGTCAAGCACTTTTGAACAAATCAAACAAAAATAAAAAGGCAGACCCCCACAAAATTCTCCTTTTCCCTCAAAATGCATCGTATCTTGAAACAATGAAATCAAAACAGATATAAATAGCAACACTAAAATGTCTAACTTGAATAAAAAATGGGTTTCTCCACACAACAAAGCAACAAGACTTATAATAATAATAATAATGAAGTGGATCATACAGAGAACATAACACCATCCTGTGGGAGGAAGTGCCCATGGCGGAAGATGATGGAAAGGAACGCCAAGCCCAAATGGATGGTGTTAGCTTGCTGCTGTGGATGTTTCTTGGAAATGAAAAGGCCAAGAATTTTTTGAAGTTACAGACATTTTGGCATAACACATACATGATGGGTTGAGGCTAAATGCTCTCAAGTGCACTTAGCCTCGGTGCACCTGGGTGTATTTAAACCATTTAAAAAAAAAAAAATTGAACATTTTTTTATACAACTATTAATCGAAGTGTATTTAAGATGTGTCTCAAGTCTTATCATTTTTGGAGATTTGTAGATATTTTTTGGATTTCTTTTAAAAACAGTGGTATTTTAGTAATTTGAAAGTCACTAAAATACCACTGTGTTTTAAAAAATCCAAAAAAAATATTTATAAATATCCAAAAATTGTAAAACTTGATACACATGTTAAATACACTTAGATCAACAAAAAAAATAATAATAAATGGATTTTTGTGTGCACAATGTCATGATCCATACATGATTTACAAATAGTTATATACTTAAAGAAAATAACTTTCAGTGCATCATCTCCTACCAATTCACTTCAGTAGGACAGTCTAGCTTCGGCCACTTGATCATTTTCGCAAATCCAATCTATGTGAATAAATTTTTTTATATCACTTGGATCTATGCACCAAAATTTTAAAATATTATGAAATCATATAGACTCATTATTTTAGGCAAGATGAATATTTTAGATGGTTTAGATATTAAATTGGGATCTTATGGGACCTTACAATAAACAAATTATTTTCAATGGATTTAAAATCACTCATAAGTGATTCTTAATTTTGGGAATGATACAATTTATAGATCAAGATGATTTTTGGTATCGAAGTCAAACAAGTAGTATTAAATAAATTGATTGATTAGATTTAAGGAAAAGATTAAGATAAGGCCCAAACTAGACCATGCTACTGAAGTGAATTGGTAGAGCAGAATGTATTGAAGTTATTATCATGTTTAGGATATTAATTATATCTTTTATTAAAATGTCTTAAATCATATTGATCATGAGAAATTAGGGAAATGACTAAAGGGTTGATCTCATAGAACCATGCCCATGCACCTCTTTGCTGTTTTAATTTTAAAGACTTTTTTAAAATCAAACCATTTATTATCTTCGTTAACTGATATTCAGTTATGATTACAAAAATCAACACGTAGATCTAATCCATTAGTGTCTTTTCTTAAAAGACCTTAAATCATGTTGAGCACAAGAAGTTAAGGGAACAATTAAAGGGTTGATCTAATGCAACCATGTCCATGCACCTCTTTGATTTCCAATTATAAAGACCTATTTTAAAATCTAAATGCCGATAGATACTTAGTAATGAAATCAAAAATAAATTTGATTGGAGACTTACATGTTTTGAACTTTTAACACCTATTGAGAGTCAATATACTAATGTAAAATAAATTTTCATATATGTGAGTTTTTTGGCAGTGTAAGCAAATATTCATAGATAAATGTTATATATGTAATAGTTCTTTAGAAAAATATAATTTAAAAACAAAGGGGTGCACGGAGACACAGGTTGCACTAGATATTTAGATCAAAACTCATGATTAAGAACAAACATTCATATGGTAATGGTACAAATGCTTTTTTTCATATCATAATATTTTTCAATATCTAAACTGTTTAAAATATTCATCCATATATGTTTAATTATGATGCCAAAAATCAAATATTCAGAAAATTTTACATATTATATATTTATTTTCAAATTTTAATAGTTTCACAGTCACCCTCAAATGATGTAAAACATTTAAATCTTCTAAGTTTCCGGTCAAAGTGATTTTGTTTTAAAAATGAAATAAAAATCACTTGAACACCTTTATTTTACAAACGTTTGTTTTGAATAATTTACTTTATTACTACTTTTTAAAAAAAAAAAAAAAAAAAAACTAGTTTAGAGTTTTAGTAGTTGAAAATACTTTAGAACTAGCATATTATATTAAGTTATTAGTTGAGTTATTTAAATCACTACATGTGTTTTTAACAATCAAGTGAATAATCTGATAAATCTCATAGAAATAATTTTTTTTTACTATTTTTATTCAATAGATTCTATGTAATCATTTGTGTTTATCATCTCCCACATATTATAAACACTATTTTCAAATAAATATAAAAAATATTTAATTTAGAGCTTTGCTACTATGAAACTAGATGCAAATTCTGCGCCCCTTGGGTTTCCCACTTTTTGACTCTTTGAAAGATCCAAACCATACATTATATTCTCCTATATCACTACTTGTATGATATTAAAAGCCATTTTCATTAGATTTGTAAATCATCCACGAAAAGTGCAAATACATATGTTTTTTATAATAATATTTTTAATATTATATATTATAAAAGACTACAATCATGTTGAATTTTCATATTTACTATGGGTTTGTTTGGGAAGTGATAAAACTTCTGATAAAAAGTTTTTGAATTGGTAGAACATGATGTCATATGATAGGGTAATGATGAGAAGTAAATATCATAAAGTTAAAATATACATATATGTTGGTTGTATAGATAATTGTATAAAAATGTAGGACAGTTGTATAGGAAAATGTGAAAAAATGATTAAAAATAAGATAGTTGGAGAAAGTGAAAAGTTTTAGTTGAAAAAGTTTTAGGGTTTACCAACATGCCCTAAACAAATAATTTTAAACACATGCATCGCTTGGATCTTTTTTAAAAAAAATTATAAAGTCGAAAACCTGAGGGGGTGCAATCTACATCCAATCTCATAATCCTAGAGTTTGTTCACATTTAGGATAGAATGAAAATATGATTTGGATGGTATGGAAACTCCCATTTCCCAAAAAATAATAACCTACTTTTTTATTTTCAATACAACTTTTCTCATTCTGAATATACAATAATACATTTTTCATCACGCATCCTCATCTCATCCTCGTCCTATCTAAGCTATGAACAGCTTCTAAAACCCAATACTTCAAAATCTTGGACCGTAAGGCCAATTGTGGCATAAAATCATGCACAATTGAATGCAAGGCAAGTGTGACGTCAGCTACAAAGAAAATACTACAAATCCATTGCTTCATGGTGCCCATGAAACCCACCCCCCCCCCTCTCTCGTCTTTTGAGACAGAAGCAAAGAAAACCTACATTAATATTCAACATGCATTTGAATATAAAACTAAAAATGCAAATATCAATAATAGGTCGCATAACAGTTAAGAATTAGTTTTTTATTTTACAACCCAATACTCAATTGCTTGCTTAGGGTATGATGGGCATTTGATGAAGAAAATTCTCACACCTTCCTACACCTTTTAATATAATTTGACGTTTTAACTACTTAATTACCTAAATGCTCTACATTTTCTATTACTGCCTACATATTCTAAACATTTTTTATATAACGACCCTATTTACTATATATTGATTCTCTTTGCTCTTAATTATTACCCTTATTACATCACATCACTCACCTTTTCAAAAATTTCCCCAGTTTTTTTGCCAATTACCAAATACACCCTTACTGTAAAAGAACAAGCGATAAGAGGGAAGGAGAGCATGTTCTCCAAACTCTCCTAAGAACTTGTTCAGTTAGTGTGGATTTAGAATTCAGATTTTGAAATTTTTGGATTTTATCCTTTCCCAATCTCTCAATACAAAACAACACTAATCTTTTCTTATCATTACCTATAGCTCTTATCTTCCAATACGTCATGTGAGATATACGTATCCTAACAGCCCTACTTTTCCAAACTCAAATTACTCCCAAGTGCAAATTCTTATTTCTGAATAAGTTAACAATGTATCACAGCTCATGAAACCACGATGTACCATGAAAGAGAAACAACGGATATTCATTGCAAAAGACATAAGCTAGAAAGACTTCACTTCTAAGTTAAAGAAAACAAATATAAATAGTCTAGTGGCCAATACATATTGTATCCACGGATTAAGTTTACAAGATCCAGGTAGTGCTTTCAAAATTAAAAATGAATGCAATTTATAACTTGCCTTCAATTTTGCAACGCTGAGCCATGGTCCCACCAAGTATCATAGCACTTATTATCTCAGCAGCAATACTTT
This sequence comes from Annona squamosa, assembly GCA_035584095.1. NCBI lineage: Eukaryota > Viridiplantae > Streptophyta > Magnoliopsida > Magnoliales > Annonaceae > Annona > Annona squamosa. The sequence goes on from JAXCLR010000105.1 coordinate 36,737,669, forward strand.
CAAACAGATCAGCTCCCCGAGCAGCACAGTCACCCACATTATCTCCAACCTAGGGCATGACAACTAATAAGTAAAATCTTACGCACTGAAATTGACTTGAGGCAGCTTACAATATGTAATGTTTCCATTAAATGTTCAGGAATGATGCCTTCCATGGCCAGCTAGCTGCTGCTTAGAAGTTACATTTATTTATATATGGTGAAGAACAAAATCATCAACTGAGATGAAAAGTTTGAATTCAGTTCAAAAATTTATTCCCCACAGGTTTTGATCATATTGTGAACTAATCTAAATTCAAAACCATTCACCCTCAACATAACCAATGATTCAAATTCTTGACCACAGGAGATTTCCTCCTCTTGATGCCCCCTTCCAAGGAAACATAGGCTATTGTGATCCTTCAAAATTTAAAAGTAAACAGGCTACCATAAGAAACATCTGACAAAGTATTTTCTTCTTTGCCCCTTGGATGTAGAATATGTCCCATACCAAACTAATATAACATAGGATCCAATCTAATGCTGTTGAATGCACAAACATGTCGGTGCAACACAATGCATAATATTTCTCATATCTGTACATGTATATGTTTGTTGTCGACTGCAAACAAAAATATAATAACTCCATGATTTGTTTTGTCATTTGATGGGATTTCACGAATCCTGAATATATTTATTTGTATCAAACTACCATTTGTATGACTGAAAACACCATTTTTCCACCCTTGTAAAACAGGTTATTCTTTCTTTGAAATTTTCCTAAGGACTCAAAATTACCAACTCATTCTCGGGGTTGCTTTTACCAACAGACCCATGATAATGGGGCCTCATCTTACCAGCAGAAGCTATTCCCCAGATTCTACTGTCAATTGGCTCTCTCCCACAATGTTGGGAATGCATCTGCTCTGAGAATCAGAAACTATCAGTGACTACCCATTTTCTTATAAAAGGCTCTAAAAACAAGCAACAGCAATTGATTTCCCATAGAAGCATTATAAAAGCAGCTAGGTTACTAGGTATTCTGATAAAATAGCTAGAACCACCGGATTCCGTCACCATATCTGCCCAGACGCAGATGAGATCAACCTCAATGGACCACTCTCTGGGAATAGTAGGGCAAATATTAAATCACCTGCTTCAGTGGATGATATTCTCCATTCTTCTTATTACTACTACATCTAGTACTCATGAATGTCTTGTTAACTTTTCAATAGGTATGACCCTCCAGGATATCTTGTTTTTCCTGAACCCGAGATCAGACAAGATAATAATATATTCTTTCCACAGGACAATGCAAAAACTCAATTTCCTTTACAATCATGGAAGGTTTGATTCGGCGAACTTGCATAGAAATCCTCTCCAGACCATTTCCTCTAGAATTAAACAATTCCTAATGAAAATTTACCCAAATAAGCACAAATTAAGTGGCAAGAACATTTCTTTTCTCGCACTGTCATTCTCCAACCGTTTGTTTTATCAGTAAATTAGAAATAACCAGGGACCAAGAAAAAGCTGTTATTAACAATTTTGAAATAATATATTTTTAGTGAAAATATTTTGATGAAATAGAAAAAGTACAAAAAAATTGGAAATTAGGAATCTTATTAAGATCTCATAATATTTAAAATAAGTGTAAACGACTGAATAAAAACACCACATCGTAACCAAGCAATTAATGAATAATTAAAATACATACAAGATGCACGCAGGTGTTAACAAAAGAAATTCAGGAATATAAATGGAAAAAAATCATTCGCAATATTTACTCTCATGTCTTAACTTATGAATATAAAAACATAATTGAACTGCAAAAACAGTTTAAGATTCTAATTATACCAGATCTTCATTATTATTAACTACTTACCCTTTAATTATTTTTCTAACAGTTACCAAAAGAAAAATCAATCAACACACATTAACTTCTTTTCTCAATTCAACTGTAAAAAGCAACAAGAATCATCAAGTATTGATCCAACTAGATTGGATTTAAAATTTTCATAATTATATCGCAATTAAAAATATCAACTCACCCATCTGCTTTTAATTTGGGTAAGAAATATCCACTATGCCATCGACTTGGACGAATTTTCAATTCAAAGATTTTATCCAAACCACTATAAAAATTTCAAAAATCGAATGAAACCAATGAGCAAAAATGTGTTTTAAAATATCAACTTAAAGACATTACCATTCATCAAATATCACAAATATGAGTTAAATCAATTGATTTAAAGAAAAATCCCCTAATCAAGTATACTGATCCCAAATTGAAAATTGCTTATGAAAACTAAAAAAGATTAACAAACAGGCATATTACTACCCAAAAAATTAATTTGAAGCGATTTGGAAGCTAAAAAGAAGTTTCCAGTTCCTCGAATTGCACAATTCAAATCCACTAAAGTGGCATAAGTCAGGCTGCCCTATTATCTTTCTCTTGGAGTGTGAAAATAGGGTTTGAGGATTAAACTAAAGAACAAATTGAAAACAAGTTTTGACTACCTTCCTGATGGAAATTATACTTGAATAAATGGGAAACAAAGAACTTTTCAATAAATTGACAAAAAGAAAAAATGTGCCAATAAATCAGAATGCTATTAATACTGAGTTATAAATTGTAATAATCAGGGAGAAGTATCATTTTTCTCTTTTTCTTGATGCGACTATTTACTGGCAATGCCCAAGCAATTTCATCAATTATAATATTGCTGAAAAAATCAACCAAAAAAAAAAAAAACACTGGTTGTCACTCATTTGTAAGATTTCTCTGTTGCTTCTCAATTGTTTTACATCGGCTGTCCTGGGAAAAATTAAGAAAACAATAAGGGTCTGTTTGGATAGATTTTTTTTTTTTTTTTTAAAAAAAAAAAAACAACAACAACAACACTAACAAAAATCTTTACCACTCCTTATTACACACTTTGTGATATGAATTGACATTTTATTTTCCTAATTACCCTACTTTTTCTATTATTACTTCCACCTTTCAAATATTTTTTCACACCTTTCCATAAAATTACCTTATATATTTTATCTTTATTCTCTTTACTCCTAATCGTTACCCATATCATATCACTTCGATCCCACTTTTTGGAATTTTTCCCACAATTTTTTTCACCATTTTTTTTACATCTATCCAAACAGACCCTAAGTCATCTACTTCTTACAACTATAAAACTGACAGTAAACATAGTTATAACATCTCAAAAACTGCCTAATGGTTAATGAAAGACACCGTATGAACCATGAGGCCAATGCATATGATTTAGGGTTTATTTATTATTATATAGTTTTAGAAATTTAATTCTTATGTGAGATTTAATTGAAGACAACCATCAGTTGATCCAAATATTGATCAACTTGATAGATGCTTTAGATTGACATCTTTATAACTTGCGCTTCACGCATATGAGATGAACGAGCATTGTGTTAGGATTGAGGTTTATGTTAAATTTTCATTCCTTTCTTCCAAATTTCATCGTCTCCACATTATGTCACATGGTTCATGTTCATGTGCATAACAAGGTCCCTCACCCAAAATGAGCACTCATTAGGTTTTCCATATGTTACCTCCTCTATCCAAAATCCTACTTGAACACAGCTTATGTAGGATTCAATGCATTTGTGACATTGTTCCACCATCCAAATTCCTAATGCCTGCATCAAGAAAGCAGACATGGCAAGTGTCCTTTCACACCATAGTAGAAGGGGAGGGTCCCCTGAAGACAATAAGAAGGGTAGAAAGATGACACATTAACATGAATTTAAGGAAGATGGGATAGAATTAAGGAGTTGGAATTAAGCACAACGAAACTTCCAACTTAATTCAGTTCAATATGTTGTTCTAAAACTTAAAACAAACATCTGCTCATATCCAAAGGATTCCTTACCCAATTGCTTTGTGGATATTCACCAAAAAATGTCTTCTCCATCTAAAATTCTTTTCTCCTCCACAATTATCCTATTTTCCAATCAGTTCTTCGCATCTCTCTACAATTACCCTACTTTTCACTCATTTCTTTACAACTGTTCATACAGCTACCCTATCCATTTTAATTTTATTCTCTTTATTCCTCATTGTTACCCTATCATATCATATAACTTTCTCGCATTTTAAAAACTTTTTCCACCAAAAACTTTTCTTCCGAAAGTTTTATTGAATACCAACACACCCTAAATGAAAACAAATCATGTTTGGATAGGAAAAGACTAAATAAACCTTAAATAATAAAATAACAACGGATCATACCAAATAAAATAATCCATAAACCTGATCTTGAAACAAGCCTAATTGTGTTCTGCATCATGGGGAGGGTAAAGAATCTCTCTCCTCATTGATACAAACATATACACAAACCTGCAGCAAGCCGGAGTCCACCCTCATTGTTGGACCAACAAGAGTCCCTGACATGGTACTCTTGAGGCTACTCTGATGCTGAACTGTCAGTGTCAAAGTTTATGTGCACCTGGGTTGGTTCCTGACCTAAATTGAGCATTATTATTAACATCTATTGTCCCATTTATTCCTAAATTCTCTCCTGGAAATATGGCACATATGAGACTTTGTGCACTCTTGGCATAATGCCATATTACTATAGCAGCAGCAGCAGCAGCAGTTTTCCACCTATGAGAGGTCAGCTGCATATATCATGCCGTGATTAACTATTCTGTCAGTAATCTCTAATTTCCTCATATGTTTCTTGATTACTTCTATCCATGCTCTTTTGGCCTTCCTCTCACTCTCAAACAGTCCTCTACTTGAATAAATTCAATGCTCCTAATTAAACACCCCCAAGAAAAAAATCGAAGAAAAAAATGCAAGCCAACACAACAAGAATTTCCAAAAAAATGTGAGGTTCAAAACATTTGTAAAATGGCATTCCTAATCAAGCAACATGATTCCACCAGTATAAAACTAAGGAAAAGAAAAATATACGTAATCACAGAAAATAATTTGTGTGAAAGCTACCACATAAAAAAATAAAACTACAACTCTAAAAGATAAGTTATAGATTACCAAATCTGCAATGACTGCAGGATTTCTGGGATCATCTTCAGGAATCCCCTGCTCCACTTTTCCAACAAGATCAGCACCAACGTCTGCTGCTTTAGTATATATTCCACCCCCCAACTGAGCAAAAAGTGCAACGAACGAGGCTCCAAAACCATAACCAACTAGAAGAAGAGGCACTACAAGAAATTTTGCATGTGTCAAGCAACCACTAGAAAAATGAAATACTGATAAATTATACAACACTTAGCTATTGAAAGCATGCACAGGACACATGGAGGCTGAAGAGTCTATCTGCCTGTAGGCACTGCCTCACTTTCACATATTCAAACAAAGATGGTCCGTTGGTGTGTCATGTGCATGGTGTACATAAATGCACTGCCTAAAAATTGTAAAGTGCAACAGTTGACCATCCAAAATAGTGAGCAAAAACAGACTGAGTTGAAATATGAAACAGATTACACATCTAAAGCATACAGCCATCCCAAGGAAATATCACACCAACTACAACAGAATTTTGTGACACAAACTATCATTGCCCAATTTCCAACCGCAAATGATACTCAATCAAGTACAGTTAAAAAGTCAGTGCAGACCATTCGACAAATCCAAATTCCTAAAAATCACAATATTTGCAAAAGTTTGGTCAAGTATTAAATGTTACTCTTGACGGTCATAGTTTTGAAAAACAGTGAAACGATATAGCCAATCATACTTGTAATGCACAAGCCCAAAAAAGTGATCCTAGGCATTACACATATAACATATATTTTGTGCTGGATGTCTGGAATGGATAATGGCGGGATGGAGTTTCTAGTATTATCGAGTGCATGCATTAATGGCTGTGGAATCATATAAACGAATGTGTTTGATGGATGTCACATCAAAAGCAGTCCTGCCCATTGGATATTTGTATTTTTTGTTCCATATTTTCATCTGTTGGATCATCAATGTGGCTGAATGCTTGGAGTTTTGCATGTTAACCCTTTAATCAAATTGCATAGAAAGGAATAGTGCACAAGTTTTTTTTCCCCACTTCAATCCTTGCAAATAAATTTGAGCATATATTTAATCAATGAGCTTGTATTTTATTTTACTGAGATATGGTTATAAAAAGGGATGATTTGACTAGTGATTTGAGAAATTTTTAACAAATATGCATATAAGTAATTAATTATTTCATTTGTGTAATTGACCTTGGGAATTGCAATAAATCCACAGGCCCAGGATTACTTTTCTGGGTTTGTGCATCATAGCACCCATATTGGCTATAACATATACAGGATACAGAGCTGGAAAGCCCCATGTGCTATATTGCATTTCGTCCAACTCTTTGATTTTCATCTAATGCAAAACGGTGTGAAGAGGACAAGGGCTTATGAACCACAGGTCCAAGAGGCATAGTGGGGCATGTGCCTGAATGAAGCAAGGAGCAAACTGTATAAAATTTATGAAATTATTAAAATATTAAACATAATTCTAGTTCATATCAATAGGAGTAAAGACTAAAGACCAGATCGAATTCCATTACTCCAATGATCAATATATAGATTCAGCAGATCAATATTACTCAAAATGGTCAAAACTCAAAAGACAACAAGATGCAACTCTCAGAAAAGTTGAAAAGAAAGCATAGGAATTATTGTTAACCAAATAGAATATCAAGTAACAAATAATAGATTAAAAGAAAATTTTCGGTCAACAATTCACCCAGCAACATATGACAGAGTGGTACTGTTTTTTCAGAAATAACTGAAAATGTGAAACTGTAATGCAAGTTTCTTCAACAAAAAAGAAAAAATGTAGTTAAAAAATAATGTGTTGCATGCCATCAACACCAAAGGATGCTAGAGGATGAGGAAGTCTCAATGAAATTGGCTGTGGGTGGAATGACAATAGAGGTTGACTAAAGTAGGAAGAAATGGACGAAGAAGAAGAAAAAAAGAATTAGGAATGAGAGGGAGGATTTACCTACAGGTGTTAAGAAACTAGAATTTTCCATCAATTGTAGCAGGGAGAACAGTGGAGAAGATGGAGGGCCTCAACTTTGGTCCACTCCGGAAAGAAGAAAAAAATTGTCACGTTAGGAACCCTATTTGAATACTGGAGATTTTCTTTTCAATTTATTTTTAGCAACCTTTGGCCAAATTTGCCCCAGTGAAGGCACCCAAAGTAATGTGCTTGGAATGCCATTCTTCAAAACAATTGCCCAGACACACCTTCAACAACTACAACTTTTATGGATATATTTTCAATCATCACACCATATGTCCCCAATCATAATGCCTAACTATTTAGTGTTTAGTCTTCATTTGCTTCATCCAATCCCATCTCTTTTATACTATCTACATCCATGGTATAGAAGATTCATTAAAAATACCAAATAATGAATGCTTAATGATACCCACACAGTTGGGAAGGGAGATTTTTATCTTGTTTAGCTAAGGGTCTATTTCAACCCACTTTTGGGGGGCGGAAAGTGCTGAAGTGCGCTTTTATGAGTCGCTTGGCTGACACTTTATATTTCCAGCAGAAATTTTGTGGTAAAAGCCTTAACCAGCAAGTGCAAATAAGCTGAAAAACGATGTTTTACATAATGCACCATTATGCAATAATATTATTGTCAGGCCAAACAGGTTCTAAACCAGTGGGCAGTTAAATTAAGTACTTCGATTTAGAGTGTGTTTGGGAATGGATAAAACTTTTGATGAAAAGTTTTGAAGAGTAAAAGTTGTCAAATGATGTGATATGATAGGGGTAATGATGAGGAGTAAAGAAGATAAAGTTAAAATAAATAGGTTAGTTGTGTGGGTAGTTGTGTAGAAATGATTGAAAAGAATGGTAGTTATAAAGGAAAATGTGAAAAAATAATTAAAAAATATGGTAGTTATGGAGACTGAAAAGTTTTAGATTAAAAAGTTTTAATACGACACTTTCCGCACATTACCAAACACACCCTTAGTATAAAGTAGATTTTTTACAAATTCCTACCAAATATTTCTACCCCTCCCTTAGTTAACTTTTGTCCTTATTTAAAAAAAAAAAAACGGAATTTTACACTAAAAGAATAATATCCCAACCTGTTAAAAAAAAAAAAAAAAGTTTATCAAGAGTATGTGCATTCACCAATCAAATGATTTTTAATGGACTTATATTCAACCTAAAATAATTTTAATTTTGCATCAATATGAGTCTTCGATTGCGATAATTTTTAACACTTATAGTCAGATTAGTAATTAGAGAGGATGCTGACATTGACGTTTATAGTGAAGCATGCATTTCAATAATCATTACAAACTTTCGCTTTCGTCAAATTTCAATCACACAATCATGCTGACGACTTTGCTTTAAATATTACAAATGTTAACAATCAGGGAAGGGCACAGTCAATATGTTGCTTATATGAATAAAAAGTTAACTCAGTTATAACCAACCAAAAATGATAACAAAATCATGGAACTGAGATAACAATAGCATAAGCAGCAACCTGTAACAATAGCTGTGCAGATGAATCATATCTAGGGAACGCACAGATAGTCAACTTACAATCAGTAACCTTCATTGAACCTGGTGAATCCACATCCAACCAAACAAAGAATGTAGCATAAAGGATTGCTACACCAGATACAGCCATACCCACAACAACAATGGCAGAGAAACCACCAGCACGTACAGCAACCTGTAATAATTGATCATAAGGATGAAAGTTTTTGTTTGCCATCACTAATAAAACCTTATCCCAAACTAAGTGGGGTTGGGGGAGTATAAAATGCAACATCAGCCACAACGAATTAAGAAAAAAATGAGTCATTGTTCACTGACTTTATTATTTGCCGTCAGATCCAGATCATCCACACAGCATAGGCCACGGAAAGAAATAGTAACTGAACAGTAGAAACTTCTGTTTCAACAACTTATTTCTTACTTTGGCCACCCAAAGAGTTGAATGCTGCCTGATATTATGCATCAAATACCAGATCTTAGAATCTTTTTAGTCACGAATAACTAAACTAGACATCCCTGCATATAATCAAAGGACTAGAGGAGAAAACCTGCAGTGCCTCTCTTGCAGACCGTCTAGCAGCACTAGAAACTCTAACATTTGCACGTACTGATACCCACATCCCAACATACCCAGCAATCCCAGAACAAACAGCCCCCAGTAGAAAAGCAGCAACTGTAATGTATGCAGAAGTTGATCTGAAACAGTGTCACACTAATGTTAAAATGCAGAAAAATGCAAACATAAAATAGTGCCAACCAGCACCTAAAGTCACAGACGGATAAACAGTTATATTTCACCTCCCGAGTCCAGAAGCTTCCTGTTGTGGAGTGGTGCTTCGAAATATGTAAATACAAAAAATTATCAGTGCCAAAAATACTGCCATCTTAGAAATAGTTCCATATTGTGTCCGAAAGAAGCCTTCTGCCCCATCTCGTATTGCATCCGATATCTAGAAAGCCAATAACAAACTCAGGATGCGCACAGAAAATTTTGCATAGAGATTATCTCATTTGAGAATATGCATCCTATAAAGTTGTTGCCTTCTTTATGATTCACCCAGATTTTCAAATCAAATGTAATTTTGTATCTTAGCTGAACAAATAATATTAAAGATGATGAATGAATTGCATATTATAAATCTATTACTTAAAAATTCAAAATAAAGCATTTACACTTTCTAGATGAAAGCTCCAAAAAAAAAAAAGAGAGAGAGAGAGAGAGATCAATCATAAAAATTCCCACAACACCTGTTACTAGTTGCATCTAAACGCTGAACACAAGGTATAGTGGGTTTTCAAGCCACTAAATGGAGCCACACACTAAAAGGAAATGTTGGAGCCAAGGAACAAGGATTTCCTTCAGTCTTTGGTAACTAGAATTGACAGAGGTAAGCTATTTCATCAACAATCATTACTTTCCTACCAGCTAATTTCCCCACACCCATGACAAGCAATATTAAAGACTCGGACTAATATAGAGGCCAATATCACTAAAGTAATGCTTGACAAAATTCTCCAAACTCACCTGCTGCGACAATCGATGATAGCCTTGAAAGTGGCTTTTGACACTAGTAGGTTGTCAGATCTAAAGGTTATGGCTACAACAGTGAATTCTAACAATGGCCACACTTGACAAAGGTGGTCAATCAAAATAATAAAATTTTGTTCTCCCTTCTAAGGGCTATTGTGGAAGATGGATCGTCCAATAGGAGCCATGAATTAAGGTCGGGCTTCTTGTACGAAGTCTCATTGCTTAGACAGGTGCTGAAGGTAGCAAATTCGAACAAGGCTCCAAGACATAATTGACATTGTGTTACAGAGTATAATGAAATTGATGCCTTATCGGGTCTGTTTTCTTTTTAGGGACATTTTTTGATATTACGGATGTTTCATTGTTTATTTTAGAAATTTAACACCTTACCAAGTTTTTCTTTTTCTTTACATTCAGCGGAGGGGAGGGGGAATGCCAGCAAGGTTCGAACCGAGAACCAGTGTGATATCCATCACGCTATGCCCGGTTCCCAATGTCTTATCAAGTTGTATCCCAATTAAATTGGGATTGCATTAGAACTTTCTTTAATTTAGGGCTTATAAGTTCATATAGCATTAGAATTAAGATTCTGAAGGTTTTTCTTTTTTCGGTAAATAGCTTTGCTTCATAACAAGAAGAATAATTATGCATGAGTTCTGAACTGAGAATTTGGATCTCTCTTTTCCTAATTCATCTGATTTTTTCCCGTCTTCCCTTCTTTCTCCTTCAAGAGAATGTTTATCTTTCTTCAAAAGTCTTCTCCTTTTTACATTGATCTATGGCATATTATCCTGCAGCAATGCATCTGTAAAACCAGCCTCTACCCACGTTGGACCAGTGTTTTTGGGTGAGAACGAGAGAGGCATTTGCATCAGCAATCATATTCGAATGGACACCCCATTGGAACCTCACAAGCTTGGCTATGCTTAGATGGCTACATTCATCATACCAATGAGGAAGAACTAACAAGGACAAATTTAAATAAATTTTAGCAGCAAAAAGACAGAATTAAAAAGCATTATGAAAATTAGAAATCAATTTTCAGATCTCTTCCTGAAAAAAATATAATATAAAAGCCACTGCGATGCTACTCTCTTTATAGAAAATATCTATGCAAGGCAAACCAAATTAAAGTACAGACGAATAGAATCCCCATGCAAATGAAATATTCACCTGACCATTCATCAAATTGAACTATATTTTGATCTCATATGGACATATCGAATCCTCAAAAATAATTATCTAAATTTTCAATTAAGACATTCCCAAAACTATGTAATGATAAATAGAGCCAAATATTATGTCTCAGCTATATGACTCTCATTACATTCTTCATATAGAAAGGAGCCAACTTGGTGCGTAAAGTTTCCATACATTGCAGAGTCGGTGAATGAACATCCACATACACAGGCTTCCCCTTGTATTTTCCAAAGAGGTTGTTTCCCATGATTAAAACCTACAACCACCAGTCATAAGGCAGCAACTCTTACTGCTGCACCAAGGCCTGCCCTCTATTACATTCTTCATATATGATAGTATAATATTTCTGAGCAGATGGCCTTGTTCAAGCTAAAGCAATCAATGGAAATTTTCAAATATGGCTGGTTGTTGCGTACTACGACAAGCATGCATGCCTTTAAATGTTCTACTACATTTTGATACAATTTCTAATTGAGAAAAACCACAAACAGGTGTCACATAACTCCTTAGAAATGTTTAGAACTTCAATAGGCCAATGTAAATGAGAAAAAATAAAAAAATACCTGAGCCATTTCAGGAGGTCCCTCATCCTTTGCAAGCACCCATTTAGTGAGATAAACTGAGAAAAAGAAACTAATGATGCAAACAGTAAACACAAACACAATAATTGGAGAAGTGCTTGCTCCAATGTAAAAGATAGCTCCAAAGCCCAATAAAAGAAGACCAAATAAAACGCGAACGTTTAAACCCATAAAGATCCGAAGAATCTGCAAGAATAAAAATTGGGAAGAGCAATGAACCTTTCAGCAAATAGCAGACATATTTAAATAGCATCAAATACAAGTAGTTCTAAAAGGAATAACCCAAGTACAATTGTCTTGACAATCTCCAAGCAATTGGATATGCACAAATAGTCTGATGCTGATAGAAGTCAGCATATTGATTGCATACAGTAAAGACCAATTCATTCACAAATTGATGATCACTAAGGCAATTATTTCAAAATGTCAGAAAACTAGGATATGTAAGATGATGAAATATGATGAGGCAAATCATCAAAGTTATATCTATAATTAATCAAAATCAGCCCCCAAGTGTATAGATATAACTGCGTGAATCCTTCTGATTCAATTCCAAAGCCAAAATGAACCTTAAACAGGATTAAGGTTCTGAACATTTAATTCAGTGAATTAAACTGGTATTGACTAAAACAGGATAGAAGTAATGAGCCAACAAAATTTCCAAACAATTTAGGGAATGTAAGTGTCTATTCTTTAGCAGCCGGAAAGACTAACTGCCAAGCAAAAGACAAGATCAAAGTAGTACTTGTTTGAAGTCAAGATTTTATACCTACTTAGGACCAACTCATAATGATAATTAGGCCATTAGCCGGGCATTTCAATCTTTGTAAAAGAATCCATGCTTAATTATTCTCCTTCTCTGGTCAACCAGCCCAAGATTGCTAATTCGCCACCTTTCATCGATAAGCTTTGATATTGTAATTTTTTATCCATTCATTCATTGGATGTTGGTGACTCCAGTGAAGATTTAGCTAAAGCTGGAGTCGTAGGGATTATCAAGGAGATGACCGATAGATCTCTATCCACTTCCATGGAACTCCTTGTTGACAAGGTTGCCCCGGACAAAGTTAATAAGGTCAAGAAGGTTGTCATAGATGAAAGAGACTATGTAGATGAGACCAATCCAATTGAAGAGGAGTTTAATCTAGAATGGGTTGATGTTACTTTGAATAACTTATATTCTGATACCAATATACAATTGGAGCCATGACAGAGAGCCTCACCTGATTTATAACGTGGCCAAGACACCTCATAGCTGCAAAGGTCAAAGATCGACTCCACAGCATTATTTTTCATTTTTTTTCAGATGACAAAGTAGGTTCCGATGGAGGATTCGGAACCATGGGAGTGATGAGCTGCAGACTAATACTTTACAGTTTTTCCTTTGTGTTTATCTAGAATGGTATGATGATACTTTGACTTTATTCTAATGTCAAATACAATTGGAACCATGACTGAGAGCCCTTTCTGGTTTATAATGAGAGGCACACCGCTAGGCTGCCTCATAGCCACAAAGTTCAAAGATTCGCTTAAGAGGATTGCTTTTCTTTCTTTTTTGGATGAAAAGAAGGTTCCAATGGAGGAATAGGGATAATGAAAGAATAATAATATGCAGGATGATAAGTTACAGCTTTTCGTTTGTGTTTATTATTATTTTTTCAATTGCATCTTTATTTTATCTGATTCCTTTCTTTGAATGTTAACAAATGGATCTGATCATACATGTTCTCTTCTGACCATGAAGATGAGGTTATCTCTCAAGGAGCAATTGATACAGAAAAGGATCGTTCAGTCAACATAATCCAATCAAGCTGCAATTGCTGGACTTGTCAATTTATTCAGGAAGGCAGCAATTCACAAGATCACGTATGGGACTATGGAAGTCGGCTGCCCGACATAGAGGAAGTAACCAACATCCAATTGTGCATCTCTGCACGTGCTTCCATAACAAGGAACAGACTCACCAACTGAACCAGTTCTGGCCACAATCAAGTGCACTGCCAAGACAACATTGGTGTGGCTAGTCATGCATGCACTCCACTCTAAGCAGTAAACACCAGAGAGACATAGCAACAGAATGTGAGAGCACAAAAATGCTTCTGATAATAATATACGGGTTCTGATCTAATACAGCACACCCCATTGTGTTTTCTTTTTTAATGTTAGAATTTATTTTTTTAAAATCTAAACCATTTATCATCTTTATTAACATTTGACAATTATTTTCATTCATGACACCAAAATCACTCACCTTGATTAGAAAACTTATATATTTCAAAATTCTAATGCCCTTTGAAAGTTAATATACGATTATTAAAAACAAATATATAATATAAACAGTTTCATATATATAATTTTTGGTATCATAAAGAAATACAAACGGATGAAAGTTATAAATTGTTTAGATCGACAACAAAAACTTTTTAAATTTTATTTTTTTTTTTAAAAAAGAGCCATACATGGACACATGAGATCATAACCTATAATATATCACCATAATAAGGGGAAGTCAAATTGTGTCTGCCACTGCGTTCCACTTGATGAATCTCAACTAGAGGATCATATAGGTTCATCTCGTGATCCCAAACTATAACATTTTCACAATTGTTCAGCCTATGATTCATGCACACCAACTTGGGCCATTTTGGAGGATGACTTCTGTCATGCTTAAGAGGGGATCAGGGAGGGATCAATTGATCCAACCCTCAGGTAAAAATAATGAGAAAACATTTGCAAGAAAGCACGGCATGAGGCTACTAAGCATGCGACAACCACTCACCAAACGTGTTTTCCAATTTATTGTGTCTGGTGTTGGAAAAGTGCATAACCACTGTTCAAAATTGGGGCCAACAGAACCCTTAGCCACGGCAAAACAGCTAAACTGGCCTTGCTTCTAGAAATGCCGAGCCAAAAAACAAGTCCGCTTTTTGCCAGCCAAGCAAAAAATAACTCAACAATTTTTGCTTCCAGCATCGTCGGCAACAGAAGTATTTGAAACAACTCATCTGTTTCGCTAGCTTGGCCAAAACAACTCAATTTCATTTACTCATGGAAATGTATTTTTTGAATATTTCCTTCCTGAAACATTACAAAATATTACTCATTTGACATCTGATGTATTTTTCAGGTTTCTAAATGAATGAGATTCACTGTTTGTTTGGTAAGAAGTAATCAGTGGAAATGGAATGAATTTTCAAAGGTGTGATATGGTAAGGGTAAAACAGGAACAACGTAGGAATTGAAAGCGTAGTTTTGTATGAAAAGATGTCAGAAAATAATTCGAATATAAGAGTAATTATAATGCATAGACCCAAAAAAGTGATCATTAGGCCTGCGGAGCCTCAAGGTGTGATATTTTTCTACTCTGGCCTAGCAGCTCCACTAAATGATTTTAAAACGTGTCACGCCATGGTTCAAGCTTAGACTCACTAATAAATCACTAGGAACTTTTTCCCTTTTTCAATGTGGAATTCAGTTCTGGGCTGTTACGGGTTCACCAGCTTCTGCTTGTTTTGTCCTCAAACCACAAATCAACTCAACTCTAGGCCTCGACCCTTCGTCCTCAAGCTATAACTCAACTCGGTTTTGGACCTGTGCTCCACGTCTACTGGAAGAGACCGCTCTGATACCATTTGTAACAGAGTCTTAGACAAGTCTCACAGTGTGATATTGTCTGTTATGGCCTAACAGCTCTATCGCACGATTTTCAAGCCATCACGCATAGTTCAACCTTAGACCCACTTATAAACCACCAGAAACTCTCTCCCTTTTTTGATGTCGGATTCAGTTTCGCAAAAGCTCGCTTTTTCTCAGCTTTTGCTGGATGACTACTGATTCATCTTCAAAGTAACGTCTTTTTTCCAAAGGCTTGCCCCAAAGTCAACCTATCGGTTATCCTTGTATTTAGCTGTTGTACAACAGAATGTCATTCGCCTCTATGCTAAGCAGTAGAGTAAGCAAGCCAAAAGCCCTTCGTACTTCAATATCAGTAGAGTAGGCAAGCCCTACCCTCCCAAGCCTTTAGCACTAAAATAGGGCGACCTGTTTGATAGTGACTTCTGTAGGGTGACAACTTGTACTTCTAGGGTGATCCTCCGTATTTCAATAGTAGTTGAACAATTTGAATCCAACATTGAAAAAAAGAGAGAGTTCCAGGTGTTTTATAAGTAGGTCTAAGCTTGAACCATGGTGTAATGCATTTTAAAATCATGCAACAGAGTTACTAGGCCAAAGCGAACAATATCACATTGTGAGGCACATAACCTACAGGCCCAATGGTCACCTATCTAGGCCTGTGCATTACAAGTGGTATCAGAGCAGTCTCCCACCAGTAGATGTGGTTCGGAAACTCAAAGAATTAAACTAGTGAAAGCCAAGGTTGCAAGCAGAAGCCCAAAGTTGAATTGTGGTTCGAGGACGAACCAGACAGAAGCTAGTAGGCCTGTAATAGCCCAAAAGCAAATCCCACGTTGAAAGGTGAGAGAGATTTTGGGGGTTTATAAGCAGGTCTCGGGTTAAATATGACGTAACACATTTTAAAACCATGTAGCTAAGTTGCGAGGCTAGAGCAAACAATATCACACCATGAGGCCCATAAACCACGGGCCCAAAAGTTACTTTTCCGAGTCTCTGTGTTATACCCTTTTTGATGTGGGATTCAATTCTGGACTGTTACAGTAATAATGGGCAAACTAGGATAGGTACTTAAGATGTCAAGCCATAGCATGGTTAGGAAAAGTGGGGAAAAAATTGTCCCATGGATTAACTGAATCCAAATAAAGCCTCAACTATCTCTTAGCTTTATCATAGATCTTAACATAGATTTAGCCCTAGTTTATCTAAAAAACAGGGATTCCATCCCAAATATGGTTTCTAGATCAAGAAATCTTGCATATTTAATTGCCTAGAGTTGGGATCTACATCTTCAGCCAGATCTAATCTACATGCGAATAGATTAAGCCAAATCATGAGCATCTACAAATAGCGACAGCGTGTGCATGGTTTGTCCAGTGGTTACCATCAGGTATTATTGTGTTCCATTTACAGAGCATGAAAGTTTCATTTTGAAACTCAAGTTAAGGGTCATTCTATTTCTCTCTCTTTTTCTGTGTTCCTTTCGCAACCTTTACCATGTTAGCCATTTGGATCTCTAATTCCAACAGCCACTACATTTACATATTTCAAGTATTTTTAACTAATGGATATGTCAAACTTCAAGTGACAAACCATAAGGATTCCTAAAAATATGCTATAAAATTTTCGTTCAAATTCTATTGGTAAACACAACCAAATAAAATTCCTAAAATCGCAATGGCATTTATTCTAGCCAATTTGAATTCTATAAGTAACAAACTAGTCAATCGCTACAATTTCTCAAAGCATTGATTGAAAATACCTACAGCTTGTTTCACAACTTGATCCACAATCTTAATGAAATCCTCATTTCTATTCCAATTAAGGTTTGAAATAGTGTTGTTCATTCCCTAGTATTCTTATCTTACACCAACTTCAATTTACAGCCTCTTCATTTTGTCATTATGTGATGCATGTAAATAGAAAGAGTGGATGTTATTAAAAATGATAATTGCTGAGACCACAAAGATTCTTTTTCACTAGATGAATGCACAACATATTTGTAATTAGAATCCTAAATGCAGCAAGTGTTTTTTTTCCCTCTTAATATCTAAGACTTCTCCAAAATACAGCTGCATCATCTTTTGACCAAGCCAAACATCCTCCATTTCAATTCAGACGAATTTTGGCTGAAAGTATATATGGCCAAATAGTCCATCCCTATATCAACATCGTCAACATAAGCTGTTTCCCCTCCCTAAAAGGATAAAGAAAATTCTAGATCGTGCTGTCTAAAAACGGCAAGACAGCAAGAACGAGGTGAATGCAAATTTTGAGTGTGAGAATTGAGAAGTGAAATTTTGCTGCGAACTGAAAGCCTATATGACCATCAAAGAATCGATCGTAAGCCAAAGAGCTAATTCATGAGCACCACAATAAAAAGATTATTGGGTAAACATACACGCGGAGAATAACAATTACGAAAAAAGCATGATGGGAAAATGAGAAACTCACCAAGGGAGTATAGGGTTTACTGCTCATGGAAGGGAAAGTCCGTGTTCTGTCAGAGTATGATCTCATCATTCCATTTTCCATATGATCATCCATTAACACTGCATGTGAAGAATTCACCCTTCGTGAGATGGGGAAGGGACCGTAGTCCGTGCCCTGGGGCAAGTCACCCCCTGAACTTGGTCGCTGAATCTTGGCGAATGTTAATTTCAACAAAATCGGACATGAAACAGTCCCCCACTCAGCTGGACGAGAAAGATTTCTTCCAACAGCAGACCTAATTCGAATGCTTCTCTCGTTTTTCAGTTATTCGCGACACTCTCCTCAAAACTCTGCAAGAAAAAAAACCGACGTGTGAGGAAGACTGAACGAAGATCGCGAGGGAAGGGAACTAAAACCCTGCAAATGCTGAGAAACAATCAACCCGAATGCAGGGAATCCGATCGCCATGAGACTTAAACGGCAGAAATTTCCAAAAGAAAATGAAAAAAAAAAAAAAAGAGAAAATCACCTCGCTCCTCCTCCAGATCTAGATCCGGCGACGAGAATAGATTCAGCTCTCTTTACGTCTCTCGCGCAAAACTATTTTCCCCACGTCTGAATGGATTTAGTCTCCTGATGTGTAAATTCACGACTGAAATGGAAGAAAATGGAAGACCGACTGTGTGAAGTTGAAACATACCGGCAGCATAGCAGTAAAAAGATGCTAACCGGATATACTATAGTGGGTTTAGAAAAGTGCAGACTTTTGAACGAAAAGTTTTTAGCTTTAAAGTTCAGATAAATGGAAATGTTATAGGGTGTGTGTAGTTGGAGGTAAAATTTTTGGGGTGTGTTTGTTTTGAATATAAACGCGTCAACTAAAACTTTTCAATCTAAAACTTTTCAATCTAAAACTATTCTATTTTTTAATTATTTTTTCACATTTTCCTATACAAACTACTCTACTTTTCAATCATTTCTACACAATT
>JAXCLR010000105.1:36785718-36798800 GCA_035584095.1 Annona squamosa
TTTTGTCTTCCAAAATCAACGCTGGAGGAAAAATGTTGCTTCAAGTCGATTTTGGAGTCGACTTCATTTGCGACTTGGCCTCAAGTCGCAAGTAGAGTCGACTTCATCTGCGACTTCGGTTGTTTTGTCTTCCAAAATCAATGCTGAAGGAAAAATGCTACTTCAAGTCGATTCTGGAGTCGACTTCATCTGCGACTTGACCTCAAGTCACAAGTGGAGTCGACTTCATCTGCGACTTCGGTTGTTTAACTCCCCAATTTCAACGTTGTCCAAAAAATACCTGTTGAAGTCGCTTGTGGAGTCGACTTCGGGATCGACTTCGCCTAAGTCGAAGTTGGAGTCAACTTGGGGATCGACTTGGTCTGATTTTTCATTCCTTAAGGACATTTATAAAACTCATTAGTAATCATATCATACTCAAATTTGTATTTGTTAATCATCAAAACTTATGCTTAGTTCAATTTGTTTTGGATTTAACTATTGTTTCCAACACAGACCACATCAAGACAAGGCCGGTATATATTTGTTTGATAACCTGCCAAGCAGCCACCATATGTATTCTTTTTCATCCCCTAGAAGTTTCTATTGAAGCAGAATATGGGTATGACCTGGGTTGCTGGAAGCATGAATTGGATTGGGGCAGTTACAACGTGATATGGCTATTATTAATGACCATAATCCGGATGAGATCCCTCCACACATTTTCCATGGAGACTATACATAAGATTATTAACATTTAGTCAGTAGGAGAATCTCACATCATCTATTCCAGTACATGGACCAGCAGGAGGCACAATAGTAAGCCTACACGCTAAGGTTACCAACCACATCGCCCATTCCATCCAATCCATCCAGCAGGTCAAATGCTGACGATGGTCCTAAATACTACCTAAGATTTGATTGATAACTAACAAGAATCTCCTTTTGCCAAACACAAGAAAGAATCTGCCTATTTTTGCTTGTCAGGAATCTGCTTTGCTAAAAGAAGCCAGCTTTGTAGTTTTCTTTATTTAAGGATTGTACTATGCGTTTTGCTTTTGTTAGATGAGCGCCACTTATGCATTGAGTGGATTTATTTTTGTCAAATAGATGTCGGGTGTATCTTTGCTTGTATCTGGCTTTATGAATTTCATCACTTTTTGAATTCAGAATTGCCTGTAATATCTATATATATATAATATATACATATGTAATATATATACACATACACATACTTATGCGTAGTTTAAGGGCAAGGAAAGAATTCGGGTACTTTTTGTCCAAATTGTCTATACTTCTTATTTCATTTCTGCAAATTTGACTTTCTTTCTGTCAAATTGGTATCCTGGACTTATATAGGTAAATATTGGCGTTAAACCCACACTATTTGAGATTTAGTATAAAATTAGTCTATAAGTTAATGTAATTTATTCCCTTAAAGTTTGTATGGAATATATGTTATTAATATAAAGTTACAAAAAAATGTGTATATTTACAAAAAAAAATTAAATTTCAATTTTAGGAAAATAAGATTGAATGGTAAATGTGAAAAGAGTAGAGACAAAAGAGACCTAATTGAAATTAAGAAGCTTAATTTTGAAATTTATTAAAAAGGGAGTAAGTTATAATTTTATAAATATAAGATATGAAAATAAATTTTTATACATTTTTTGAAAAGACATTTGAAAATTCCGAATTATACTAAATTAAACTGTTTAATTCATGGACCTTTTGGAAAAATAAAAATAAATTGAAAAATTTGTACCAATTAAGGATCCCAATTAGTGGCTTATATATATATATATATTATTTTCCTTAGATTTTAGAATATATAACTCTGGTTAATGTGAAAGTTCTCAAGATAGTATTAATTAATATGCTCCTTAATTTAGGTGGATTAGATTATGAAAAATAATTGAATAAAGTACTTAAATTAATTTATTTAATTTGTATTTAAAAATGTGCAAACATTAAACCCACGTATGCATGCTTCTAATGTCCACATCCAGGTGGTTTTTTGTCTTTCACTTAATAAGTAGTTATTAAATTTGCATCTTAACATATATAAGATTGTTTTACATGAAATTTTATGGGTATGTCTATTTTACTCTACTCTATATTGCGGAAGGGCTAGATCATCAAAATTATGTTTACGAAATTTTTAGACAATTGAAATTAAGTGAATTTCATGAATTAATTTTTAAACCTTTATATCTTAACCTATATTATCCAATTTGATACAAAACTTAAGATAGACAACTAACTTGATCAGTTCTAAAAAATGGATGAATTGAATTATGAAAAATGATTGAATAATATGTTTAAATAAATTTTAATTATGTGCATTGAAAAATTGCATGGATCCAACCCATGCACGGTACGTCCATATGTCCAGTAAAGTGTTTCGTTTGCAATAAAACAACAACAAGAAATCCTAGAATATCTATTAGGATAAAATCTCTGTCAATTTTGCATTACTTAGGATATAATTGGCATCAGAGTCACGTTGCTAAATTTTGCATTGTGGAAGGAAAATAGTATATATTTTATCTCTGCAAAACCCTAAGTTGCGTTTCCTTGTGGGGCATGCTAGCTTGTATTGCTGTGTTAAGCTTTGTGGAGTAATATCATTGACAGTGATCATAGATAAATATATATATATATATTTAGATCCAACCATGAATGCATTATTTAGAAAATTTAGCTCTAAATCAAGAGTAGCCGAGCTAATATATTAAATACAAAAGAAATTAATATAGATAATCTGAAAAAAGATTTAAATGATTGAAAAATAACTGATATCTCGGATAGCCAAATATATAAAAAGGGTCATTCCATCTCTCAATAACCTACATGATAAAATAGTTAAACAAACGATCTCTTTATTTAATCAATATGAGACTATTCCTCTTGTAAATAGAAGATTAATTAAACAATACTAGAAAAAATATAATTTTATACATTTAGGACTAGTACAAGTAGTTGTCAAACCACTTATCGGAAAAGGATTAGATTCTTCAACCTTATTATGCTTAAGGGATTACAGGTTTAACAAATTTCAAGACTCATTTTTAGGAATGGTAGAAACAAGCTTATACAGTGGACATATCTATTTTTGACTGTTACCCAAACTTCACTCTTTACTTGCAAGATTAGAATATTTTAAACACTATAATCCTAAATCTAGAGGTTCATAACTGCAAAATAAAATAAGAATCTTTACCCATAGCTTTGTTATATAGGATCCATTATAAAACAATGACTACATCCTTTAACATAAAAGCTATTAAACAATTCTTAAAAGGAGAAATAATATTATTACAAACTGATATGAGAAAAGCAAATGTAATGACACCCAAAACCATAAAATAGAACCAAATAACTCTTCTGTCTCACTGGGAACTCCAAACTAGGGTTTCATCTCCTCAAATAAAAAATTTTAAAATTAGAGAAATAAGTGAGGATGAAAAAGGAAATGTAACATTATATACAAATTCTTTCAGAAAGTCATCTTCTTTTAACCCTAGAAGATATGTAGATGAAACTTCAGAAAGATCTTTCAAAACAACCCAATCAAGAGCCTCATGTTCCTCAATACCTACACACAACAGATCAGATATAAAAATGAAAGAAATAAATATTAATCCGCCAATTCCCTAACCAATCTACTATGTGGAACAAAATGAGGAAAACTTAAGCCCTAGAATGTCACATACCAAAACAGATATGAGAGATTTTGACACGTCAATAAACATTATTGAAAAAGAGTTTGAATTAAACAAAGATAAACCAAAGGAAAACTTTTATAACAAGTATAATAGGGAAGAAAGAAAATAGTTTTACAAAAATTACAATAAGGATAAAAGAGAACCCATTCAGGAAGAGTATTATGAATTTATGAAAACATATAAAGTTCACATGTTTTTTTAGAATGATTTGAGACTTTTTATTCTCTTAAAAAGCAAGAAAATTACTCACGAATTATAGAACCAATATGGAAAGACTCCAGAGGAATATAAGTAAAAAATCCAAATAATCCTTCAGAAACCAAAATCATAATAGAATTCAAAAATAAATAGATAACGTGTTCTCCACACAAAGTTAAAACAGACATTGAAGCACCTCCCAATGAAAATGATATTAAAAAACCACATGAATAAAATAACTATACAAATCAATATTTAATTATCATAAAAAAGTTAGATAAAATTCAAACTAGATAGAGGACAAGATAATACCACCTATCATTCCTAAACCAAAGAGGGATGAAACGAATAAACCAATATTTATCCCACATGAAAATCCTAAAGCACAATTAAAAGAAATAAGAGAAAATAGTGAATTCCTTGACAAAATAAGTGAAAAGTTAAAATTCTCGAAACGCCTGAAAGCTCAAAAATATTAAGAATAAATATTGAAGAAGGAGAAGGATCAACCAGAACTTTTAATGCTTCAACCAAATTTACAATATTATATATGTCCGAAACTCATATTGAGGACTCTTTAGAAGAGTCATGAAAGTAAGCAAATGGACTTGGTTTAGAACTAAACAAAATAGACTCATAAAAAATGCCTTCAAAACACTATAATCCTAGACATACACCACTTGATTTATTATTTGAAGAAAGAAATTAGTTTACTCAAGTACAATACAATGCAAATACTTTTTATGAATGGAATGTAAAAGGAAAAAATAAAACTCAAATAGTTAGTATGCTTCAATAAATGACCATGGTAGCAATAGTTTATAAAACAAAAACAAGCCTAATAGACCATAACATAGCCCAACTCTAAGCAGCATGTTTCACTGGATCCCTAAAAGGGTTGTAGGATAACTTCTTGACCCAAATACAAAAAGAAATGATCCTTTACTCTTACAAAAAAATGATACTGGAGAACTAATAGTAATAGAAGACAAACTTATTCAAAATGTTGTATACACTTTAATTTTAGATATAGCAAGCTTGTACATAGGACCGAATAATAAGCTTAGGGAAAGAGAATAAAAATTTCTACAAACTTTAAGATGCAAGAAGATGAGTGATTTTAGATTTTACAAAGTTCAATTCTTAGCTAGAGTAATGATTAGAACGGATTGTAATCAACCATTTTATAAAGAAAGATTTATCACCGGACTTCTATCTTATTTTGCCGAAAAAATCAGGAAAAAAAATTAGAGATAAAAATAATAGAAATATTCCTTATGAAAAATTAACTTATTGAGACATAATATCAGTAGCAAATGATATAGGATTAGCTTACTGTAATGAACTTAAACAAAAGGCAAATAAAAAAGGAAAAAAATAAAAACAAAACAACAATTAGGAGATTTTGGCGAACAGTTTGGAATGGGAAAAATGGAAAAAACTGTAATGAAAATTATTCACAAAAATATAAGAAAAATAGACTATTCAGAAAATATAAAAAACCATATAAGGGAAATGAAGAAGTAACTTCTAAACCACGATACAAAAAAAAAAGAAAGACAAAATATATAAGACAACCCTTTAAGACCTACAAAAGGAAAAGGCATTGAAAAGAGGCTCCTACTTACTCGAAATGCGGAAAAGTAGGGTACTTTGCTGATAAATGCATGTTCAAAAGAAAAATTAATGAACTAGAAATAGACTAACTAAATCTAACGAAATTCCTAAAAGAACAATTAGAAAAAGTAATGTTAAATTCTGACTACTCTGATCTGAAAGGGAGATCAATAAATTAAAATTTGACACTAATAACTCGTATGAATTGAACATAATAATCCAAGATTAGGAAGAATTATTAGACTTTGTAAACCAAATAAATGATCTAGAACAACAAAGAAATATCTATTAGAAATAAAAAATATTCTCAAAGAAAAACCTTTTGAAACTCATTTCAGTAAAATCTTAAAAAAAGCCTAGAAAAAACTCAGGCTTATAATCTAACAAAAATCTTAGAACCTCTCAACCAACCTGCCTCAACTAGTAATATAGTAATCTTTGACTTACAAGAGAGATTAAACAATTAAAGAAGGATTTAAAAACTTTAAAAGAATTAAACACAACAGAAATAGAAAAACCTAAAAGAAATAATAGAAAAGTTAAAATCAAAAGATAATGAAAGCGATTTTGATTCAGATAAAGAAAAGGAAGAAGAATGTTTCATCCGACTAAAGAAGAAAAGGAAAAATATAAAACAACATTCACAGTCTCATGCGGATAATAAAAATGGAACGTAATGTCGTTTGGACTCAAAAACGCACCATTAGAATTTTAAAAAATTAAGAACGACATACTAAATCCTTATACTGAATTCTCAATAGTATATATAGGTGATGTACTAATTTTCTCAAAAGCAATAGAACAATAGTTTAAACACCTGAACATTTTCCTAAAAATAATTCAAAAAAATAAATTAGTAATTTCAAAAATAAAATACTTACTCTTCCAAACAAAAATTAGATTTTTAGGGTATGAAATCCACCATAACACAATCATTCTAATCCAAAGATCACTAAAATTTGGTAGTAAATTTTCAAACAAGATAACCGATAAAATTCAACTTCAAAGATTTCTAGGTGCATTAAATTATGTATCTAATTTCTATCCAAATATTAGAACCATATGTAAACCATTGTATCAAAGATTAAAGAAAAATCTACCAAGTTGAACTGAACAACACACAAAGATTGTTTAAAAAGTAAAAAAGCAATTAACAAATCTATCTATCTTAAATCTTGTTGATCCAGTAACAAAGAAGATTGTAGATACTGATGCCTCAGACATAGGCTATGGGGGTATCCTCAAAACTTTTGTTGTAAGATGATCTCAGAGCTTTGCTGAAGAAACAATTTGTTAATTTAGAGCTTAATCTAATCCCTAAACTTGTAAGTTATTTTCAAAGATAGATTTCAAACTTGTATTGTAAATTTTATTATTTCAATTGAATCTTTATTTGCTTGCATTTTTACTGTATTATATGCATGTCATTATAATCAAATGACTTTAAAATTACAAATCTTATTTCAAAACTTTAATGATAATATCAATGACGAACTAACTTTGTGGGGAGTTATCCCAAGTCATCTTCCTTTTATTCAAGGACAAATATAAATGCATAAATTTATTACAAAATTCCTAGAAATATTAAAAAAAAGACAAAGTTGACACCTTCACTGGTTTAGACACTTTATAAAGTCCCTTCGAAATCAATTTCAGATTTTCTAACTAGAGAATTTCTTCAAGGATCAAAGTCTTCAACAACTGGCGGCAACGACGCCACAAAAGTCACCAAATAAACCAAAAGTCAAGTCTCACACTTCTGATTCTTATTCACAATTCCAAGTGACCATGACCCACCCCTCTATTGCCAAAACAACAAATCTGTCAAGTCCCTTATATGCAGAAATAACTGCAACAACCCATACCAAACCAAGAGGCCAACTCAAACTTCCACTCCTCAAATAAAAATGACACTTCTAGTATTGCCCAGACCCGAAACTTCTCAAGCACCTGCATCTAATTATCTCAGTCAATTAGATAAATAAACTGCTCTAACACTTATTCAGAGTCTCCTGAACTCAAAGTCATCGAACCATTTACATCCGTATGGCTCAAACACTCTAGCAAGAGAATCCTTCCTCAAACTCTCTAATCAATGTTAGTCAAATATGTTGAACTTCACCCAACTCTACTCCAAATAAAAATTCCAAATAAATCCAAATATGTCACAAAACCAAACACATTAATCATATTTGTTATATTGAACATGATTTTCAAACTTTCAAAGACCCCACTCAATTAGCCAAAACTCTATTTCCCATAACTCACCATGATAAAATAGTAGATTACTATAAAACTTAGAAGTTCCATGAACTCATCTTCGTTGATATCCAATTCATACAAGTTAAACATTATCCTGACAAGGATGATGCGACAGAAATCACTCATTCAAGCATTTAAATTCTGAAGATTCTGATGCCGTCAGAATTTGAATTAATAGAAAAATTAAAGAAACTCTCAATTTTCTTTAACCCTCAAGCATACACATATTGAGACTATTAATTATCTCGATATAAAGCCTTCTGGTACAAAGACAAATCAAGAAATCATTTCTGGCTATCTTATTCAAATGAAACACAAACTATATTTGTCCTTACGGGTTTGCTCAATGGTGGGACCATTTTGGATTAATTCCTGAAATATTTATACCATTAGTAAATCAAGGTTTCTAAACCTTTTGCAAACATGCTCATTTTTCAAATTATGAGAATCGCTTTCCTCAAACCTTAAATTTTTATTCAAAATTTTCTCTAGCTTGGATTTATTACTGAGGGTATGCTTTTCATGAAAATTTAAAACTCCGACCATCTTCCTTTGGAAGAATTTTCAAGGTGAAATGGTAGGACCCTTTTACATACATACTTCCATGTTGAGCCTCAATCGATCCTTAAATAGATCAACAAACAAAAATCCAGGCACCAAAAACTCCATCCAGACAAGAATTGCAGTTTTTATCTCAAAAGTCTGCATTTTAATCCAAACTCGCAGCAGCATCAACCCAAGAAGATTTTGTCAAACAACTTCAAGAAATACAGACATAGCTCAGCCCGCAGTTGTTTGTACAACTAACCACCAAACTTAAAGAAGACCAACGGTCTACCACCAGATCAAATGAAGTCGACCAGGCTTACCAGAATGAAGATGTATGAGGATTTACAGAATCCCAAATCAACTACATTTCTATACTTAAAAAAAATCTACCATAAACCATTACCTAAAACTCTCATTCAAACGTTTTCTCCCACCATTTTTGTCTCCACTTGCATGACAATATCATGATATCATCAGCTTTGCCCATGCAAACGAACAAAACCATTATTCGAACATCAAGTACTCGTCAAGAATCCTCACGGGCTTTTCAGAATTGCCGCTCCAACAATATCAGTCAGGAATCCAGATAGACTTTTCAGAATCAAAAGTGCTCGTCAAATTCAGAACCATCACTCCAATAGTGCTCGTCAGGAATCTCTGGCAGGAATTCAGCAAGTCTGACACAACATCTCTTAGTAGGTGTTATTTCAAGCCATTAATGGTCATTCATAAACATCTCTAAATGATTATAAAGAAGGAGCTGAAGACGGAGGGGCATCATTGTAACATTTCGTAACCCTCACTGGTTTAGACACTTTATGATCTCTAGTCTAGAAGAAGATAAACAGGAACTGAAACAAATATTATCCATATTAGCTTCCTAATCCTATGTCTACATAATTAAAAGATTTAAGACAGGAATTAAGATATCTAAGAATTAAAAAGGCAAAACTACGAACCTATTTTGAAAGTCGCCCTCCTTGGAGGTTTGATTTCAAACTATACAGAGGACAAAAGAATACTTTATAAATATCAACTTAATATTAAATCTCTGGAAAAGCAAATTGAAAACTTTCTTTGTTGATAATGATAAGACAAATTCATCAAATAAGTATAGAACTAAAATCCCTAAGAAAACGAAGAATTGAACTTGAAGAATAATTAACAATGTTACTACCTCACCAAATTTATAGTAATCTCTATAAATAACTAAAATGAAATATCCATAGAGTTTCATTTACAATAAAACAATGACAAGAAATCCTAGAATATCTATTAGGATAAAATCTCTATCAATTTTGCATTAATTGGGATACAATTGGTGTATATATATATATTCAAATTACCGTAAAAAAATCAATTGTATAAAAAAAAGCTGCAGTTAATGGTCAGATTGTTGCCACGTAAAATTAACATGAAATGTAATAACTGAAAAAAAAAGTTTGAAATGAAATGCTGGTAAGTTGCATAAGCGGTGCATGTAAGCAAGACTTGTTAGCTTCAAGCTATGGCCTGTTGAGCATGGTTAAAGTGAATTTACCATGGTAACTGCCTAGAAAGTGAGGATATGAAAGGGACGATGACCTGCAATGTCATGTTATAATTAAAACTGCCAAAGAACATAGGTGAGCAGAGCCATGAATGTTCAGCCATATCTAAACAGAATTTTTATTTCGAGTAGATATACATCCAAATAAGATGGGCTCTAAAATTATTTTTTTACGCATAGCTTCAACGACCTTATGATGCTGAAATTTTTTTTACCAGTCACTTGCATGCATGACATTTGCCAATGTCTAAATAATCATAGATTTTCAATACATGATTTCCATCAACAACTATACTTAAATGATTCTAGAAAAAAATATAATATATATAGTTTTCCCAGCATATATATACATATGATTTCCAATCGAGTGAGTAAATTTGGAGTTCTTCAGTTTGTCACATATTTTGCATGAACTATTAATTGAAGGTGGTTAGGAATTATGGCCTTTCATTTCAGAAATTTTAATTATATATTTTTCCCTTTTTTTGTATGCTATTTACCCTTCCTTTAATGTTCATGGCTGATTTTTAATTTCAAATGTTGTCTTTTAAGGATCCTATAAGAGCTACGCATGCTTAGACCGGAACAATGATCACTGATGCTATATTTTGCAATTTGTGGTAGAAAATCTATAGTAGGTTAATAGATTCTAAATGAGATAAGGAAACTCACTAAATTAATCGAAAAACAAATGCGAGAAACTATTCAAGTGTTATCTTACTTTTAACGACCAAATCAAGAAAAAAAATAAGGTATCACTAAATACCCAACCTATTATACTAATGTACATTTCTTTTAAAATTTTTTATAATATATACATCTAATGAAGATTAAATCAAAAAAATATTTAAGCAAAGAGATAACAAGAAAGGAAAAAAGTGAACATGTCAAAGTATAAGGATACAAAGTATAAAAGATTGTGCACCATATAAAATAGTCCATTTACTTATTGTGGTGCCTCCAACCGTGCGTTATATCCTAAGCCTTACCTCGGGATTATTATTTGCTGGTAAACGTGATTAGGATTGTTACTTTGTCACATAGCGGGATTTAATAAATATTTATCCGATTATTTACAGCTTCTTACAAA
This sequence comes from Annona squamosa, assembly GCA_035584095.1. Lineage (NCBI taxonomy): Eukaryota > Viridiplantae > Streptophyta > Magnoliopsida > Magnoliales > Annonaceae > Annona > Annona squamosa. The sequence continues at coordinate 36,796,691 of JAXCLR010000105.1, forward strand.
TTAATTTCATATTATTTTTCATTAAATTCCCTTTCAAGTCATCCTTGACCTAATATGCACATTGCATTTCTTATAATCATAAAATTTCATAACATGTCTATCATCCATAATTCGCATGTTCATAAAATACAAATCATCACATAGATCATAAAATGTTAAGTCACATTACAATCCATTAACCACAAACAACACATATTAAAATTCATAGGATCTTCACATTTTTCATGCTTAGTTCAAGCTCCTTGTCTCTTTCATTTCTTCACCTGTCTATGGGTTTAGAAAATAAAATATGAGTTGTACACTCAATAAGCAAGATTTATACATATTTTCAGGCAAATCATTTCGAAGACAACACTTTTCAAAAGCACTTCTCTCCATTCAGTATAGACACTTATCAAGTGATCAATTACCTGCGGAGCAGAAACTTTTTATTTACAATTATTATGGAAAGCAATATTATACCCTCTCGGGGATATATTATGACAATGAGATGAATGCATTATAATCTCTTAGGATGGAAGCTGGCTAGGCGACCATCCGTCTTCATCTTCTCCGATCCAAGGAGGCGCCGCTGGCCCTTAGCCTATCTTAGCGACTTGGCCACACCAAAGGAGGACAATTGGTCTACTTACACCTTTAAGGTGGACCTTAGGTATTGTGCACATGAATTTATCCATGACATGCGAGCATGATTTTCCTTGCATAATTCTTAAGTAGTAATTTTCATATTTAACAAAGTAGTTATGTAAATCAATTATCAATACATAGTGAACAAAGGAATGGTCATCCTTAAAGAACATAGAAATAAATTTCAAATATCATTTGCTAAACCAATAAAAGTAGTTAAAACATCATTTGCAATTATTTAAGAGTAATTTAAGAAATAAAACCATTTAGAAAATTTGGCTTGCTTACCTTGTTCATGTGAGCTTTCCGGGTCAACTTTTTCTTTCCTTTGCCTATACATGAAAAAATGACATAGCATTCGTGTAAATCCCATTTGCTTGCATTCACTTAGTTTTAAAACTCATTTTCATAAATATTCATAACCCGGTTGAATCCCAAGTCGGGTATATATACATAACATACTTCTGTATCAACCATTCACATCACATATTCAATTCCCATATTTAAAGTAATATTTGTTACGGGTGCAACTTGGTCCGGGTACCCGCGGATTGACCCGCTGGGTACCTGAAATAGGGTAGGTTCGGTTCCATGGTAACTACCCATAGGGTCGGTTCAGTTCTGGGTATTAAATACCCGTTCTACTTCGGGTTAGGGTCGGTTCCAGTGCTGAGTACCCGAAATCGACGCTGATTTCATATTATATTCATAAATATATATAACATCATATCAACATTCGGCAGCCTAAATCCCTAATGCCTGCGATTGACATTCGAATGCCAAAAACCCCTCTTCCTCATCTGCCGTCTCCACTCTCCAAGTCCGCTGTCGTCCGCGCCCCCCCACCAAGGCACTCGAATCGGACGGCACTATGTCGCTGGCCGTTGCCTCCTCTACTACTCCCTCCTCTCTTCGTCAACGGCGCTACCTCCTCTACTATTCCCTCTTCTTTCCATCGGACGGCGCTGCCAATCTTATCTTCTCCTCCGCACTCATAGCTCATGATCAATGCCCTCTTCCAGTTGTCCGCTCTCATCCGCTTCGATGCTGGACGCCCTGCGGCCCTCTTCTGCTCCCTTGCTACCTCCAATCTCCACCTCCAAAGCCAAATCCGCCCTCGTCCGCCACCCCCACCAACTCTCATTAGTCTCGCTTGCGGCGTCTCCCCATTTGGGACTATGCGGCCTCCGGCAGTTAGCCCTCGATGACGACGACGACGAGGTGATGTGCTCCTCCCCTCGATGGCCGACGACCTTCCTTCTCATCTTGAATCCCGTTGTCCGATTTCACAGCTAACCAGAGCCGTTTGTGGCTCTACCTTTGTAGCCTTCGGCAATTCGCCCTCGACGATGACAACGAGTCGACGCGCTCCTCCCCTCGACAGCCAACGACCTTCCTTCTCATCTCAAATCTCGTCGTCTTGGGCAGTTTCTCTATTCTTCTTACTTCATTTCTTTCTTCTCTTGTAAAAACTGAGTGAGAT
>JAXCLR010000105.1:36798900-36824685 GCA_035584095.1 Annona squamosa
ATCAATTAATAAAATTCCTTGAATCGTTCCTTTTATTAGTTCGGATCCTAACACTGATGCTGCGAGTTTATCATCTAGCATCTTAGCTTAGTTCTGTTTAGAAAAGGTGAGTACCAGTGAATCAGTGCATAGTTGGGGAATTGATTTGGTTACGGAGAGACTTCTTCTGTTTCCATTACCAATGCACTCATATCTCTCTACGTGTAATACAGAGATTTCGTTGCTACAGAGAAAATTTTGGTAGATTGAAGGTTAGAGATGATGTCTCTTGGAATGCAATGATTTGTGGATTTGCACTTTGCAGCGAGGAAAAATTTCAAAAGCACTGGATCTGCTGCATCAAATTCAGTTAAAAGAAAGGATCCAACCTAACCTGATTACATCTATATCCATTCTTTACATTTACAAAGATTCATGTTTGGACAATTAATCATTCAGCGGTAATTTATTTTGCTGTGTTTTATGCATGAGGACAATTAAATTAACAAGTTATTCTTTTTCTGGTTCATGTCTGTTGCTGCATAGTGCTTGATAATATAATTTTTTAGGAACTGATTTGGAACTGGAACCGGAACCGGAACCGACCCGCCCTTAAAAAAATAAAAAATAGGGTAAGGTAGGCTCCGAACTGACCCGGCCTAAAATAGAGTAGGGTAGAGTTTTTCTAAAATTGGGTAAGGGTAGGTTCCACCTCTACTCGGACCTACCCGGACAAAGTTGCACCCCTAATATTTGTACATTTCATAACATATTCATTAATCATTCATTAGCCATCATATGAAGCGATAAACTTCCTACTTGTCATTTTCACATATTTTTCATAATTCATATATTGTGCATATTTTAAAGCACCTAATTAATGTCCTAAACCCCATATATTAATCTCGAATTTTGAGGTTATCTAAACAGATATTTTTGAGGTCATTTCATGTATTTCTATGATATTTTTATGCATTTTTATATTTTAGCATTTTACATACCCCATTTATCAATTTTCCATGCACATCTCTTCATATGTAACCATTTCATAATATTAATTCATGTGTTTCTTAAAATTTTTCAAATCAGCATCTTGGCTCCTAATTTAGTATGATTATACACCTTAATTAACAATTTATTGAGTGTATTTTCATGGATTTTTAATCTACTAATTTTAGGGTTCCAAAACAACAACTTTGGGACCTGATTTTTACACTTTAAACGTTCATTTGGATACTCAAATCTAAACAAATTTTTTACCACTTAATTTCAGTAATTAATCTCACTTTTCCTAACCCAAATTTAGGATATTTTCACATATTTAAAGTTCATATAAAGGTTGCTTACAAAACAACAACTTTTCATGCATGTAGGGTATCCTTTCTACACCACTTGTGATGTCCAACTATTAACCCTTTGAAATTTGATTTTGGGTAGTCCTTTCTAATCCCTTTTTCACGTCTAAAGTACCCTAAATTTAGGGTATTTTATCCTATAATTCATCCATAATTTATTTAAACTACTTCATGTATCATTTTCAATATTTAAATATGAAATTCGGGTCTTAAGAGTAACCCTAATTAGCCTTCCTTCTAAAATTTATAAATCATGCTAAATTCAATATATATCTAATATCTAAACATGAATTATCATGTAATCATATCAACTTACTAACACAACAACATTATACAAAAATTCAAGCAAGTTTCAGCTAGTTTAAAAGCTCATACTGAACACTAATCACCCTCTTCTTCCACTTGAACCCTTAATTGCATAATGGCCATTAAATTCTCATTTAATAACCTAATTAAGGGCATCATAAATCCTCCATTAAGAGTTCATTATGAATCATATTTATGATTCATAAATTGAGTTAGAAAAATTAGATAAAACTGATTCAAACTCAAGTGTATACTTACTTGGATCAATTAACACTTAAACTCAACTTCTTAAGCTAATCTTCTTAGCTTATTTTCTTTTTCTTTTTCTCCATTTTTTCTTGGCTTCAAACTTTCTGAGTGAGGAGGACGTTCAGCTGCTGGAGAAGGAGTTTTCCATGTTTTGAAATTTTCTAAGTTCTCATATCCATGCATATGGACGTTCCCTTAGAGAAGTAGTTAGAATTTCTAGCTTGTGGACCCCACTTGCCACATCATTTTGGGATTATTTTAATCTATACTTATCTTCCTTGATGACATGGTAAATTTTGGTCCATTTAAATTACATTTTTCTTAAATAAAAATTTAATAATTATCCATATCATTAACTGATCTTAAATCTGTCCATTGATCACGTCTATTTCCAGCAGCTACTTTTCCATTTTTTCAAAGAATTTACAACTTTTTTAATGCATATTTATATAGACTAATATGTAGGCTAATTAGGCATGTATTTATCATTTTTGAAAAATTTTCAAAAAATCAAATCATTAGCAGTTTGGACGGTCCACATTGCAGCTCCATCTTGCTATCCATGTTCACGTCCCTATTTCAGCTGCCTTTTTGAATTTTTTTCCTATTTTTCAGCTTTAAATTAATGTCCATTTAATTACCTAGTAATTAGCCTAATTAAGGTTAATTTAGGATAATTAAAAAATCACAAAAATTCCCAAAGGCTGTCATACCTCCACATCTCCTTCATGCACCCTTGTTGTCCATTTCTTGATCTCGTCTCAATGGTCCAGATCTAAGGCTTTTAACTACAAATTTTTAATTTAATTTAATGCACATTTATCCTCATTAACTCACAACTAACTTTGGGCATATATTTTATAAAAAAATATTTCATAAAATTCAATTTAATGGATTGTTTGGTTGTCCATACATGCCACATAAGTTATGCTACTTTAAACTCCTTACTTCAGCATTTAAAAATGAGATAATTGCAGGAATTTTTTTATTTTTAGTAATTCATAAAATATCCTACAATTTACCTCCTTTTGACACCTCAATTTTGTCTTTATTCATTTGATTATTTTACTCATTTTTAACATAAATGCTAATTATTTTTTGGGATGAAAAGTCAAAAGGGTTGATCCAGATTTTGTGCAAGACTAATCTCATCATAATTTGCATGATCTAATCCTTTTATATCCTTTATCTCATAATTTTAGCCTTCCATTTCAAATTTCATCTCAGTCCGATCTTTCTAGCTCAAATTACGATCATTTTACATTTTGGATGGTGATGACCAATTATCATCAAAATTTTCAAAATCTATTTTTTTCATGTGATTAAGAATGAAATTATGTGCTTCCTCCTCAATTTTCATCTTAATCCGCCTTAAGGCCATCAAGTTATGAATTTTTCAATATTTTTCAACTTGGCTCTATCATTAGTCTCCTAATCTCCATTAATCACATTATTGAATTTAACTAATTTTTCATGGAACACTAATGTTTTTCCATCCTAATTGTGTTACTTCAATCATATTAATCCACATTATCTTAAATTGTTAAATTTAAACAACATTCATAACCACTGACCTAGTTGCAACAAGTCATAAAAATTGCAAATAATTCATTTATGAATACATTAGTCATACATAAATCATTCAAATGCATACACGTGATTCCTTTTTAGGTCAGGGTTTCACACTTATTTAGGTAAAGGAAAAGTGAAAGTCGAGGAGACAAGCTAATACCCCAAGGTAAGCAAGTGATGTTTTCTAAATCAATTATTTTTTATATTAGAATTGAAGCAATTGCTTTTATTTTGATATTTTAAATTTATTTAAGAATGACCATCTCCATAATATGTTTTAGAAAATGTAATTATTAATTTGAAATTTTTATATCATTATACAAATTTTTTTCTTAATTTAGAAAGATAGCAGAATGAGGAAGGTGACTATTTATTAAAAATCATGTTAGCATGTAGATGTGCAAGAGGACTGAAGTCTCCCTCTAATGTAACCAAGTCGCTAATATAGGCCCAAAGGCTAGTAGTGCACTTCCTAAAATATGGAGTAGACATATTGATGGTCGCCTAACTAACGTAACATCTAATGAAACTAGAAAACATGAATGTAGAATGTGCATTTGCATATGCATTTATTATGAAATGCCAAACTTTGGGTTAAAAATGTTTACTTGAATGAAAATATTTGCTTACCAAGTTTAGTACTCATGTTTTGTTTTCCTAACCTTGACACAGGTAGAGTAAGGTTGAAGAAAAGATGCCTCGGTTTAGAGACTTTCAAAGTTGTACTATTCTTATGTACGTATGAAGGTTTGATATCATACAAGTATCAAGTTATGAAGACTGATGATGTAAGTACATATTTTAATATTTTGAAAATATTATGTGATTTTAATTATAAGTGTGTGAATGTTTGTAAATTGAAATGAGATTATATTGAAGATTCCACTCAGTGAATAGCGCCACAATCCTAATCACAAGTTACCAACTAAAAGATCTTGGAGTAAGGTTAGGCGCCTAAGTCTCGGAGCGCCACAATGGGATTGCATCAATAATGGAAAATTTCAGTTGTATGTGTCGGGATAAGAAATCTACGAGGGCCTTCTTTTTCTTGGGGTGTGTTTTGTTTCAAAATCATATTGGGAAAACTAAAAATTCCATAGGAGGAATTGGGCATGAGGCAATTGCTTCCGCGTGAAACAAAACATTCTTGGTAAAGAACTCATATCAATTTTAATAAAAAAAACTTTTTATTGACTAAGTAAAATTGAAAATTTTCAATTCCTCTTTTAACCACAAGATTTTTTTTTAAAGGTTGAGTGGTAATGTTGTTTTGTGGTGTAAACTGACCACTATTATAACCATAGAGATGCCATTTCTAGCATTTTTTTCAAAGTACAACCTACATAAGTCTGGAGGATCATAAGATCATCTCCTGGAGGAATTGTTAAGGCTAGCAAAGACTTGCAGATTTGTTTGAGAGCCTACACACTTTTTGTATGTTCAAGGCCTCAAGAACAGGCATCTTTCTTGAGGAGTCCGAGTAGAGTTTTTTTTATTTGTTGATTCTTGGGATGAAATTTGTTATGTAATTTATAACACCTAAGAGTTGATGGATCAATTTGACTCCTTTGAAAACATTTTGCAAGTAGAAAATATGTTTTGAAATATAGGGTTAAGGAACAATGGTTTTATTGGAAAGGTGCATTCGCAAGAAATCTACTTCGATGACCTCGAGTATCGTTTTCTTTAGTGTCAACATGATTCCAAATTTTTAGATAATTCAATAGAACTATTCTACTAAATTTGTATGAGCTATTATATTATCAGAGAATAGTAAAAGATCAACAATGTAGATCAAATTGTTCATGGATAGAGACTAAAATATCCTGGCCATTGCCTTTTAGAATTCTAAAGGAGCATTTTTGAGACCCAATGACATCGTCGTCCATTGGTAATGGTGGTTTAGGATGTAGAAAGCAATTTTGGTCTATCTTCAAGATGAATACCCAATTGCTAGAATTTAGCTTTAAGTTCAAATTTAGAAAATATCTTGGCACCTTCCATTTATTGAAAAATAATGGCTTTGTGGGGAAGAGGAAACTTGATATCAACTAAGAATTGGTTTAATGGCTGATAATTTATAGCTAGTTGGAGTTTACCTCTCTTTTATTCTGCTTTGTTGTTAACATAAAAGGCTTGAAAGCCCATAAGGAGGTTGTCTTCAATTAGTCCTTCATATTGAAGTTGTTATAGTTTTTACAATGTCATTTGATAGTGCGTTGGCGACATTCCACTGCGAATAGCCTGAGTCGGGTTAATGTCTTCACTTTTCTTGAATGATAGTTTGATGCAAAAATCAAATTTCTTCTAAGAAATGGGAAGGATGGCAAAAATTTGCTAATTTGTTTGAGAGTCTATAGACTTTTTGTATGTTTAGAGCCCCAAGAAAGGGCATCTTTCTCGAAGAGTTCAAAGAGAGTGTTTCTTTCTTTGCTAATTCTTAGGATGAAATCCGCTATATAATTTATGACACCCAAGTATCCCTAGATCTGTTTGACTACTTTGAGAACATCTAGGAAGCAGCAAATCTATTCTAAAATATGGGGCCAAGGAATAATAGTTCCATCGGAAAGGTGCATTCCCAGGAAATCTACTTTAGTAACTTTGAGTATCATTTTCTTTGGTACCAACATGGTTCTAATTTTTTGGACAATTTGGTAGAACTGTTCTAATAAATCTTATGCGTTGTTATGTTCTCAAAGAACGATAAAAGATTATCAATTTAGATTAGCATGTTCATGGATAAAGGCTGAAATATCCTGACCATTGCCTTTTGGAAATCTGAAAGAGCATTTTTTAGATCAAATGTCATCATCGTCCATTGGTAATGGTAGTTTGGGATGTAGAAAATAGTTTTCAGTCTATCTTTGAGATGAATACCCATTTGCCCGAATCTAGCTTTAAAGTCAAAATTGGAAAATATCTTTGCTTCTTACATTTACTAAAAATACTAGCTTTTTAGGGAAGAAAAACTTAATATCAGCTAAGAATTGGTGTAAGGGCTGAAAATTTATGACGAGTCAAAGTTACCTCTCTTGTTAACATAAAAGACTTAGCAAGCCCATAGGGAGGATGTGTCATTCATGCTGAAGTTGTTGCAGTGTCATTTGGTAATATGTTGGTGACATTCCATTGTCAATAGCCCGAGTGGGGTTAATGTCTTCAATTTTCTTGAATGACGGTCTGATGAAGAAACCAGAATTCTTCCATAATTAGTAGGTGCATTTTGAAAGGAATTTTGAGTGACTTTCTGCAGCATTGGTGAAGAAGATTGCCTGTCTGATGGCTTCAACTGGTTCTGTTGGATCAAAAGTGAATAGAGAACAAGCAGTATTCCATTGAAGAACTTGGTTGCCAAAATGGAGGCCTATAGCAGACCATCATAACTCGTAATGTTGCAAAATATCACAACCAAGAATTAGTGGTTTGTTAGTAACCTTAGTTCCGATAAGCCTTTATTGAACTTTTAGGGTGGGGAAAAGCTGGATAATGACTTGCTTGCTAGTTAGCTTAATTTCAAACATTTCTCCATTGATAGCTCAAAAAACTCTGTGTTATGGTTCCCAATAATGTTTAAGTGTTCTCTTAGCTCTCTAATTGTGGTGCAACCCTTGAACAAGTGATTTGAGTCTTCTCTCTTTGGCTAGAATTGGTATTAACTGAGTATTATTGTGAATTCAAGAAATAAATCAAATACAATCCATGTTTTGATGATTAACAATCCAAATTTAAGAGCTTAAGGGTACTAACTTGTTTAGTGCAATACTTTAAGTTAGATTTTTTCAAAAGTGAGTCATGATAGTTCAAGTCGCAGAGTTGATTTGACTCTGGCCTGACTCAAGTCAAGTCGACCTCTAGGTTCAACTTCGAAGGCCAATTTTTCATTGGAGCTAAAATTGTGTACGTGTGAGCAAGTGAAGTCGCAAATCAAAGTTGACTTTGTATACGACTTAGGTCAAGCTACAAGTCATGTTAACTTAGCATGCTACTTGGGAGACTTCAAGCCTCCAATGAAGAATACGAAGAAATCAAGTCACATATCCAAGTGAACTCTGACATGCGACTTGGGTGAAGCTCCATATGAAGTAGAAATGGCAATGAGACTTGGAGTACTGAACTACAAGAATGAAGATTTTGATGAACGAAGCATGTAAAGGATACTGAAGTCGCATACCCAAGTCGACTTATGACTTGGGTTAAGTTGCATGCCTAAGTCGACTTAAGAACACGACTTGACTCTAAGAATTCAAAACTTGTAGAATTGAACTCAAATATCAACAAATGGAACTCAAGACTTGAAGATCTGAGTGTAAATGACATCAAATGGATTTCAAGTCATAAAGAATTAAAGTCTCAAGTATAAGACTCGAACCAAAGAAGGTTATATGTCGAAGACCACTTGAAACTCAAGAAGACCAATGAAAACTGAGTCTAAGAAGGATAAACTAAGAAGGCACATGAGATCAAAGATCAACACACAAAATATAAAAATTTAAAGTCCAAAGTGCACAATGCAGAGTGAAGTTGTAACTCAAATTGACTTCATTTACAACTTAGGTCAAATCTCAAACCAAGTCGACTTGAAACTGAAACTTAGAATTGAAGATTAGGAGCAATCTCTCAGGAAAGAAAAAGGAAGACCGAAGTCAAAGCCTAAGTTGACTCCAATTTATAGCTTGGGTGAAGTTGCACTCAAAGTTGACTCTAGAGTAACTTGGCTCATAATAGTCATAAAAATTAGAACGTTAGTTCAAAATAACTCAATATCTATTTAAGACACATCGACGGGGGTTATGGGGGTTAGCTAGAGCATTCATTGAGCTTATACTTTCCCTTCTATAAGCATTCAAGTGTGCATTAAGTACTCTAAAAGGAAAAACTCACATTCTTACTACAAAGAACTGCTAGCTTCTATCCTTATCAATTTTTCTGAGTCTACTCAAGTGTTGAATCTGCTCTACAAAATCTATAAAGTGTAGATTTTATTTTCTAAATTATTTTATTGTATTACTATTTGACTTGGTGTTGTAAACTAAGGCCAAGTAAAGATAAGTAATGTACGCTTGGAATAGAATTCGTTTTCCACTTGTACTGTTATTATAAAGGTCCCTTAGAGCTATAATCTAGAAGAGAGCAAGAGCTATAATTATGATGTTATTAAAATAGTGAAACTCAAGACATAAGGATCTATGTTCTTGGAAGAGTAAAGTAGAAAGGGTTGTCCTGAATCACTATAATTTCTTGTACCTTTTGTATGTGTGTGTGCTTATCTGCTCTCATTACTCTCCATGTTTTTATTCAAGGGGACTAAACTTACTATGGGTTAAGTTTCAAATTACTAAATAAATTTCATAGAACCCAATCACTCATCCCCTCTTGGGTTTTGCCATAAACTTAGGACAAACAAATCTTTTTCCCCTTAGCCAGCCCCGCAGCTACTATGACCTTCTCTTCGCACTAGATTCTCCTTCATATCTATAAATTTGCATACTTTGTCATCTTCGGTTATCTTAATTGGAAGTGGGCCGACTTTTGTTGTGTTATGTTTTGTCCGCCTATCATGAAAAAAGCTAATGTCTTCGCTGTTACCAATCCTCCATCTACATCCCTTCATGATAACAGTCTTGGCACTTAAGATACACTTCAAGTGAAGGAATCTCCTGGCTTTTCTTTATAATCCCAAATACTCCCCTTCCTGAAGTATTTTTCCTGAAAGACATTGAAACATAACGATTTACGATTGGTTGTTAATTGCCAAAATTGTTTTGCTAGCATTACTTGGTTAAAAACCAAGAGATCCTCAAATCCCATTCCACTTCTAGCCTTTGAGTTGCACTTCTCTCTCAAAGCCCCATTTCTTGCTTTTGTCCTCGTTAGGGCAATGTTTGGCAAAGTGTCCTAATTTTTTGCAAATGAAACATCGATCAATTGTTTTTCCTCTATTTTTCTTTTTATTGAAAAATGATGCTTCTTCATTTTGCCACCTTTGAATTTAGCTTGAATTTTTTCTTTCACTTCTTACTTTGGTGGAACATCTTGCAATCACACCAATGCTTTCTAGAGCATTTGATAAGAAGATCTTTTTGGATGCAGCTATCTACTAGTTTCCCTTAAGATTGGACGGTATTCAAGAACTCCTTTTGATTGCAAAGACTATCAAGTGTTAATATACTTCAGGCATATAATTCGCTTAAGTAAACAGATTTAAGCTCCTTCTATTGAGACGCTAGGTGCTTCTTAGTTTCTTTTCCCAAAGGGGAAGGTAGCAAATTTAGAAATATCTATTTGAAGTTTTCATCATTCGATCCTCCAAGAATATAATATTTGTAACTCATCTTTGCAAATGTTTTTGTAAATCTTTCCATTTGAAGGAGCAACATTGAGCTTTGAGGTATTCTTCTTAGGTTGTATCCATGGAATGCTTTGTTTCTCTATAGTCCTATGAAAATTTTGTTCATTCAACTATTAAAATGTTCATGTTGCTTGAAAGCAGTTTGTCAATATTCTCCAAGACCTTGGTACCAATGCCTCAATCTTCCTTGAAAACCACCTATAAAAGCTTGAATTACCTTAGGAATGATTAATCCCATTGATCGTGTTGAGTCTGGAGCCAGGAGGCAAATTCATGAATACAATCCTTCAATGTTGTTGGCGGCATGTCATTGAGGGTAAATTTTAGAATAGCAGTGGTTTTTGGAACATATCAGTTCATTTTTTCATCTGGATCTTCAACAATTAGAGTCTAATAGGACGAATAAGCATCAGCCATCAGGATGGGTTCTTCATTTTCTTATGAGGTTTGGCTCAGGATTTCTTTTGTTTCTGAGGCCAAAAACTTGAGAGCCATTCCTTAGAGAAACGAAGAGATTGGGTCAGGAGTTTCAATGGGAAATAATACCGGAGATGGTTTTGATGAGGCGCCTCTAATATCATTAGGGATTTCTAGAATGGATTTTAGGTGAAGCTTGGCTGGGTCTTGCTTTGGCCTGGGAAACATGTCTTCTAGGATTGCAAATAGGCGAAGATTTTACTTTAGGTATGGGGAATGGTAATTGTGAGTGGTTCTACTTCCGATGCTTTTGGTGGTTGAGCTTTTTTTGAATGGTTGCAAGTTAGATTTCCAAGTTCTTTTTTTCTATTTCTATGTACTTAATTTGTGTTATTGACTCATGGTAAGAAGAGGAGGTAATCGAATGGGCTTTTTACTGTAATCGGGTATCCATGTCTTGTAGTTTCTGTTGAATGTCTTTGATAAGAGCATTTAGCTTTTGTGTTTGACTACTAGCATAGGCCTTTTGAGATTCATAGTTGAATTTTCATTTTCCCAATTGATGGCAGCTTCTGCAAGAGTAACCTTTTCTTTAGGAGAAGGGTCTGAAATTTTACTTTGGTAAGAAACTCTGGCTGCGGTATCTTGATATGGAGTTAATGGCAGAAATTTCTTTTCATAATCTTTGGACAAAAGTATTTGCTGAAATTAGAACTCTGACATCTCAACGTCGAGGGTGGTCGAAGTTGATGGTTGGGTCCGCATGACCTTAATGTTGAGGCAGTTTGTGATTGTTTTTTTGGCTGGCTATATGTCATATAATAACATGTTACAAAATATGTTTTCTGCATATTAGCAGCAAGTAAGGAGAAGAACACCTAAGTTACTTTATCCTCTTCTATTGGAAAATATAATCCACTAGAAACCAATTTATGGAGGATAGAGTGCCACTAAACTTTGAGAATACATTGAACTGGTGTAGATCGTTTAGAGATCAATGCATTGTAACCAAGTGAATTGCAGTATTGGGACGCTGCGACGGTGTTTTGCACCCATGCTGGACATGTCCAACGGAGGGTTACTTCAAAATTAATTCTGATGGTAACAAGAACTCAATGGTTAACTACATGGGCTTTGGAGTAGTGTTAAGAGATTCAAGGGGACTCTTTTTTGCAGCTAGATGCTGGAAATGTGAAAGCACTATAAATGCATTGATCATGGAAGCCATGGCCTTTTGATTGAAGATGTCTTGGGGAACAAAAATGCAGCTGAAATGTTTGGAATTGGAGGGCGATTCTCTCATGTTAGTTAACTTTTTGAATGATAATTCCCCATTTACATCAACTATGGAAATTTTGCTTTAAGACATCAAGTCCCTAGAATGCTCACTCCAATAAGTTCATTACGATCATGTTCTACATACTAGAAATTGGGCAGCTCACTGTTTAGCTACACACACATCTTCAATATTAGATCATGTGAATCTTGGTGGGGATGCCCATTGAGCTTTATTGTAAATCATCTGTACATGGACATTGCTGAGAAAAATATAGTCTTTTGAATAAAAAAAAGTGTTGCCTTCATAAACACCTTAAAGGTTTCAACTTTCACTAATTCATCAAAATTTAAAACATCATCGCTATCGCCATCACTATCACCTCCACGTATCATAGAAATTTATCCCAAAAAAAGAAATAATAGAAGTAATAGAGAGGTAGATGGACTTATAATATAAGAACCTTATAAAAAAAACTAGTTATAAAGAATTACTTATTTAAATAAAAGACTCATCACAAATTATAGAACAAAACAACTTTATAAATCATAAACTAATTAGTATTGAAAAGAAACTAGAAACACCAGAACCAACTCTATCCATTACCAAGCCTATAATATTGCTAATTACTACTTGACCTTTCAAGCTAAAATTATCATTCTTTTCAAATTACCAAAAATACAAGGGTCGCAAGAAAAACAAGGTATGATAGGATCGTCAACCATTCCTATTAGGATAACCTTATTAACCACTCATATTCAAAAACTTGAGGAACAATACTAATAAAAAAGAAAATATAAACATTTTCTACAAACTTTACCTATTGAAGAAAATAGTCCTTCCCCTTATATACTCAAATAATTCGATAAATTTATTACATCAAATGTATTATAAATCTTGAAAAAATTATCATCCCTGTTAGATTAGGAATTTGAAAAACTAGGAAAAACTCTCAAAATGAATATAATCATAATTCTGTAACTGAGTGAAATATTGATGGAGCTATTGAGTATTAGATATGGAATGCTTGTAATACTAAGATCGTGTATGCTAACCAATTAATAAATGTATGAAGACTTTTCTATAGAGATGTTGTGGTTATTCTTACCTATGGTTTTATGACATAATTAAGAGGATGTTAAGAAATCTAATTAACTATTAATGTACAAAAAAGTATGCTAGACAATCCAGAGCCTATAGACACTCTTACGAGTACGATCATAATTTTTCGGAGAAAGTTGATTACTATCAATTTTTTATTGGAGAAAGATTATTAAAACTCATATGTGAATAGTTTTCTAACTATAAATGGTATAAGGATGTATTTGCAACATATGTGCATTTTTAGATGATGGCTCAACACTTATGTATAAAGAAAATTTTCTATAAGATTACCTTCAGCATTTAAGAATAAAGTAAAAAAATTTTTTGATAAATTTTTTTTATGGGTATATATTTAACAATCATCTCAATTTATATTATAATCAGGCTTTTAGACATCCTTTCAATTTTTAAGAGTTCAAAAACAGAGTTTAACAAAGTTAACTCAAATATCATAGATGGGGCTCACGAAAAGGTAAAATTGAATTTAATTAAAATCCTTATAGAGAAGGCCACTATGGGAGATGGTGCAAACATAGATACATGGATATTTTATTTTTGATTTTACTTTTTGAAAGATGTACGTAAATGTATGTAAAAAAGTAATTATTATTAATATAATGCTAATATTATAATTATTAATATTTAATATTTTTATATTCAATAGAAAGGATGTTTAAGGGTTTGAAAGGTTTCAAATTTTAGATAATATAATATAATATGGAATGTCTGAGACATCCTTACAATTTATATTTAACATTCTAATAATATTTTAACAAACATTCTAACAATATTTTCTAAATTTTCTATCAATGAACACTCTCATGAAAACCAGAGGAGAGAGTTGCCACCACTCAAAATCACGCAGGCAATTTTGGCGCCATGCCTATGTACCACAGTGACATAGGCATTGTGGTGCACAAAGTAAAAACATTAATTAAGCAAGAAAATGGAGAAAAATTTTCTTGCAAAAATTACACATGGAGAGCCTTATTTACTAAAATAAGAGTCGTAGCTAATGAATTTTACAACCAGAAGAGGGTAGAAGAAACAAAATTCTTAAAAAGTCAAGATTTCTCTCATTTTCTATGCTCAGTACGAAATAGAAAATTTACATTTTGAGAAGAATATATTAGAAAAACTAAAATGCCCAAAAGCTAAACCTTATAAGAAAAATACAGCTAAAAATAAGAAAGAAAGAAATTAAATGCTATAAATGCGGAAAACTAGGACATTATTCTTCAAAAATATTACAGAAACTAAGAGAATTATTAGCAAAAAAATATAGATTTAGAAACTATAATAAAAAATAAAAAACTTTCCTATTCATCGAAAGAAGAAGAATCCTTTTCTGAATCCTCAAAAACTATCTTTGAATACTTATCAAGTGAAGAATTCAAAGTATGTCAATGTTCCTATTCATCTCATGAACATGAATTATTAGAATCTTCATGATATTTTTCTCTAAATGTCCTAAATTCTATAGATGAAATATTACTTGATCTAATCAATGAAGTAAAAGACCCACCACAAAAAGTTATCATCAAAATTCTTAAAAACATCAAAACAAAAAAAAAGTAAAAGAAGAAAAGAAAGATATCTTAAAACTAAAGCTCCTTCATGATTAAATATAATATAGAATTAGAATCAATATTTAAAGAAAATTCCTTTGAAATCTCTAACTATTAGTAATCTATGTCAATAAATTAACGTCAAGAAATAAGAATCAAAAGAATTCAAAAATAGAATTAAAATTTTAGAATTACAAACTAATATCCGGGAACAACAAGAAACTTCCAAAGAAAAGAAGTTTAACTATGAAGTCCAAAAAATTACTACAACACAACCCTCTTCCTCCATTAAAGATAACACTTTACATATTTTATATAATCAAACTCGACAAATCTTATCCCAAAAAGGGTATGAAAAAAATAGTCCTTAGAATTCTAGATTATCTTAATGATTTTATAATAGAACAAATATCTCTGTTTGATTCTTGAACAAATTTAAATTATATCCTTTTATAGATACTAAATATTTTGAAAGAATTAGTTCTATTATTGCTACTTGTAAAACCCTTACTTTCAAAATTATTTTCTAAATTGATATTACATGAATAGGTAAATC
Organism: Annona squamosa; assembly: GCA_035584095.1. NCBI lineage: Eukaryota > Viridiplantae > Streptophyta > Magnoliopsida > Magnoliales > Annonaceae > Annona > Annona squamosa. Next base: position 36,813,635 of record JAXCLR010000105.1, read on the forward strand.
AAGATTTGATAATTATATAAAGTTAGATGTTTTCATATTTATAGATTAATAATAGGTTGAATTTTCATATTGGAAGGATTATGGGTGTTTTGCAATTTAAATAAAAGTGTAATTTATAAGTGAATAATGTGAAATTTTAATTAGAGTGAAGAAATAAATTAACTATAATATTTGCTAATTGGATTTAAACTTTTAATGAGCTTATGGAGTTAAAAATTCTAAAATAATCAATAAATGGGCTTTAAGTGGGCTCAAGTTATTTATTAGTTAGATTTTAAACAAGTTCTAATTGCTTTAGTGGTTAAACGTAGGGCTTTATGCAAGGAGGTAAGAGTTTAAGGATAGAGTTTAACAAAGTTAGCTCAAATATCATATGTAGGGCTCACAAAAAGATAAGATTGAATTGAATTAAAATCCTAATAGAGAAGACCACCATAGGAGATGGTGCATAGATAGGTACATGTATATTTTATTTTTGATTTTACTTTTTAAAAGATGTTTGTAAATATTCAATAGAAAGGATGTTCGAGAGTTTGAAAGGTTTCATTTTTTATGATAATATGATATAATATGAAATGTCAAAGAAGTTGTGTTTTATAAATAAGATGTATTTGAAAAGTGATAAAATTTTTAAAGAAAAGCTTTTAATATAAAAGTTATTGAAACAGAAGAAAATGATATAATATGATAGAAATTATGATAAGGAATAAAGAAAACAAAATTAAAATAGATAAGTTAGTTGTATAGGTAGATATATGAAAATAATTAAAAACATGGTAGTTGTATAGGAAGATGTGAAAAATGATTTAAAAATAAGGTAATTATAAATAGCGAAAATTCTATAGTGAAAAATTTTGGTTGAAAAATTTTAATGTTAGGCAAACACACCTATTGCCTATTTTTCTGCAAGTGTATTGGTCGCACAAGTAATATATATGAGTAGAGTATCATTCCCACTAAGACTTGAATGCTAAATATTCACTCATTACTAAAAACTAAAAATTAGATTGTAATTAAATAAACTTAAATAAAAATTAAGATGTATAAAGCAAAAGAGAAAAAATGAAAGAGAAGAATGAGAAAAGATAAGTTGGTGTGAATAAGAGTAAACTAAATGGGAAACTCTTACTGATGGATGATGAATCGGGGTTACAACTTCACTTGTTTATCCTCAAGATTTTATTATAATTTCTTGATTTATTTTATTAATATGGATTACTAGTCTAAGATAATATTATTTATACTCTTCTTTCAATGGTTGCACAAATCTAACCCGTTAATTTAACTTCTAATGTAAACTATGAGAATTTAACACAACAAGCAGCATAAATTACATTCCTAATATTGATTACACATGGCTAATAGATATTTCTATTCATATTAGCACATCTCACACTTTCCATGGGATAACACAACCTCAGGATTACGCATAATTTATGTGTTATTTAACATTTAGTACAATTTTGTGTTATTTCTTTCAAGCATCATGTAAAATTTCCAAATCGATCTATAAGGTGGCCAATCTCATAGAAGTATTAAGAAAAAGTTAAATAAATAATCTAATATTAATAACCCTAGAACGAAGTTTTTAGCCACATGTAATTACATTGGACATAAAGCTAAAATAAAAATTAACATCCATCTCAGAGAATCAGAAAATCAAAAAATAAAAGAGAAGAAAAATTTACTCCTTTAAGCCTGACCTCCGCTTCCACGCTTGAAGTCTTCCCCTCGCTCTCCCTATGTGAAAATTGTGTGTAAAATTCCGTTCAAGCTTTCTCTATTTATAAGGGTACAAAACCTGCAGATGTGGTAGTGCAACTCCAACTTGCACTCTGCTCGGAATTCCAAAGCACAGCGCGTCCGTGGCTGACAAGCGTACTTGGTTGCTTTAGCCATTTGTTACCACTGTTGATATCATGCGCTGATGTTCAGAATAGGTAGCTGTGAGTTTCTGCTGGCCGTTGATTCTCTATGAGATGGGATTAAGTGAACGGCTGATTTGGTTGGTGGGCAATATGCAAATTTCAGCAAACATTAAAATAGCCTGCTCCAATAAAATTCAGATGCATGGAAGCTTTGCTTTTGACGGTGGATCCGGTGGAATAATTCGCCCGTATCTGCTGCCTTGCATCGATTGAAAGCTTCTAAATGTTCCGTTTGGGTTGAATGGTCCATTATGATTGGCTGCATTTTTGAACAGATTTGGAGGGTCCACTTATTATACGGCCAAATTTTCATATGACTGCAAAAATACATAATTATAACAGTTAAATGATAATAAAATTTTACCTACTTAATTTTAACAAATTAGTAAATAGATCTCAAGCCCAGTTATTTTTATCACAACAAATACTTTTAATTTCAAGCCACACATCTCAAAATTATTCAAGAAATCTTATAATTAATATTTAATATCCAAATACAGCCAAAGCATATTTTAAAATGAATTTTACAATTTTAATAATTACCCACCAAATTAATTCAAAACCTACACAAAATATTTTATAAATTACCAACTATCAACACCCATAATATTAATATTATCGAATTATGTTATGAAGTTAAAAAAAAAAAAAAGAGAGGTCTCTTGATGTAGTTTTCAGCGAGGTATAAAATCAATAAGTTGGAGATTAATTCTCTCTTCTAAAGACATGGATATTAAAACATAGAATGAAGGTAATGGCGCTAAGGATGATATTATTATACTAATACTAATTACTACAATTCATCCAAAGTATATGCAGGGAAATGCTTCTTTTATGTTATAATTATTATGTGATATAAATATTATAATATTTTATTCTTTTAGAGAATAGTATGATATTATAATATATGATACATCAACGTATCTTATAAAATAGAATTACACTAAATTGCTAGGGGTTTCAAGCGAAATGTTCTAGGCGTTGTATACTTGGATTATATTAGTATTGAATATATAATATTATTAAGTATGTCAATTCAAATAGATGGATTTGAATATATATTTTGGACATCCACGTTAGTAGCATTTGAATGTTATATATTTTTTTTATTGTTAGTAATGCAATTTCACATCTAAATATTACAATGAGGCATATTCAAAACCCTCGCATGTGGAGGAAATTTTCCTAAATACCCCTACTTTTCAAGAGGGATCGCTAAGAACCTCCACATTCAGGAGATGTAAAAATTCTTATTTTAGGAGACTAAATTGTAAAACCTCCTCCCGAACCTAATTGCCGTTGTGAGAGCCTCCGAAGGGTTAACTACCCTGTGGCATTTGACTGTTTTATTTGTTATAATATTATGCAGATGAGAAACGTTAAGACGGTTTTATGAAAGATGTATTGTATATAACAATATTAGGAAGGTAGAAGTATTGGTGTCCAGGGATGTTGCTTTTATACAATTAATAGTATAATTTTAATGTTTTAGGATACACATCAAGAGGATGGACTCATGATGCATCAATTGAAATCTTCATCCAACAATAGTACGAACAACTTCATGAAGGAAACCCACAAATTTGTTTTTCTATGATCATATGGCATAAAAAAAACAAGCATAATAGTTTGCACTCGGGGTACTTAGCCTTAGTGCACTCGGATGTATTTAACCCTTTTTTATTTTTTTAAAATTTTTTATACAATTGTTAATTTAAGTATATTAATATGTGTATCAAGTTTTTCTCTTTTTGGAGATTTGTAGATATATTTTTTGAATTTTTAAAAATTAGTGACATTTTTTGTAATTCACGACTTATGAAAACGCCACTGATTTTTAAAATCCAAAAAAAATATTTATAAATTTTCAAAAATGGTAAAACTTGATAATCATGTTAAAGAAGCCTGATCATTTTAGACCAGTCTAAAGTAGGCATTGATTGCATGGACGTCCTTACTTCAAAGGAAGTAGGAATTTTGATGGAGTTTTATTCTTCCTAAATTTCTATGGGAGCATCCACCAAGTGGGTATTTTAGGAATTATTGTTGAAAAAATTAAATTATTAGTTAGATATTTGTAAGAACGTCTCAAAGTCTGATTTTAATACCAGTTGAGATGATATAATATATATGAGAGGGGGTGATCCCATGCGTTTGGCCATGGGACCCCCCAAAATTTTTTTTATTTTTTTATAAGCATATAGAGTGAGAAAACTATGAAAATGTCACAATATTATAAATAAACAAGTACTTAAAAGCATCCAAACTCTATATATTTATAAGAAAAATAAAAAAACCACACCCGATCACCCCTCTATATATATAAAATCAAAAAAAATATAAAACTAACTTTTTGTAAAAATAATAAATATTTTATATTTGAAAAAGGAATAGTTCAACCTAGGTTACGTGTACCTAATTACTATGAAACACAATGGCATACGAATCCTTTTTAAAAAAGGGGGCTTGATTGTTTTAGAATTTTTTGTTTTTTAAATTTTTTTCTAGAAATTTAGCTTAGATATATTTTGTTTACAAACTAAGTTTTATCATTTTTGAAGATATATATGTATCTTGGATTTTTAATTAGATGGGTGTTTTAGTCATCTTAAATTCTTAGAAACATTACTAAAATACCCTTATTTTTAAAATTGGGCAAATTACTTATATATCTATAAATTTTACTCATAATTCCACTTATACCCATGAATTTTCCAAAATTCCTCTCATGCTCACGAATTTTTTCACTTATGCCTATGCCATTAAGGACCCCATTAAAGGGTTATTAACTCTTTGCGAAATGACAAGTATGTTCATCCCTAATTATTATTTTATAACTAAAAATGTATATTATAATGAATTTTTAGTAATTCTACAACTATAAAATCATATATTATATGAATACGAATCTTTAACTTTAAATAAAACGACCTTAAATTATATTAGTGCTTAGGCTTATTCATTATTTTACAAGGAGGCCAATGGCTGATTCAATAGATCTCTAACGGCATGGATATAAGTAAAATTATGATGAAGTACGAGAGGAATTACTATGAAAATTCACAAGTGCAAGTGAAATTAGGGATAAATTTTCGTAGATATATATATATGAAATTTGCTCTTAAAAATTTAAAAAAAATATACGCACATCTCCCAAAATGGTAAAACTTAATTTATAAAATAAATGTCTAAATTAATAGTTTATAAAAAAATCTGTATTTTGGACCAATGTGAAATGTTAACTTTAAAAAGTGGGTTAAACATTGATTTTTATTCTTTATATTTAAGATACTTTTATGTTAGTAGTGCAATATATCATCTTCATTTTGATGGTTTATGCATTTTCTTAGCAAAGTTTTCGATAAATCACAAGAAAACACAATACCCGTGATAAAACGCCTGTGTGATGTCTGCATATTTCAGTAATTTACAATACGTGTCACACTTCTTATTAAGAACTTTTTTATTGTTATAATTACACTTCCGAAAATATATTTTTTCTATTTACTTAACCCACTTTTATCCCTAACAATATGCAACTATATTCTTTTATTGTTATAATTACACTTCCGAAAATATATTTTTTCTATTTACTTAACCCACTTTTATCCCTAACAATATGCAACTATATTCATATTATAAATGGGAGACGTAAATTTCCCTAATAAATGGAAGACAAAATCCTCCTCCCCATTTTAAAATCGGGCCAACTCGCACAAGCGCTAGAGCACCATCCAACTGCGATACGCCCCCCATAAATTACTTATTTTATTACCAAGATATCAATTACTATAAAAATTTGATTTTTGGCGACTGAACAAATTATTAGCAACTCAGCTTTTATTTAACAATCAAATTTTAATTCACGGTTTTTGTGTTTAAGCATAATTTAGTTGTCAAAACATTATTATAAGTAAAGAAAATTGTCCTTATATCATAAACAAGAAAATTGTCCTAGCTTAGAAATGCATCATTGTAAGTATAAATTTTTTTTCTTTCCATACGCAATTTCCTTGCTAACAAAGGTTGCCAAAAATATAGTTGCTTGTACCGAATTCTACAATCCATGGTTTAGAAATTCGATGAATGTGCTTTTATATATAACAAAACTTAGAAACTAGGAAACCATACTTTTTTTTCATCGTTTCATATGTCATAGTATCGTTTTGATTATTTACTCACATTTTCTTATAAAACTATATTACATTTCAACTATTTCCATTTGCTCTTAATCATTTTCCTATTTATTTTTAAAAAATTCCATTAAAATTTCTAAAATTTCTCACTTCCTATAAGCTTCCTTGATAAGTTATTTGGAAAAAACCATATAATTGAATTTATTTTTTACATCTTAACTAAGGTTCCATTTGTTAAGATTAAAAAAAAACTCCTCTCTTTGTTATACATTTTTCTTATAATTTTAAAATTATTAACTAACTTTTTTTTGAAGTATTACCTTTTTATTCTCGTTTTGTACAACTAGCCTATCTATCATCTCTATTTTTTCTCATATTTATCATTCTTATTACATCATCATTATTTCAATTTTTCAAATTTTTTCCTACAGAATTTTCCCTTTTTTAACATTTTACCAAATATTACCTTCATGTTCAAGATTATCTAAGTATTACCAAATATTACTCACATCATAAGTATCACAAAAAATTTCATGATTGTAAGTTTTGGTGCCCTGCTAGATCGAAATAAAACTCCATCCTCCCCAACCTTCTTGTCGTTTGCTACTTTGCTCCCTTTTCAGAGTAGTACTTCCAAGAGCATCCACTGCATGATGGGGATAGAAAAACAGCATCACCTCACCAGAGCTGCAAACCATAACCACCCGATTAAGCATAGAGACTGACTCTCTACTTTTGTTAGTGGTAGTGCAAAAAAAATAGATTTATAAATAGAAAAACCAAATATATCATAAATAAGAAACAAAAAATATATATTTGTAAATCAAAACAACCAAATCTGCCATAAATAATTGACCGATGTAGTGATTGTCTTCCTCTTTAGTGACGACGAGATCTGCCCACTGGCATGCCGTTGCGCCTTCATCGCAAGAAAATTGCCTTTTTTTCTCCTCCAAGCACCGCCAGATCCGGATAACAACAAAGTTGAATCACCATGCCCATACGAACATTATCTTCCTCAACTCGTTGCTAGCTAACAAAAAGCCATCGCCAAACACGCGGCAAAATTTTTAATCTAAATTTTTGAAATCATTTTCTTCAATTACTTCCCTTTGCAACAACCTATTCTAACTCACCTCCTCAATTGCAGCTGGCAATACAACTGTACTTTCCACTTTTCCAGCTGGATGCAATGTGTCCATACTAGTTTCAGCGCAAGAGGTCTGCACCAAATAATATATATATATTAGCTCGCTTGCATAAAACTCTTTTTCTATGTAATCTTTTTATATTTAAAATTTTGATAAGTAATGAAAAATTTACTTTATCTATTATATTTAACGTTCTTTATATTTTCGTGAAAACTCTTTTATTTATTTAGTATTACTACATATGGGTCTCATTTATAAATGTGTAAAATTAATATAGTAAAAATGTTTAATACTAAAATATTAATTTTAAAGTAATGTTTTTATCATCTAAACCATTTAAATTATCATTTATTTGTGAATAAATGATTCTATAAATATTATTACATTCTAATATATATGTTAACAAATCTAAACATTTTTAAAATTTATACGTGAATATATATATATATATATTTTGAGCACATGTAATCATGAACATACTTGATTTGGATGAAATTTGGTTTCTTAACTAAACAAATAATGTTAAATACACTGAATGGATTGGATTTTCCATTGATGATCAAAATCTTAAATTTTAAAGGGATTATATAGTTTTACTTGACGGTTATAAAATACCAAATAAAGATAATCTAATAAACTTAATACAAGATAGGAAATATTTTAGTAAAATATATTATAAAAGTGCATATTGGCATATTAGAATAGATCCAGATCAGATAGAATAGACAGCCTTTGTAACACCAGTAGGTCATTATGAATGGTTAGTAATGCCTTCTGGAATATTGGCTACCCAAAATGCTAGTTCGACATCAATATCATTATCAAGTAAATGTTGGGCCATTACAATACTATTTTCTCTTTGTAAGATTATTCTGGTATGAGTTTTAGTTTCCATTGAGATCTTAAAATTCTTTTTAGATTTGTAATCAGATATTTTAAATAGGTTTGTTTTACCTAAATAATGTGCTTTTGTTTGATTAAGTATTTAATTTTACCAGTTTCTTTCTTAATATGAAAATGCATGCAAATGTGTAGAGGTAGAAAATAATTTTGTAGGAAAATAACAATTTGATTAATAAATAAAGTTTACAATATGAGTTTGAAATAAAAATTTGAAAATAAAACTTCAAAGACTTATTTGGATTAAGCTTCTACTTCAACAACAAGATCTCTTCAAGAGTCTGAATTCTTGATTACAAAACTCAAGAATTTAGAAAAGAAGACATCACAAGGTTGAGAGAGAGAGATAGACTGCTAAGTGCTCTTGCTGGAAGGGATTTTCTCTAATAAGTTCTGTCCCTTATCCTCCTACTTCCTCTTTCTTATAATCGTTTGAGGAGCATTCACAATTCTTTGGTGCGTGACTGATGACGGACAAATTGACAGCCATTATCTGAGGTTGTGCTAGAGACATTTTGACGAATTTGACTTGAATGATAGGCCTTAACTAAAACCTGTTAAGATTCCTAAGAAAAGCTTGCTTAGTACTATTGGGAGGTACTATTTGACAATATTAGAGATGCTACTCATGGCTACAATACGATTTCTTTACTGTATCTAAATGATGGATGGAGTGATGTTTTGTCTTCTTGCGTTGGCGAGGTTGGTGATGTCATCTTGTTATCATGTTGACAAAATTGTTGAAAAATGTTTGATCAATGGTAGAAGATGACGGTTAATACTTGAGATTTTTTTTAAAATCTAGAAATGTAGTTAATACCGGACTCAATGAGTTTCCATATATCCTCATTTTGAGCTACCTAGTAGCTTGTTTCTAGTTCACTTGACCCAGTAGTAGACTATTGGTCTTCTTTTAGCTTGGCTATTTGCTGTGGGATGAGCTATGTTTGGATTTCTTGTAAAAGTTTGACGAGGTCTTCTTGAGTGGTTACTATAGTGATTTTGGATTGGACTACAGACTTTTGAGACAAAAACTGTAGTTCTTGTAGGGTTTTGCTTGGAAGAACTACTAGTGCTATTAATCATTGTTTATTGATCCATCCAAGGATCTGTTAGGGCTCAACACGTATGCTGGTAAGCTAATCTCATCATTTTACCTTAAAAATTCTTCTAAGGGAAAATAGACGGGTTTTAGATTTTGAAAGAAAGCATACTCCCATTAGCCAATCCAGGTGAGGGAGAATTTTGAGGAAAAATTAGTGTTTGAGGAAATTGTTTTTCATACTTTGTTAAAAGAGCATATTTGCAAAAAATTTTAATATCTTAGTTTACTAAGGGTGGAGGGATTTGAAGAATTAACCGGAAATGGTCTCACCTATGAGCAAATTAGAATTGAAATACATAGTTTATGTTTCGTTTGAAATAAAACATCCAAGAGTGAGATCTTGATTTGTTTTAGGACCAAAAAATTTTGTACTATGTGAGTTGGTAATCCTAATATGTAAAAGTTTGAGGAGAACTGAATTGAAAGACTTTTTCTTTTTTCATCAATTCAATTTCTTAAGACATTAATACCTTCAAAATCTAAACAGTTCAATGTGTAATTCCATTTGAATCATCTTTATCAAGGTAATGTTTTATCGAGATGGGCAGGTGTTGACAAGAATGAATTCTTAGAATTTCTGGATTTTAAAATGGTTTATGAGTTTGTCATGATGGGATTGAAGGAACAAGTCCCTAGCTACTTGAGTTGGGTCTTGAGAAGTTTGGAAACCATATTCAATGTAGCAGATAGACATTGAAAAATTAGTTTTGATGATGTATTTGGAATTGTTTGCGGAAATGAGAATTGTAGTTTGGTGTGGAGTTAGTCAAAGCTCAACTTCTTTGTTTGGTTGTTTTTGGATTGTTTGAGGTAAAAACTCTCATTCCTTTCCTGTGTTTGAACAATATAGATTTGAATAGCTCAATAGCTTTAACTCGGGAGATTGTTGTATGAGTGCCAGAGCAATTTGTTCATCTAATGGACTAAGTTTGTTGGAATGAGTTTGTGGTACTTGAGAAGGATCTAGTGCTTAGAACGCTAAAGGTGTCATTGTGGTTTGAAGAATAGAAGTTTGAGACTCGTTTGAAGGTTTGGATGTTTTTTTTTTTTTGCGGCCACTTCCACAAACAACAATCCTGACAAGTTTGTAGCTTTTTTCATGGATGAATGGACCATAATGACTTGGTATTGGCTGGAGGAATCTGGGGATTGAGGTTGGACCTCAAGTTTGCTTGGTTTTTGCGGCGCCATTATTGCTTGTTGTTGATGTCGTTGATCAGTGAAGAAATCCTCTAGTTAGAAAATCTAGGATAAAGTTGGAAGATCCTTTTATAAATTCAATTTTGAAATAAAAAAATGATAAGAATACCTGTCATCTTATAAAGATTTGTTTTGAAATAATATTTTGAATATCTTTTTGCAAAACATATTTGGCTACTTGGTAATAAGCTTCGACTAAAAAGATTTAGTTTAACAAATCATGTTGAAATTTGTTTATGCATACAACAATGCTAATACTTCTTTCTTATTTGTTGAGTATTTTTATTGGGTTTCGTTCCATATTCCTGAACAGTATTGAATTATTTGTTCTTTATTGTTTTTAACCTATTTAAGGATACCCACATAGCCTATATCAGAGAAATCTTTTTCTACAATTTTCTTTACTATCGATTTTGCTAGATTTACAAGTAAGGTTCTTAATTGCTTTTTAACTTGTGAACAATTTGTATATGTTATTTTGTCCCTTTTGGATCTTTTCTTTTCAATATTTGATACAAAGGTTTGTATATAATTTTAAGATTTCAGTAAAAATCAGATACATAGTTTAATGCTCCTAAAAATCTTTGGAGTTGAGTTTTATCTATTATTTTATCTGAATATTTTTTTCCAA
>JAXCLR010000105.1:36827061-36844785 GCA_035584095.1 Annona squamosa
ATATCTTCCTAAGTTAATTTTTCATAGAGAATTGTTCCATTGTGTTTATCTCTAATTTTCTCTTTAATCTTTTCAGCAAAATATGACCGGAGTCCAGTGATAAATCTTTCTGTCCAAAATGATTAGTTACAATCTGTTCTAAACATTACTCTAATTAACAATTGATCTTTATAAAACCTAAAATAACTTATTTTCTTAACCTTAAAGTTTCTAATATTTGTGATTCTCTTTCTCTTATTTTGTTGTTTGGATCTATGTAAGAACTTATTATTGCTAATATTAATGAATCTATAGTATTTTGGATAAATTTTCCATCATCGGTTAATAATTCTCCTATGTCATCTCTTTTGTAGGAATAGGGGATTGCTACTTTTTGTGTTTGGTTTAAGTAGTTATCTCACCATCCTTTTAAGAACCTACAACTAGTAGTTGGCTATGTTGTGATCAGTTAAGTTTGTTTTAGTTCCGTAAATGGTTGCTGCCATAGTCATTTATTGGAGTATACCAACTATTTGGGTTTCATTTTTTTCTTATATATTTCATTCATAAATAGTGTTTGCATTATATGAAGCTTGAGTAAATTAGTTTGTTTCTTCAAATAACAAGTCAAGCGATGCGTAAGTCTAGAGTAATAAGATTTTGAAATTCTACAAGAGTCTATTTTACTTAGTTCTAATTCTATTTTGTTAGTATTTTCGATTAATTCTTCTAATGATTCCTCATACTCTGGTTTAGACATGTATATTATCCAGGGTTTAGTAGGAGCATTAGGGGTCCTAGCTAATCATTTCCTTCTTCACAAATTCTCCCTATTTTTTGAAGTTTTTGGTATTTTTAAAAATTTTAGTCTTTCATTTATTTTATCTATGAATTCGTTCTTATCTCTTATGTCTTTCAATTGAGGTTTAAGAATTTCATATGGGATAAGAAGTAGTTTATCCATATCTTCTTTTTTTGGTTTTGGAGTGGTACGAGGTACTATTTTATTTTCTCAAATGATTTAGATTTTATCTAATTATTTTTCTACGATTACCAGAGATTGATTTGTGTAATTATTTTGTTCATGTAGCTTTTTAATATCGCTCTCATTATGAGGTGTTTCAGTTTCTATTCTAAGTTTATATGGGGAATGTACTAATTGTTTGCTTTTAAATTCTATTACAACGTCATATTCTGGTAAACTAGTTGTAGTTCCTATTTGTTTTCTTGTTGAGTCTTTCCATAAGGGCTTTATGGTTTGGGGTAACTAGTTTGTTTTCCAGATAATAAAAAGTTTTAAACTATTCAAAGAAAAATATATGAAATTAATACATTCTCATGAATTCATCGTATTCTTCTCGGATCATTTCTCTTTCTTCTTTGTTGAAGTTCTTAAATTTATTGAATTTTTCACAGAAGTTTTTTCTTAGCCTATATTTATCTAATTCAAACTCTTTTTTAATGACATTTATTGATATTTCAAAATCTCCCATATTTGTTTTTGTGAGACATTCTAAGGCTCATGTCTTCTTCAACTGATCCCACAAAGTAGATTGGTTGAGAGATTAAAGGATTAATTCTTATGCCTTTCATTTTTTATATCTGTTCTGGTAGGGATTGAAGAACAAGATGCTATTGATGGAGCAAATCTAAAAGATTTTTCTGAAGTTTCGCCTAAAGATTTTCTAGGATTGAAAGATGGTGATTTTTTAAAGAAATTTATATCTATTATTACATTTCCTGCTTCATCTTCGCTTATGGTCTTGATTTCTAAATTTCTTAATTAGAGTGGCGGTACTTCTATTTAGAGTTCCTAGTATGAAAAAAGAGTTATTTGGTGTCATTTAATTGTTTTAGGTACCATTACATTTGGTTTTCTTATATTAATTATAGTAATATTATTTATCCTTTTAATGATTATTTAATAGCTTTTGTATTAAAGGTTATAGTCATGGTTTTGTAGTGGATTTTGCGTACCAAGGCAATAGGCATAGATCCTTCTTTATTTTACAGTTATGGACTTTTAAGTGAGGATTAAGTTATGTAAAATATTTTGATCTTGCAATGTAATAGTATAGTTTAAATAACAATCAAAGTATATTGGTCTGCTATATAAGCTTATTTCTACCATGCCAATAATGAGTCTTGGAACTATTAAATCTATAGTCCCTTAGACATAATAAAATTGAGGTGTCTAATCTTCTCTCATTAAAGGTTTGATGACTTACATGATTCCTAAGTGAATGAAATTATATTTTTATCAATGTTGTTCAATTAATTGTTTGTTCAAGAGTGAGATAGTTTCATATTGATCAAATAAATCGTTCGTTCAACTTTTTTAATAGTGTAATTTGTTGAAAGTTGAAATGAACTATTTTTATATATTTGACTATTTGAGATGCCTAGTATCTTCCAATCATTTAAGTCATTTTCTACAGTGTTTAACATATTACCTAGGCTCTTACTTAATTTAGAAGAGCTAAAATTTCTAAATAATGCATTTATGGTTAGATCTTAATATATTATTCACCTCTTGTTGTCAATGATTTTACTTCACATGGCATAACACAACCTTACAAGCCTTTGAGCACCTTTTTAAGAAACTCGACTTGAGGTTTCACAAAGGCTTCAAACACACTATTATCCTTACAAGATACAAAGTTTAGCAACTCAACTCTAATATAAAATACCTTTTCTATGTAACCCTCTGTATTTTAAAAATCTTAATAGTTAATAAAAAAATCATCTTTTTCCATTGTATTTAGTATCATTTATATTATCATCAAAACTCTCTTATCTGTTTAGTATTATAATATATGAGTTTCATCTATAAATGTGTAAAATCAATGCAATAAATTATTTAATACTAAAATATAAATTTTAAAGTAGTATTTCAACATGTAAACTATCCAAAATATCAATTAGATGTGGATAAATGATTTTATAGAGTAATATTATATTCTAATACATGTGTAAATGGATTTAAGTTTTTTTCATAATTTATATATGGACATATATTTTTGAGCCACTATGGCTTATCCATATATTTAATTTGGATAAAACTTAATCTTTCAGCTAAACAAATAATGTTAAACCTAATAAATGAATTGAATTTTTCATCAATAATCAAAATTTTAGAAAACACTTCTATATAACATGGTTCCATTTCTACGTAACATGGTTACATGTAAGCGGAATGAAAAACTGGTTTCAAAGTTCAATTTTCCTCTAGAAAAACTAATTTTAAAATTATTCCACAAGGTATTGGCTCATAATGTAAATATCGCAATAATTTTATTCTCTATTACATATATCCTCAATTTTTATTCTCATCTTAAGTGAGGATATTAAAATTTTCACGTTTGTGCCCCATTTGCAAATTTGGTTATGTACCCCGAGGCTTTGGTCACTAACATGAAATTCTCTTTAACTTTATATAATTCTCTATAACTTTATGTAATTCTAGAATAAAAAACTGACGTCCACCTTTCCTCGCAACTCCTCACGAAATCTCTCTTTGTATTTTATAATATAGTGTGCATTCATCACCCCCCATTGGCCTATTCGATTTTTAAAGAAGCATTATTATGATGTGAAAACTACCATATGGCCATGAAATTGAATGCAAAACGAGGATGCGTTTCCCAAATGTCAACCCTGACAAGATGTGACTGACCCCATTTAATTCAAAAGACATACATATAAGTGTGTTAACATATCGGGTTGGATGGTTAGAGCCTAATCCTAATTCTAACCCATTTAAAATATCTTAATCCTAATCCGTTTATTAACCCATTTACAACTCATTTAATAAGCAAGTTGGTGAGTTGTTAACAGGTTATATAGCAAATAACCTAAAAGCCTAAACTCCTGTGTGATGTTTGCATATTTTGGAAATTTACAATACATGGCACACTGCTTATTAGTAACTTTTTTATTATTATAATTACACCTCCGAAAGTATATTTTTTCCATTTACTTAACCCATTTTTACACCTAACAATATGAAACTATATTCATATTATAAATGGGAGACAAATTTCCCTAATAAATGGAAGACAAAATCCTCTTCCCCGTTTTAAAATAGGGCCAACTTGCGCAAGCGCCAGAGCGCCATCAAACCAGGATACGCATCCAACCCCCACCTCCGTAAATTACTTATTTTTATTATCAAGATATCAATTACTATAAAATTTTGATTTTTGGCAACTGAATTTTTCTTACAAATGCTTAAAATTTGGTTGTTAAAGAACTAAGTTACTAATAATTTGTAACATTTCATATAGCAACCATTAATAAGAAATCTGATTGCCCATAATTCACAGTCCTGCGTTTAAGCATAATTTCGTTATCAAAACATTATTACAAGCAAAGAAAATCGTTCTTATATCATAAACAAGAAAATTTTCCTAGCCTAGAAATGCATCGTTTAAGTATAAAAAAATTTCTTTACATGTGCAATTTCGTTGCTAACGAAGGTAGCAAAAATATATTTGCTTGCGGTGACTTTTTTTTTTATTGGGAGATACTTACATACATCTCAACATGTATTACACTAAAAGCTCAGAGACATTCTTACAAAGCTGGATATACAACTCCACCAAATAATCAGGAAGACACAGTTTCCAACAATCAAACGAGAGACCACTGCTCCCACAACAACCGGACGGGAAACACAGCTCCCACTAGGCAAATATTGGCATCCACAACATACATGACCTCGAACCTGGCGAGGATCGAACACGCGACTGGACAGAAATGCTGCCCAAGCCGTGACCACCGAGACACAAGCCTCAGTGGTGCTTGCAGTGACTTCTACAATCCATGGTTTAGAAATTTGATGAATGGGCTTTTTTATAACTCAGAAAGTGGGAAACCATATTTTTTGCATCTTTTTATATAGTTATAGTATATTTCAATTATCTATTCACATTTTTCTGTACGACTACGTTATATTTCAACTATTTCCCTTTGTTCTTAATCATTTCCCCATTTATTTTTTTTTTTAAAAAAATTCTCCATTAAAAATTTCTCATTTTTCTCGCTTCCTATGAGCTTCCTTGATAAGTTATTTGGAAAAAACCATCTAATTAAAATTTTTAAAAATCTTAATAAAGGTTCAATTTGTTAAGAAATAAAAAAAACTCTATATTATACAGCTTTTCATATGATTTTAACATTTTTAACTATCTTATTTTTCAAGTATTACCTTTTCATTCTCGTTTATTACAACTAGCATATCTATTATCTCTGTTTTTACTCATAATTATCGTTCTTATCATATCATCATCTCAATTTTTCATAATTTTTCCTACAGAATTTCTCCTTTTTTTACATTTTACCAAATATTACCTTCATGCTCAGGATTATCTAATCGCATGGACTCACAAAAGATTTGAAACAAAGATTGACTAAAAAAAGGTTGTCGTGTATTAAAAATAAAAATTATGTTGGAAATGCAAAAATGTATTATTGGAAATAAGAAAAATAAAGATGTTATCTATTGACAAGTAAAAAATCATATTGAAATTTTATTTTAAAGAAAAATTAGGAATGAAAAATTTTATTTCATTGTTATCTTTCACAGGCCTTGGCGTATTCGTAATAATCTCGGATGAAGAGAGTCTTTTGCATATTGGAAATAAGAAAAAGCATTTGAAATATCAAGTAATTACGTATTGAAAACATGAAAAATTATATTGAAAATTGAGAAAGTTTTTCTGTTTTTTTTTTATATTCCCTTGCATCCACAGAATCTAATACCATAGCAGATCCTGCATGCAACCTATTTATACTTTAAAATTCTGTGGACCCCATTGTTTCTAGAGTTTAGGCCCGGTTTGGGAACGAATATGGATGGGGAAGCAAATTCTCTCCTCCTTACATATCTTTTTAAAAATAATCTAACATATGAACCAATCAATTATTTTACTTTTCCATTTTCGTCCCTATATTTTAATTATTTTCTCACATTGCTCCATTTATTCCACTTTACCTTTGTTATATCACATCATTTTCACAAATTTCAAAAATATGTTCGAAAAAAAAAAGTGACCTTACAGAAGACATCCCTCTCACAAGCGTGGCTCTAAAGATTAATGCTGTAGTCAATCAAAAAAAAAACAGATTAATGCGGTAGAAAAGCCTAGCTAAATAAGGAGATTGACTGCATTAACCACCAGGAAGTAGCAGTCAAAGGTATGTAAGAAAACTGTCGGATACACATTACCTTCTGATCCGGACCTGCCATCTGCTAGAGACCAACAATATTTTCAATTTCACAATGCTTGAAGCAGCCTAAGTGATCCTAGTGCCGGAAGTGCCTCACTTTGGTGAAGAGGAGGGAGACCCCGTACTTGTTGCAACAGTCAATTGCGTCCTTGTCTCTGATGCTGCCACCTGGTTCTGCAATCACTGCAACCCCATTCTCACATGCTTCCTCCACGGCATCTTTCCATGCTGCCAACAGTATTCCCATGAAATCATTTACGGTCATGTAACCCAAAATGCATACTTCTTAAACCTTTACCCACTAACAATATTTAGATCTTCGTCTAAATTCAATTTGCTATGGGACCAACATGCACATCCATATTCTTTTTTTCCCCCAAGTCTTAACAATTGGTTTGGATTCTTAGGAAGAGCAACAAAATTATATACGAAAAGAAAACATTCCCCCAAAACAAATAATGCAAAAATTGAAAAACGATTTGCCAAAATTTTTACAAAATGATTCCTCAAATTCTTTGAAATATAAACTTGGAAATTGATTCTCATGGAAATGGTTTTCATTTTAGACATAGGTTAGGCATTGTTCGGTCCATCTTCCGTTGACTCCAGCCATAAGCATCCAAATGGCGGACATCCTGACATTGAATCTTGATTATGGATTCGACTAGCCAATCCCAAGTCCAATCAATGATTCTTATCCATTTTCACGTGGAATTGTCAGTCACCACACAGGTCAGCAAAACGGAAAAAAAAAAATGAAATTAAAGAAAAAATGTACTATCAAAACAAGGTGAGTTGCCAAACAACAAGATATAATTTCGTTCTTCTTTCTTTCTTTTTTTTTTTTGTTAATATAGACTACTTTAGGAGGGACTAGTTAGGTGTACACTTGGGTCTGGTCCAAACCCAGAGAAACCAACCCTAAACTGGTTGCCAAAAATGGAAAACCAAGTTGAAAATTAGGCAGGGCTCAATCAAATTTGAACTATGGGTCACTTTAGTATTCATCTGTAACCCAACCCAAGGAACCATAATCTGGATTATTATTCTAAGAAATACCAGACGTAACATGGAAACCAATTTTTTCTCCCTATCTAGCTTCCAACCATTGCCCTTCCTGCTCCCCTCACGTTTGACTGCAGGCATCCCTAACCAACCATTCCTGGCGTGAAGCTCCCAAGGGCTTTGGACCAGTGTTCAATTTATCAGTAAAATCTAATTTATTGGTCATTTCTAAAAAAATAATATTTTATTCATTGGAGATATTAAAATAAAATGCATAATAAGTATAGAACTCACTCAAATGGAAAAAATGCATGGAAAACTAATGTTATGTGGAAGTCAAATCTAATATGATTATTTGTAAAAAAAAATAAATAAATATTCGAAATGGAATTTTTCCAAATAGAAAAATTATCAAACTTTAAATATCCAATAATATTCATAGACAACAAATTTAAATCATAATACACGGCTTTAAAAACTTATTTTGAATGGAATTTAGATAATAAATTTTGATTTACTTTGACCCAAGGTTTAGTATGTGAAAACTATCTGTCATCCCAAAACTTAAATCTTTATTTTTAACGAAGGAAATGCAGAGTATAACTACTAAGGTTTTTAAAAGAAAGAAAAAGAGATGAAAATGATATTTGGATTTCTGCCTTTAAAAGTGGAGTCCTTAATCTCTTGCAACTTCTATTTTTTATTTAATCATCTACTGGCTTCCCCAACAAATTCATGATCCTTCAGTTAAATCACCAATTCACAACTCAATGATTGTGATACTTTTACTAAGTAAGAAGGTATGATGGATTGTAATGAAATGTTGTGATTGGTGAGTATTTAAAAACTTTGTCAATCCAAATGTTAGAAATAGTGTTAAGGCCAAGGTTGAAGTCTTAGAAATGGGATTATATAACCTCCAAATGCTTTCTAGGAAAGAAAGACTGATAGCGTCTCAGAATATTTCCTGCTTCTGAATCTCCTGGAAAGAGCCTCAAGAAAGACATGAAATAGTTGATTCAACTAGCTTTTTGAAATGTTGCTTCCAACAAACAAATTCCTCCTTTCAGCTTTAGTGAATTGACCCGGGGCCAGATACATGTCCACAGAAAATATAGTCCCCATGGACACCATCACCAATGCTTAGAACTACAGATCTTTTTTTTTTTCTTTTTTTCTTGATAACGAATGCAAATGAATTTAATTGCAAAAATAAAAATGGATAACTAGTGAGAAAGATCTATAAGGTCTCCTAAAAAACAGTACTAGATGCTCTCAACCCTAAAGAAAAGAAAGAAAAATGTAACTAATTGAGGACAAATCAGTACCAAACATTAATTCTACAGCAAACAAAAGTATAGAAATGTGGCTGCTTCAAGGACCAAGCACTTACCAAAAGGGAAAAAGGCATCACTAGCCAAAGCTGCTCCTTTAGCCTCTTCTCCTGCTTTTCTGAAAGCTATCCGTAAGCTCTCTAGCCGGTTTGGTTGTCCACTACCCATCCCTAACATGCAGTTATTCTGTGGACAGAATGGATGTCATCCCTCAGCAATGTGATGCCGGCAGTCCAAGATGACACCAATAGCATCAAAGTTATAAAAGCAAATCACCATACAACTTCAACCCCGGTTTCTTTCTTTTCTTTTTTTTTTTCCCCTTCCTTTTTTTGGTCAGTTTAAGGTTGTTCCCTATCACGATGGTAGCATGGTTGACTGCATGTCAACAGAGGAAAATTAGAAGGACAATCCTGTTTGGGAAGAAGCAGGGCTTTTAGCCAATTTTTACTCTTGAAAAAGTTGCCAAAATTTTAAAACGAGCTTCCAACAAAGCTCTCCATCAAAAGCCTATGGCTCAAGTAACATCCAGGTAGGCCAAACAATGATTATATCAAGTGGCATGGAGTTCATGGAAATAGCCTATCAGGAAAATAAGGATAAGGCAGTGAACATCTTGAGTTTCCAAACCCCAAATTAGCAACAGCCTCGAGATCAGGATACCTGCTCTTCTCTATTTTCAGTTTTCTTCAGAGGTTATTTACCTTATTTATTTTGAAAGAATGCAAAGGTGTGGAGTGTAATCAGAAGTAAACACTAGCCAAAACACAGCTTGTGACTCTACACAAGCATTCTCCTATTATGTTTTATATATATATATATATATAAAAAGATCCACAGTTATGGCCTGCTGGCAGATCACAGTATCTGATTCTTTTATTGTATATAGGAAAATGGTATAATCTTGTGCAAAACTAAATGCAGACCCTTAAGCTGCAACATTTTACAAAAGAGAAAATTTTGTAAACCTTAAGAATTATCTAGCTCATAAAAATTAACAATTGATGGAATAAACAAAGCCCTGCAATAACAATCAAGATAAATACAAGAGAAGATACATTTATGACATAAAATTCAAGGGTATTCTCTCGCTTAGTTAGTCATGGCCTCAAAATCAAATAGGGGAATAATTTCTTTTATATCCTAATGAAAAGCAGATGCATTTTATTGAAAATTTAAGGCCAAGTGAAATCTGTGCAAAAATATGCAGGATTTTTTTATCAGATATTGGTTTTTGAGAGACTTGGACTTGAGTTACTCTGTTCTAAGTCATTTTAGTGCATAGAAGCAAAATAAGGAGAGGCAAACCTTGGCTATTACGATGGCATTGCTCTTCACATGCTTAACACACAGCCAAGCAAACTTTGCATCCTGCAGCTCCTCCTCTCCTGGAATCTTTTCAGAAACTGGAGCAAACTCAATATCTTCTGGAGACAAGTCATCAGATTCTTGGGCTAGCCAACCTCCACCAACTTGTCTCAATGAAAGTTTTCCTTTCTCATTCTTTTTTGCCTCCAAGATCCTAAGCGTTTTTGACTTGCCACGCAGGACCTCAAGACCTCTCTCACTATACTTTGGTGCAATGACTATCTCATAAAACATCCGTGTCTCACCATCTGTTGGGCTCCTAAATTCACGGATTTCCTTTGCCAGATCCTTCAGCAAATAGACTGAACATCAATATATGTTCAATATTCTGGTATATCACATTAAAAAAAAAAAACTACTTACCTCATCAATTTCTACATTGAAGGCCACTATCCCGCCAAAGGCACTAACTGGATCAGCTTTGACAGCTAACCTGTATGCTTCGAGAATATCATTTCGGGATGCGACCCCACAGGGATTTGTATGCTTCACAATAACACATGTAGGACTGTTGAATTCTGAAACACAATTCCAAGCTGCATCTGCATCTAAATAGTTGTTATAGGACATCTCCTGCACAGAGATGGTGAGGTTCAGATGTTTCAGCTGCCAAGACTGTAATAATGAACAATTAACCGTATACACTATAAAATATGTTCCTAGAAAGCTGATTTTTGTATAGACAATATAATGAGGCTCCCATGTGGAACTGAAGTATTATTCTGTTCTATGAAGGGATGGGCAATCAAAACCACACATGGGTAATACCATTTGTATTGAAATTGACATGCAAAAGCCTCGCAACTGACGTTCATGTTGACTAGAAGGTTTTTCCAACCACATTAAGGCTATTGACCAAATTCACATTCAAACAAAATAGCGCCACATGGAAGTATGTGGGAAGGAATATCAACCATTGATTTCTTTTTCATCTTTGATATCTCATACCCACACCATGGATAAGATTTGGCCATGGAAAAAACTAGTGAGGGATTGGCTTAGATTAAAAAGCGGGGCAGAGGCTCAGACTTTACTATGAAGTTAACTTAGTAGCCCAATGCAAACCCTTTTGAGGAATTATCATGCATAAGATGTGAATATAAGTTCTCCTGCAAACCATTTCAGTGGAAACCACCATTGTTGCTTTGCCAACCAAGTCAACATAAAATAAACTAACACTATCAGCTGGGGCTCAAAAACCATACCAACTAAAAACCAAGAGCCATGCTTATGAAAAAAGGTGATGCTGAGATGTCACCATTACTTTATGAGGGACAGCTAGGAAGAAATTAAGATCAGATTTCTGCGATTTTTGATTCACAAGAAGGGCCATGCCATAAGTCAAGACATTTTTCAATCAGAAGGGACCTCCAGAATCAACAGTGGACATCCCTACCTCAAATGTTTCCGTTTGCATGGAGCATCTTATTCATGGATTAGTCTTTGGACTTCAGCCCTACCATGCAATGAAATATCTGATGATTTTTTTTAGAAGAAAAATATCTAACAGTTTGATTGGACAGCAAGAAGGAATTAAATAGAGGCCCTGGACTGTTAGAAGAACCCATTGCCCCATAGTAGACATTAGAATAACTCAGAATGGACTTGCTAAGTGAGGCCTCTTTTTAGTCGTACCTCAACTAACCAATAATAATTAAGTCTCAAGAAAGCCTTGTAACATTTTTTCGCTATTGTTCAATCCAATATTTTCCAATCTATCTGGGCATTGAGAACTTAGGGAAGAGGGATGGTGTGAGTCGTCCTCTCATTTTTATACGACAAATGACAGATAACCCTGCTACAAAACCTACTTGGGAATTTTGACCAAGTCTAAACTACCAACAAGTCCAACAAGCATTCTTGGGAGGTCAAAGACTAACCATAAGACAGGTCTTGCCACCTTTTGACAAGCCCACCTATCCATGTATGATCAAATCCACGGTCATTTTGAGAATACCAAACATAAACCTGCAATTCCTGATTGTTCCCCAATAACCTCAAGAGCTAATTTAGGGGAAAAAATTTCATTTGAAACAAAACCTATAATATCTGTTTTCCTAACCTTTCCATGGTGTTGCATGGCAGTTGCGATTCCACCACCATTTACCATCGAAAGACTCTTATCAATGTAAAAGGAAGCTCTCTGATGTGGGTTTTCACCATAACGAAGTGAACATTGCTGTTGTAGCGGCACGGCAAAGCTTGGAGGAAAAGTATTCCCTAATGTAAAAAAATCATATGGACTCATTACTCAAACAGAAAATATTCCAAATACTGAAGAGCTGCGAAGGAGACTAGGAAACAAGAACAAACCACCACTGTCTAGTTGCTTCCATAACCACTCTGAAACTGCTGAATCATAAGAAGCAACATGTTGGAAAGCCTTCCAAGCAAGCTTCATACGGAACGGCTGCTCATCTCCTTTACCTTGCAGAAATTGAAGGAGAGCAGAGTAATCTTCAGAATCAACGACAACCAGAACATCCTTGTGATTCTATTAACATGCAAACAAAACCAAGTAAGAATATAATCAAAAGTACATTAAACATTAATATTCATGATGAAATATAAACCTTTGCAGCAGCTCTGATCAAGGTAGGCCCACCAATATCAATGTTCTCTATGCCTACCTCGAATGTAATCCCAGGGGAAGAAGTTACTTTTTGCACAAATGGATACAAGTTCACCACCACTATATCAAATGTGCCTGTAAAAGAAGATTCTCAAAGTGAATTTAGTAACTAACTACCCAATAAAGAGCTTAACTCTGCTCATATGCAGCTCCTATGACCAACAGATATGCCAAACTAGCAAAGAAGTGTGTGCCAGTCACACAGACGGTAGGCCCATTTAGGAGAATTAGCATATCAGATTAAAAATACAGATGACTCACCAATTTCATGTTTATTAAGAGCTTCCATGTGATGGCTCTGATCTCTTCGAGCAAGGATACCTCCATGTATGTTAGGATGTAAGGTTTTGACACGACCATCAAGCTGCAAAATTAGACAGTAAAACAACTACGCACATGTCGAATCTACTCTTTAACAAAGACAAATCAGAAATATTAAATTTGGTTTTTAACCGAAGGCAGGCCAAATTAAAAATGATTCTTCCAAATGATTCTTCCACACAAAAGAATCCTGAAATTTTATTTGCAGCATGCAACTGGATGATCTAAAGGAAATTGAATTTATGGATAGAAGACGAAGTTTGACTGTTGGCTGGCATAATGCAAAACTAATGATTACTGAAAAAAGAATGTGTGATAGTTTCAATTTACTGAGAGTACTTTAGATGCAATTGGACCTTGTCAAGGCACAACAAAGCAATTGAGAAGCAAAACATTACCATTTCAGGAAAGTGAGTAAGCTCTTCAACTTTTTTAACGGGGATACCGGCAGCTTCTAAAGTTGATGCAGTGCCACCAGTTGAAACAATAGAGTATCTATACAATAAAGATTATTTAAATTATGCAGAGTAAATCACAGCCCTTTTGTATAATAAAATGAGAATTCCTGCATTGCCATTGTTTAATATCTGAAAATAAATAAGTAAAATTTGATGTGAACAATGCTTGATGCAGGCTGTCGATCACATTCATGTAAGAATGGTATCACACCCAAGATGACCAAAAGAATGTACTGCTAAATGATTGTGATAAAAGACATTGTATAGAAAGGAAATTTTCCACATACAAAATTAAAACTGGCCAAAACTCACCCTAAGCCTTCAAGTCCATTTGCGAGGAAAGCAAGATCCCGCTTGTCTGACACTGATATCAGTGCCTGTTTCTTGCCTATCAGTAAATTAGAAAATAAATTAAGTCGCAGGCCCACATCTATCCTAAATATATTAAACCAAGCAAGTAAAATTTTTTTGAATAACCATATAAACATTCAAATCACTATATAAACTTTCAAGGTAAATGTTGAAAGAAACATGTAGACTGCTGCCACAAATTCCAAACAATAGAAAATCATCAACGTTCAAGAGTTTAGCAAGTCCCAACTCATTCAATCTGCTAAAATAATGATATTCCACCACTCACTGACAAAAATTATAATGTTTTCCATCAAAAATCAGCTAAATTCATTACCAGGGCCCAAAATTTGAAAATCAGCTGAACTCATTACCAGGGCCCAAAATTTGAACTAGCATGCGTTTATACGCAGGCCGATCTACAATTTTGATTTTGGTAAATTCAGGGCCGGCCTTTGCAAGTCTTACACTCAATATTCGCTACTACAGTATGATGAGGTAGAAACTACAGAAAAAAGATAGGAGGAAACCAATTGTGTAATGGAAACACTTAGAAGAAAGCTTCTTCGTAGTAACTATTCCAATGAAAAAATCAATTCTCAATGTGTTTTTAAGAGGCTAAAGCACATTTATGATATTCCAGCGGCATCCACACAATAACCAATTTGTCATTTTTCTTCTTGATTCTTCCCAGTCACAGATTCATTGACCTAAGACAGTAGTTAGAGCCGAAATTCAACTAATTCATGGTTGGCCACATGACTAAACACCAGTAGAAGCTTAGCTGTGCTTGACCTTTACAAGGCTTAGACATCTCAATATATTAATACAGGTCCTCCACTTCTGTAGCATACTTAATTAGTTAGCTACTTGACGTAATAATGAAGAAGCCTCTAGCATATTCAATATAGACTACCTATTACCTCAAAGCTCAAATAACTAGTACAAAGGTTAAGTAATCTATAAGGCATGGGCAATCAAAGGCATTCATCGACTATTTAATTTGACAGTTGACTTTTACGACTCTAAGACAGACCATCTCTACACCCCAAAAGAAATGATATAGAAGTTTAGCTCATATGTTCTCAATAATTTGGGGGTAATGATAAGCATTACCAAATGTGGGCCAACATCACAGAAAATTGACCATTGAGTTAATATACAAGCACACACCATCTCCAAGATGCTGTAACAAAATGAAACTATAATCTAAACAGAATTTTCTTTTACCTTGAATTCTTTCTTTTCTATTTTTCTTTCTCCTTTTCCCTTTTTAAAGGAGAGGAACTTTTTTTGGTTCATTTTTTCACACAGCCAAAATATTTGATGGCAACATCAACACGATGGGACAAAAACATACTAGACACGAAAAAATATATAGTAGAAGTGGATGTTAACCTGGGCAGTTAAGCAGGTTTAACCTAAACCATGTCTCCAATTTTCTTCACAGGGGATAAAAAACTGGATCATCCAAAGAAACAGATAGAAATCGGATCCAACAAGAATAAGTCATGGCTGAGTTTAGTGAAAGGTTTTCAAGATCCAAACCTTAGGCATGTGCCATGTACAGGTGCAGAAATTACTTCTGACAATTTCCACATGCATATTGTTGTTGTCTAATGATGGTGGTATTGGTAGACACTCTTACCCAAAGGTCCTCCATTACAGAATGTTATTTCGACTAATCCAGCAGCATTTATCACTATGTTAAGGTGTGGACTCAAAGAAAATATGGCTCTTTCCAACACAAACCAAATATACATGCATTGAACCTTCTGAATGGTCTTCTGGCTCCAGAGACTTTTCAGGTTCATGATATGGATAATATCACAAATAAAAAGGAAAATAATAATAATATAATGATAAACAGCGGGAAATGGAACTAATAATAGTCAACAACAGGAAAAACTACCTGAAGACTGCAATGGCAAATCATCCTTAGGGGCCACTTCAGTCATAGCGTTGACGGGACCGATGAAAATGGAGTAACAAGGTGCTACTGAAGGAAAATGAAATCGGAAAGAAGAACGCTGAAAAGGGGGAACAACAGATAAGTCAACAAAAAAGATGTGGGGAGAGAGTTCATTTGGATTAAACAACAATGGGGCTTGCAAGAATTCCTTAGCCAATCAGTATTCACACAAAGAGGTAAAATAAAAACACGGTAAGCTATATCTTGTGACTACGCAAAGTGCACCAAAGTGCCCACATCTTGTTCTGAGTAGGGATTTGGACCAATGATTCGGACCAATGATTGATATTACCTAGATGTGAATGCTGAAAGGAAAAGTTTCAAAAATATATCTACCTCATCATTTAAGTTTTGTACATAATGGCCACTCCAATGTAACTCTTAAAATTCAGCCAAGTTCAAATAGTTCTACTGCTAAGAATAGAATGCTAGTGAGCTTGGGGAAAAAATCAGTGATCTCACATTTTGATATGAGTATGATGGAGGTGAGCAGCTGTTTCGATGTAACAGCTGCCAAGTTTCTCTTCTGTAAGCATGGTGTGTGGTGTTAGCAAGAGGAAAGCACCTCAATGCCTGCATTTTCACCTCTTCTTTCACCCCCTTGGCCCTCTTTTCTCACTCCTGAGTCAGAAGTTGTGTACAATGAGGAGTGAAATGTCAAGGAAGATTTGCCCACACAAATTCCAAAACAAGATCAATCATAAAAAAGAAAGCAATGCAGAAATTCTTTTTAAAAAGGAAAAAATTTCAAAAATTAAAAATAAAAAGGAAACAACAGAAGGATAATTGAATGCCATAATCACCACCCACATATCGGTATATCACCAATCAGAGTTCTCTATTACAACCACTCAATTCATCTCGGGCTATCTATAATTCCAGCCTTTCCTCGATAACCATTCCCCTCATAGTTGCATAAGCGGGTCATGGGGCGAAGACGAACTTTCAAGGCAAAGGCTTGACTGAAGCAAGGCGCAACTTATATAAAATTTATCTTTAAAAAAGAAAAAAGAAAAAAGTAATGCTTAAAACTAGCGAGTAAAAAACAGTATTAAAAATTTCAGAGTCAAACGAATGCATGCCTACAATTTTTAAGAATAAAAATCAATTCAACCTTACAATATAACAATCATAAATCTCATTTCAACATATTCATGTGATCCAAAGGCATACT
Organism: Annona squamosa; assembly: GCA_035584095.1. Classification (NCBI taxonomy): domain Eukaryota; kingdom Viridiplantae; phylum Streptophyta; class Magnoliopsida; order Magnoliales; family Annonaceae; genus Annona; species Annona squamosa. Next base: position 36,843,887 of record JAXCLR010000105.1, read on the forward strand.
TCCAGGTTGGATCCTTCTTTTCATTACTCGTAATGATATATTAACAAGTACCTATTTCACGGAAAAAAGCCATTTCAACGGCAACAGAATATAATTCTAATTTCGACATGCACATAGCAGCAGCAACATTTAATGAAGTTAAAAATTGAAACAGCAATTCCATTTCCAACAGGCACATAGCAGCAGCAAGTAATTAAATTAAATAAATTAAAACAGCATTATAAATGCATAATAAAATCAAACAAAAAACAGCAGCATACTGATACAGCAGCATAAACAGCAGCCGCGGCAGCATACAAATAAAATTTTAAAAAAAGAAGCAACAGGACAGAGGGTGCACTGAAGAAGACGAAAAACGAAGAGAAAGAGTGGGAAACAGCAACAAGACAGCAGCAGCATAAAAATAAAATTAAAAAAACAGAAGCAACCGGACAGCGTGTAGACCGGACAAGAAGAAAAAAGGAAGAATAAAAGGGGAAAAGAAGCCGCACAAGCACGTGGAGCAACCTACTTCGAGTTCGAGCAAAAAAGAAGAAGAAGAACCGTAAGCAGCAGCTCAGCAGCAAGTAGCCACACTTCCTTCTCCAACCGGCAGACCTGAGCCGTCCGGCAGCACCTCCTTTCTCTTTCCAGTAGCGCCTTCTTTTTTTTTGTCCTTTTCGGCAATTCGGCAGCCCAATCGGCGACGGTGCCCTGATACCCGGTTTCAGCGGCTCCTCTTGTACTTGAGACGACATTTTTTTTTTGCTCAGTGAAACTTACAAATTTTATTTAGGGTGTGTTGGGTCTGAGATAAAATTTTTGAGTAAAAATTTTTAGAGTAGAAGTTGTCAAATTAATAGAAAATGATATAATATAATAGGAATAATGATGAAGAATAAAGAGAATAAAGTTAAAAT
>JAXCLR010000105.1:36845122-36855775 GCA_035584095.1 Annona squamosa
GGGTAATTGTGTAGAAATGATTGAAAAGTAGGGTAGTTTGTGTAGAAAAATGTGAAAAAATAATTAAAAAATAGAGTGATTATGGAGAGTGAAAAGTTTTAGATTGAAAAGTTTTAGTTGACACTTTTTTATCCTAAACAAACACACCCTTAAAATAATTTTTTTTACTTCTTCATTCATACATTTATTTATCATATTACATCATTTGATAATTTTTACTCTACAAAATTTTTCATCAAAAGTTTTATTCGTTACCAAACACACTCTAAGGGTGTATTTGTTAACAATAAAAAGTTATCCAGTTAAAACTTTTCAATCTAAAACTTCTCACTCTCCACCACTACCTTATTTTTTAATCGTTTCTTCATATTTTTCTATACAACTATCCTATTTTTTAATCATTTTTACACAACTACCAACACAACAAACATATCTATTTCAATTTTATCATATTTATTCTTCATCATTAACTTTATCATATCATATCATTTGACAACTTTTCATCAAAAGTTTTATCCATTCACATACACACCCTAAGTATATTAAATATATAAATCAAATTTTACTATTTTTAGATGTATATACATGTTTCAAAAAATTTAAAAATAAGGGTCTTTTAAATGCATATATACATATATATATTTAAAAATCTCCAAAAAATAGATAAACATATTTAAAAATGGTAAAACTTGGCCTATTGGTTAAATATACTTGATAAACAAGTGCAGAAAAAAATATAAAAGATTATTATAAATAAGTTTTTAAGCCGGGCTAAATTACTTAGCCCAAGCTAACCAAATTACTTCTCTTTTTTAAAATTGCGTGGTGATAAAAAATTTTCTGATCACCGGTGCAGCTTCACCGTGCAGCTGCCATTTGCGTCGTTCATATAGACGGGTTACATCCTAGTCATAGGCCTTTGCTTACGTGCGTGTAGTTGAGCCTACAGTTAGGGTAGTCCTGTGAGAGTATTATCGAGCGGCCATCAGCAAAAAGACGCTTGTGATGGTAGGAATATCTGTCTGGTGCAGAGAAGTGGCAAGAAGCGAAAAAAACGCTTGTGATGGTAGGAATATCTGTTTGGTGCAGAGAAGTGGCAAGAAGCGAAAAAAAAAAAAAAATGTAAAGGATTCCTGCTGCAAATCATACATATAATATTAGAACCAGTAGTTAGAAGCAAAAAATAAATAAATAAATAAATTGCTGACCTCGCAGGAATTCGGCGGTGCAGAAAATTTCTGCTGCAAATTACAGCTCCAAATCATGGCTCAACAGCTTGACTTGAATTTTCTTCTCAAAAGTTGACAAATGTAATCTCAGGCCTGAAAAACGATGATGGAAGGTACATTTATACCTGTAAAATTGAAAAAGTTTTTAAATTTTAAAACTTATAGAGTGTGGAAAATTGAAATTAAATGAATTTTGAAATGAAAATAGGAAGATCTAACTTCCCAGTTTAAAGTAGCTACTTTTTACGCGTGTGTTATATAGAATAATTTATATCATTTAATTTATTATTTTCGATGACCCTGCGTCTATTAATATTGCATCCATAAAATACTACATTTCGATGTATAATTTTGATGTCTATTTAATATCAGTATTTCTGTTTACGTAAGAGTATACACTAATGTTTACAATTTAATTTTATATTTTCATACAGAATTTCCTATAAAAAATAGTTAAAATAGACTTGGATATTAGTATGCTATATAGAAATTTCAGTATGCAAATTATAGAGTATGATACCTTTTTTAATGATTGAGTTATGGATAGAAAATTTAGTCTTTATAGTTATCCTACCTTTATAAAATAAAAAAAGATAAAATACACTTACGAATTTAGTATGTTACTTGGGAGCATTAATATACTAATTGTAGAATTCTACACTATTATAATGAATGAATTCATAATTATTTTTTTGTGAAAAGGTGATTTAATCAATTCTAAATTTATCCAAATCTTATAGAAGATGCTAATTTTATAAATATATGCGTAGAACAACTATTTTAAGATAAAGCATTAGACATTAATTTCATAAATGAGTATTAAAACTATTGGTGTTTATAAAAAAAATCCTTTATTTGGAAGTTAGTTTTTAATAAGAAATAGATCAAATATTATTTATTTTTCACTACTTTTAGAATGCATTTAAAATGTTTAAAATAGACTTATAAAATTAGTATGCTTTGTAAAGACACTAATTCTAATAATTAAGTGAATTTTGAATGAAAGAGCTGGTTGTGTAATTTTCATATTATTATACAAATTATTTTAAAGCAAAATTATAAATTTAGCATGTTATGTGGAAATATTAGTATGCTAATAATAGAATTCCTCATCATAATTTTGCTATATAAAAAAATTAGCAAGATGATATTAGAATAGACCTGGTTTTATAATTTTTCATGTCATTATACAAATTATTTTAAAGTAAAATTATAAATTTAGCATACTATGTGGAAATATTAGCATGCTGATAATAGAATTTTTATCATAATTTTGCTATATGAAAAACATTAGCAGGATGATATTAGAATTCTAGATTAGTTTTGTTCATAATTGTTTATTTTCTCTACTACTTTGTTGCAAAGTAGGTGTTGCTACATTGCAAGAAATTATAAAATTGGTATCTTCTATTTTTTTATTAAATGAATAATTTATATTGTCTTTCTTATATGATTTCCTAGGTATTTATTAAATTACATCATCATTCAACATAGACAAAAGTATGTCTCCATTGCTTATAGTGGAATTGATTAAAGATACTATGTTAGTTGAAGAAAGTGAACAGAGTCCAGTAAATGGTTTGATTTTACTCCACATGCGCCTGCTAAGTTAACTCGTATTATTGAGCAAGAGTTTGATAGTGAAAAAAGAGATGTATGCTTTCTACAATTTATTTGCAAAATATTGTGGCTTTAGTACAAGAAAAAATGATGTTAGTAGATCTAAAAAAAATAAGCAGATATGCTTTCATGTTCTAAAACGCTCAAGACAATGACTTAGAAGAAATATAGAAAATGTCAACGAAAAAGAAAACAGATAGATATTACTAGATGTGAATGTCTTACATTATTTACCCTCAAGCTCATAGCGAATACTTCAAAATGGATAATTCTGAATTTCAAGAAAGAGCACTCTCATCAGTTGGAGACCTCCAAAAAGTCTTATTGTCTTCGATCATATCATAATGTGTTGAACTCATAACTAAATATAGTTAAAGGGTTGTGCAAGGTCGGTATTGGTATATCGAGATCATTGCAATTCATAACATAAGAGATTGGGGGACGTGATCAATTAGGATTCACAAAAGTTGACATTCATAATGTCTTAAGATCTAGACGAATGTCAAGATATGGTGGAAGTGCAATAGCATTACTTGAGTACTTTCGGAAGCAATTTTTTATGAAGTCATATTACTTTTATGAAATTCTAGTTGACAAACACCATCGGTTGATGTTATGTTTTTAAGTAGACGGGGTTCCAAAAAGATTATCAAATTTTCAATGACGTTATTTGTTTCGACACAACTTATTGAACAAATAAACATGATAAACCTTTTGGGCTTTTTGTTGGAGTAAACCACCGTAAGCAATCGGTTTTACTTGGTACAGGTCTATTATTGACTGAAAGTGAAAAGGACTTTACGTAGTTGTTTAAAACATGACTCCATGCTATGGGTAGTGTACCACCAAAAACCATTATTATAGATTAAGATTCAGCTATTAGAAAGGTCATTGTCATAGTTTTTCTAACTACAAAGCATATTTTCTGTGCATGACACATACATAAAATTTTTTTTGAGAAGTTGCAATTTACCAATAAAAAATATCCTGAATTCAAACATAAATTGTACGAGTTGATTCATAATACAAAAGATATAGATGAGTTTGAATCTGTTAGGTAAAATTAATGAATGATTATGATTTGATAGACCATGTATGGCTACAACAGATGTTCGATGCAAGGGATAAGTGGATACTTGCCTATACAATAAGTGTTTTCTTAGCAGAGATAATCACTACGCAACGGTTTGAAAGTATGAATTTTTTTTTTGACCACTTCATTAGACCAACTACTCAATTACTCGAGTTCGTAGAAACATACAAACGTCCTTTTAGACAGTGGAGAGAAGCTGAAAAGGATGCTGATTGTCAAAGTATGTATTGTACTCATGTTATAAAAACTAAATTTGTGATTGAGGAACAAATTGCCAAATTATATACTAGAAAGATATTTGTTTTATTTTCAAGTAGAAGTAAAGAAGTCACATTATTACAAGCCTAAATCTGCGATTACAGATGAGAGTGCTTGCAATTTTACCTCAGGTGCACAGGTTGTAAATTATAGTATATAAATTATTGATTCATAGAAAATTCGAGATTATAAACTTTGCTTTTAAATGCTTTCATGTCAAATATAAAGATAATAAAGTAAATAAAATGGAATAAAAAATAAAAAAGTGAGAAGAGAAAATAAAATTGAAAACTAAAATGAATAGTAGAAAATAAGGATGTGAGTACTTAGGGTCTAGGGTTTCGTATGTGACTTTTACAATGGGTAGTGGTATAATTATTTAATCTAGATATTATTTGTTAAAGAAGAATAAACTCTAATTTATCCATGCACATTTTCTCTAAACCTACAAGGCATACCCTAATTTTCTTAATCACCTATTCTCATAGAATTAAGTTAATTAGAATCTATTAAGTTCTATAGCTTATTAATGAAATTCCTCACGGTCATTATGCTTATTCTTATGATCTTAGATTTTCAGGTTTAATATTTCAATTATCGTATATTAGATTTTCACCACTCAGTTCTATCACCTAATATATAGAATCATGCCAAAGTACAAGCCCATATACAAAGCAAGCATTAAAATTAGAAGATATTAAATTAACAATAATATCCATTATAAATAAATTAAAATCACACACTACACTACATTGTACGCATGCTATAACCTAAACCCTAGATTTAGGGCTTAACTAAGTCCAAAATAAAATTCAAATTCAAAACCATCTTAAACAAGGAATTAAAATTTAAAAAAAAAAGAGAGAGAAAAGCTTATTAATTGGAAGCCCTAATGGTGTGTTCAGCCGCTCCTCACAACTCGCTAGTCCACCTCTTGCCTTGTGCTCTCCACCTCGTCTCCACACTGTCTTCTCTCTCTCTCTCTCTCAATTTTCTCTGTGTGAATTCTCTATGCTGTCTCAATTCCCCTTTAATTGTCATCCTTGCCTCCTTTTACAACTGTAATATTCAGCACCCACTAGAGAATAACCCAATTTGTAATGGTGTATGATTTGACTGTTACGTTTATGTTGGTGGACCCCACAGCTTGCTCAAAATCTGAATGGACGATGGTTGAATTGGCTTGATGCTAGAAATGTGATCTGTATGGGTTTGTTGCTTGGGTGCAAAATAAAATTATGGACTATTGGATTAATTATTTGTTTTGGACGACATGCACGACTAAAATTTTTATGAGGCATCTGTTTTGATTGGCTTCGATGGCTAGCTTGATTATCTTGGTGGGTCCCATAGCTGGAAATGCTTGTGCTGAAATTAGTGGATGATTGTATCTTTCCAAAGGCCTTGGATGGTTCTGGATTTGTGGCCTAATTACATTAAATGGTCCACTACTTAGGCAGCTTAAGTGGTGGATTACATGGATGAAATTTTTTGCCATTAAATCTCTGGGTGGAATGTGATGATAGGTGCTGATTTCTTGGTTTAATTACACGACTTCAAATTAGACTAGGTAGTGGATGGTTTGATCTAGGCATAAAAAAATCAACGATGGAATAGGTGGATGGCTAGATGTTATATCAGGTTTGGACGGTGGATATTTGCGATCCCCACATCAATGATTTCTGGCTTAATTGGGGCGTTGCAATTTTGCTGGACACCATTGCTTAATTTTCTGGTTGGACGGTTAAAGATTTTTGGCTATTGATTTTCTGCAAAGCTTGGTACCATCAATATAATGAGGCTTGATCAATGGCTTGGATGGGCTGGCTGCAATTGAACTAAGTTTTGGATGGTTTAGGTGCTGCTAATTTTTTGGTGGGCCCTAAATCTGAAATTTATTAGTTAACTTGTATTAAAAAATATTCAAATTATTAATTCATCAAAATAGGTAGTTAATGTATTAAAATTATTTAAAACCCAATGATTGCAATAATTATATCAAACACAATCTATTTAATGGTAACAAATAAAAAAATGTAATTTCCATCCAATAGATCATGAAAATTGTTTAAATCACTTGAAACCAATGTTTAATGTCCAAATATTTCCAAAACATATTTTATAGCAAAATTTACACCAAACTCAATTAATTATCTACCAAATTAGTATAAAAATACTAATAAATATATTATTAATTTTCAATTATCAGTGTCGTGTTATATATAAAATACACAAGTATAAAAACCGTACCTATAAGAGAACAGTTACTTGATGTAAAGATACACAACTTGCAATATGTTTATGTCGGCTATTTGACTGATATGAGATTATTTGTCAGCATATATTATCCAAATTTCACTAGCACAATATTATAACCATGCCTGCTCATCACCTGCTTCATCATTGGTCGCAACATCCAAAAGATAATGTTGAAGTTCCATTATTTAAAAAGAATTGTGATGGTATAAATTTAGCTATGGTGCGGTGGCATTTGACACTCCCAAAATTAAATTTTATCATAGAGGAAATGACATCAAGTTGAGATAGTTTTCAGATTAGAACTACATCTTAAGAAATTTTCATAACAAATTTGCGAGAGCATATATATTCATAGAAGTTAGCAGGGTGTTCGAATGAAAAACAACAAAACATAACTTGTGGAGACAAAAAAAAGATTTTTGAAGATAGCAACCATGCAAATGAACCTGTCCAAGAAGTTTATAATTCCTCTATAGCATTCAATGTTGAGATGGATGATAACATTAGAGTAGAAATTCAGTTTTCAACTAATGATAATGTACCAAATGCCCCAACTCCTATCATGGAATTCCTAAATGTTGTTAAAAAAAAGGATAATCAAGCAAGCGGTTAAAATCTTCTGTTAAAAAGTTATTGCATGAAGTGGACAATTATACCAAGGATGCAAGAAGGTTGCGGTTAGTCACGATAGACAAAGCTGTCCAGAATTGCATAAGAAGGATTGTGAGCAACCTAGTATAATCACATCGCATGGTATTTAATCAATTGAAGCTCAATCCACTTTATGCATATAACATTTGATTATCTTTATCAAATTCATCTTCTTTCTATAGATTAGTACATGACTAGATTGCTGGTGGGGCTCCACAATACTTTTGAAATTTTAGTATTGTATTTTTGATTCCTCTCATAAATTGTTTGTATGAAGTCGTCAATGTACTGCTATATTTTGAATTTTCAAGTGCAATGCAGGATGAACATGAAGAATGTGGATACATATATGGATAGGTCAGCAACAACAAGATCTAGATATGAGTTTCATGTAATGCGATTATAATCCATAGAAAATAAAATGTATATTTTCAGAAGTTAATGTAGCATCTATTTTGTCTCAATATGAAAAGAAAAGGAATTGTATTTTTTTATATTTACTTGTACATTTTCAAAGAAAAAGAAATATATTTTTTGTATTGACTTCTACATATTTAAAAAAATAAGAATTGTATTTTTTGGTGAAAGGTTGAATTGATGTTGAATATGTTATGTACTCATTGACTTGTGTATACAACATGCTCAATGGTCACTTAGCTTGCTGTTATTAGCAAGTAGATCACCTATAATCTCTATTTCCTTACTAACTAGTGTATATAGTATGCTCATTGATCACTTAGCATACTATTGTTCATAAGCAGATCACCTGCAGTCTCAATTTTCTTACGGACTCATGCATGTAGCATGCTCATTGATCGCTTAGCATGCTATTGTTCATAAGTAGATCACCTACAATCTCAATTTCCTTACTGACTCATGCATACAACATGACCAATGATCACTTAGCATGTTGTTGTTCACAAGCAGATCGCCTGCAATCTCAATTTCCTTACTAACTCATGCATACAATAATTATAATAATCACTTAGCATGCTGTTGTTCATAAGCAAATCACCTGCAATCTCAATTTTTTTATTGAATCATGCATATAGTATGCTCGTTGATCACTTAGCATGTTGATGTTCACAAGCAGATCACTTGTAATCTCAATTTTCTTACCGACTCGCGCATACAACATGCTCATTAACTACTTAGCATGCTGTTGCTCACAAGCAGATTACCTGCAATCTCGATTTCCTTACTAACTTATGTATACAATATGCTCATTAACCACATAACATGTTGTAGTTCACAAGCAGATCACCTACACTCTCAATTTTCTTACTGAGTCGTGCATACAACATGCACAATGATCACTAAAAATACCGTTGTTCACAAGCAAATTACTTGCAATCTCAATTTCTTACTGACTTGTGCATACAGTGTGCTTATTGACCACATACCATGTTGTTGTTTACAAGCAGATCACCTGCAATCTAATTTCCTTAATGGCTCATGCATACAACATGCACAATGATCACTTAGCATGCTGCTATTAACAAGCAGATCACCTGCAATCTCAATTTCTTTATTGACTCGTGCATACAGTGTGCTCATTGATCACTTAGCATGTTGATGTTCATAAGCAGATCATCTACAATCTTGATTTCCTTTACCGACTCATGCATACAACATGCTCATTGATTACTTAGCATGTTGTTGTTCACAAGCAGATCACTTGCAATCTCAATTTTCTTACTGATTAGTGTATACAACATGCTCATTGACCACATAGCATGCTGTTGTTCACAAGCACATCACTTGCAATCTCAATTTTCTTACTGACTAGTGCATACAACATACATAATGATCACTTAGCATGCCGTTGTTCACAAGCAAATTACCTGCAATCTCAATTTCCTTACTAACTTGTGCGTACAACATTCTTATTAATCACTTAGCATGTTGTTGTTCACAAGAAGATCACCTATAATCTTAATTTCCTTATCGACTTGTGCATATAGCATGCTCATGGACTATTTAGCATGTTGTTGTTCATAAGCAGATCACCTACAATCTCAATTTTCCAACTGACTTGTGCATACAACATGCTCATCAACCACATAGCATTCTATTGTTCACAAGTAGATCATTTGCAATGTCAATTTTCTTACTCACTCGTGCATACAACATGCTCAATAATCACTTAGTATGCTGTTGTTCATAAGCAGATCACTTGCAATCTCAATTCTTTTATTGACTTATGCATACAACATGCTTATTGATCACTTACCATGTTGTTGTTCACAAGCAAATCACCTGCAATCTCAATTTATTTACTAACTTTAGCATACAATATGCTCATTGACCACTTAGCATGCTTTTATTCCCAAGTAGCTCACCTACAATCTTATTGTACACATCACAGTGTACATATAATATGCTCCTTCAACACTTTGCATGCTAAAATTTACATAGATGGCGTATAATTCCAAATTATAGTTTGTGGATTTAAACTAAAGCTAACAACTGCAATAAGAAATCAAAGTGGAGTCTACAGAACTGCTGGAATACTAGAAATGGGTTTAATAATTAGGGATGACAGATGGATAGCTCGGAATCCTTAAATCTAAACTATATCGCATTGGTTCTTTTTAATTGGATTGTGTATGTATTTACTAGCCCAGTTTCAATAATCTTTATATATGTCTTTGAACACTATATAAAGCTAATTACACCCTATTTAATTGTCATGTTTCCATGACATTAAATAAAGTGAAATTGATAAATCCATAACCTGTTTACTAACTACACATGATTTAATGGTATATTCTTATCCGTTAAATAACTCCCCTTATAAAGAGAAAACCTATGCCTTACACATGGATCTAGCAGAAATTTTCCTCTTCCAATGATAAATTAAGCAATTAAATCATCTTACAAGGTAACTAATCTTGTAAAAAGCATTAAAACCATACATGCAAGGGTAAATCATACACAATCATATAGAAAATATCAAATATTCATTCCTGAATTTTAAAGAACTAAGACAATATAGTTTAAAGTTCAATTTATCCTAACTATCAATCTAAAAGAAGTTTAGTTTAAAGACATGATCATAAATTCCTTTACATCTATTATTGTAGTATCCAGAAAAACCAAAGAAAGAAAAAACAGGAAGATTAAGAGAAAACTGATTTTCCGGCGGCTTCCACAAACGAAGTTGAATCTTCTCTTCAATCCGTACTTTGATCGTGTTTTCGTCCTTCTCTAGCTGTGTAATTCTGTTCTAGGCTCCCTCTAGGTCGTCCTCCCAAGTGCAGCCCCTAGGTTCTATTTATAATCTCGGATTATGTAGCACAGATATAGAAATTTGCACACACGGATGCGTATTGGCACCTAGGTGCCGATTCTTTGTGTGCTGGGCAACTCGAAACTTTTCTGCAAACCCTAAGAGTTCATGCCTTGGCGCCTAGGCGCCAACTCTCTGGAGGTTTCATGACTTGGAGCTTCTCCTGGACACACCTGTATGATCATGGCTGGCGCCTGGGTGCCAACTCCCTAGAAGCTATTGTGTTTGCTGACCTCAAAATCCTTCTGAAC
>JAXCLR010000105.1:36874925-36885719 GCA_035584095.1 Annona squamosa
TAGCCAAGACTTACTCAAATTGATTTGTTAATCATCAAAACATAGATTTAGCTAGTTTTCCACATATTTCCAACATTGTGCACTTGATGTATTCATTTGAAGATGAGAAAATTGATTGAAAAACTATATGGTAAGGTCCAGAAGATAGCTCTTCTCACCCATGTTTATTTTTTTTACTTCCAATTATATCAGTTGTTGTAAGGCACACAACATATTCTCACGCAATTTTCTATGTTTTGGCCCTCACTTGATGAGTTGGTAGAAGATAAAGATTCTTCATTAATATACATTCCCTCGGCTTGTTGCTTGGAAAATTTTCTTGAGCTGTTCATTTCCATCTCTTGCTTATTCTTCAATTTGTGCTTATTTCAAGCGGGATATTGAACTTACATGTGTCCTAATCCTCCACACTTGGAACATTTGGGTGTTTCTCTTTTTCTTTCATTTTTTTTGTTGTCATTGTAGGCTTTTGAGAAATCTACGCTCTTTCCCTTTAGTATAAATTTTCTAAATTTTCTTGTAAGAAAGGTAATTTCCTCATCCATATTCTATGATGTTGAAGAAGAATCATCTGAACTTTGTTGGCTTCCTTATTGAGTGCAAGAGTCTTCCTCTTTTGTTGTGCTATTCGTTTTTCTTCTTTATCAATTCAAGAAACTTCAATGAGTTGATTAGGTCTTCCCGTTTTAAGGTGTTGAGATCTTTGACATCCTTTATAGGGAGTCCATGACTTTGGCAAAGTGTTCCAAATCTTTTTAGTAGTTTGACATGAAGACACTCTATTATACTTAGTTTCTATGAATGCACAGAACATGAACTTGATGGTCTTAGCATTATTTTTGCAACTTTAATTTTCTCTTTAGTCCATTCAAAGGCTTTCTCACTTTTAGATAAAGTAATCCAGTCTTAGATAAGAATCTAAGAGCCACTCTTTAGTAGCAATAATTGATTATTTCATTCTCAACTTCTAGTATGTGAAATTATTCCTACCAAACAACGACTGTTTTGTGAAGGACTAACCTTTAGCAAATACAAGAATGGAAGTTGATTGAGATGCCGTTTAGTTTGGGATCTCTTTGGTAACATTTTAAAGCTTTCTTTGAGATCACTTGTTAGTCCCCAATGGTTAGCTTAGCCTAAAAGGGAAGAGGTTAATTGGGTTATTTAAATTTCATTGCTATTTTAAAGTTAAGCCCTTTGGGATTATGTCATTTTGAATGAAACTTGAAGAGCTGACACAAGAGTGCAAGAGAATAAATGTAAGCACACGAAGAGTTATAGTGTTTTAGTAATACTCTTACATCACTCTTTTAAGCACACACAAATCATGTTTTGAGTTCCACTAACACTTCGATAAATACAACTTAGAGTCTCAATTCTCTTCTAGATTATAGCTCTATAGGACTTCAAAAATAAACACACAAGTAGTTAGTGAGTGTTACTCCAACTTAGCACTACTGATTTTCTCATCTTTGCCTTGGTCTTCAACACCAACCTTCGTATCCAAATATAAGAAAGAGATTCGAAATAATAATAAATTGTATGTTAAAGATTTATGTGGAACTTTGTAGCATGGAAGCAAGATCTTAAAGATGTGAAAAATGTATGAATTTGAAGCTTCTTATAGTAGATGGTTGCAATCTCATCGTAAGCATACGAGTCATAGATTATAGTATATAAATATTATTCTCATAGAGAATTTGGAACAATAAATTTCAATTTAAATGCTTTTGTATTGAATGTGAAGGAAGTAAAGTGGTATAGAAAATAGAAAAATAGAAAAAGAAAATAGAATTTAGACATAGATAGAAAATTAGAAAGCAGAGATGTGAGTACCTAGGATCTAGGGTTTCACTTGTGACTTTTGCAACAATATGTGGTATGATTATTTACTCAAGATATTATTTTTTAAAGGAGAACAAACCCTAATCGATCATTGCATCTTCTCTCAAAACCTACAAGACATAACCCCAATTTATTTTTTATTAGGATTCGTTAAGTTCTATAGCTGTTCGTGGAATTCTTTAAGGTCATCATACTGATTCTTATAGTCTAGATTTCTAGATTTGATATCTTATTTGTCATAATTAGACTTTCACCTCTTAGTTCCTTTAAATCATTGCCAAAGTAGGAGTTCAAACATTAAGCAAGCATTAAATCACAAGATATTAAATTAATACCAATATCCTTCACAAATAAATCAAAATCACACACCTCGCTACATTGTACACATGTTGTTGCTTATTTTTCTGCAAATGTACATGTTACACAAGTAATATAAATAAATGAGTAGAGTATCATTCTCACGAGGGCTTGAATGCTACATATTCACTAATTACTAAAAACTAAAAAATTAAAATTTAATTAAATGAATAAAATTAAGTTGTGTAAAGTGAAATAGGAAAGATGAAAGACAAGATTGAGAAAAGATAAATTAGTGAGAACATGAGCAAACTAAATGGAAAACTCTTACCAATGGACGAATCTATGGTTACAACTTCACTTGCTTGTCCCCATGATTTTATTATATTTTCTTGATTTATTTTATTAATTTGAATTATTACTTTAGGGCAATATTATTTACACTCGTTTTTCGATGTCCGCATAAATTTAACTCGTTAATTTTAACTTACAATATAAATCATAAGAATTTAAAATAACAAGCAGCATTAATTATATACCTAATATTGACTATACATGGCTAATAGGTATTTCTATCCATATTAGCAAATCTCACAAAGCCCACAAGATAATCATATCTTAAGATTATGCATAGATCATGTGCTATTTAACATTTAGTCCAACTTCATGTTATCTCTTTTAAGCATCACATAAAATTCCCAAATCAATTTATAAGGTGGCCAATCTCATACAAGCATTAAGAATAGGTTAAATAAATAATCCAATATTAATAATATAAAATCAAAGGAAAACTATAATTTAATCATGGTTCAAAAGCAAGATCCATTGCAACCCTATAATGAGGTTTTTAGCCACACATAAGTACATTGGACACAAGGCTAAAATAAAAATTAAAAATAATATTTGTATCAGATAAACAAAAATCTAAAATAAGAGAGAAGAAAAATCTACTTATTTAACTTTATCTCTACTTCCACGCTTGAAGTCTCCATCTTATTACACGTCTCAACTTCTCTTTCTTCTTGGAATTGTGTGTTCTTAATTATGTGGTGTTATCACCTGTTTATAATGTGCAAAAAACTTGTGCTTGTGGCTATCCAATTCGTCTTGCTCATTGAATCTGTTGTTACCGTCTTGATTGTTCGCAATTTGAATTGCATTGATTCATACTGAAAACCTGCTATTATTGGATGATGGGCTGCATCTTTTAGAAATTCTTGGTTGTTTTAAATTGTATACATGTATTGCTTGGGCTGCTGATTTTCTAGTGGACCGCTAGAAATTTGGATAGGCCAATCTAGCAATTGTTGAAATTAAATCTTTCTGCACGAATTCCAATTGTTTTCATTAAATTCATTAATATAGGGTAATTTGACAATATGTTTTTTTTTATTCCAAAAAGCATTAGGTACCTCAGAACATATTTCTATGGCTAATTTTTTATGAAAAGTTTCAATTGAAATTTTAAGGAGTCACTTGTATTTGTTGCTCAATATGCTTAATAGTATCTATTCTTTCAGATGGCATAAAAAATTCTTCTTATATAGTAGAGTTCCTTTTAATTCTGCTAATAGTGACATTTCTGGGGGTTTTATAAATGAAAATACAATATCTTTATTTTGAATTGTGATATGTAATCCTTCATCTGTTACAGTTAAAGGTTTAATCATTTGTAAAAATGGTATTCCTAAAATAATTTTTCGTTGCGTATTTTTAAGTAATATGAATGCGGTTTGAAAGCATATATTTTTCTTACAAATATGAGCTTTTGATAGTTTATATTTAACACTCATGTCAATATCATCGACTGTGGCAATAGACGAGTTTGTTATTTCAAAATATTTTGGAGGTATTATTCCTTCTTTTATATAAACTGTGGAATCTATTAAAGTTATTAATTCTATGAAAAAATCTTTAGGATAACCTAAGCTTTTTAAAGTGATTTTTGAATACTATTTTTGAGATATAATTTTTTGAGTTTGTTGATATGAAGTATGAAGTGAGGACTCTACGTAGTCCAGTTCTTTTTCTTGTATAATTTTATTTAAATATTGTTCAAAATCTTCTTATGTTTGTTCTTCTTGTATTTCATTTTTATTTAAGTTTTGTAATTTTAAAATTTGAATTCTATTTTTGAGCTCAAATATTTCCATTTTCATTTTCTTTATTTCTTGATATAATTTAAAGATAATCGGTGGCTTAGGTGCCCTGTCTAAATATTTCTCTTGGTGCTTTATAATAGTAAATAATGAAACAGAGTCTTTCATGGATAGTACTTCCTCTTTGGGAGATTTTTGTTTTAAAATATTTAAAAATTTAGTAAGAATATCAGCCCTTTATTATGGATCTTGAACTTGATTTATTAAGTCGAGTAAGGTTTTTATTGGAGGAGTTTAACATGTTTATTGAGTAATAATTGGAGTCGGAAGAAGTTTGATAGTCATTGGAAGAATAAGAGTAGTTACTTAAGTGGTCAGATTCTGAAGAAATTTTGTTTTGAATATAATTTAATTAGTCCTCATCAGAACTGTCAGTTTCATCACTTGAAGTAGTAGCTAAATCTTTTAATTTTTTAGCGATAATTTCTAGATTTAAATCTTGTCTTGCTAATAATTCTTTTACTTGTCTTTTATAACATTTAAAAGCATAACGTCTTGGTTTTCCACATTTATAGCATCTAATCGCTTTTTTAGGTTTAGAGGGTTTTGGTTTTGATTTATGATATTTTTATAAGTCTTACGAGAGGGTTTTCTTGAATAAATAGGGTAATTATTATTTTGATAATTATTTCTTTAGAAGATTTAGATTCAAGAAGTTTTGATTTTCTCATAAGATTCTTTTTGAATAGTAATTTCTCTATACCATACTAAGAGCAAAATTGAGAAATGTCTTAAGATTTTTAAAAATGAGTTTCTTCCATTTTCTTCTGATGACATAATTCCGTCCTACTAATCTTACTTTTGAAAATAGGGTTCCCCAAGTATAACTTTTAAATAGTCATTTTCCTCCATTCTTTTCTTTTGGTAACATTTTTACTTTATTTTCTATGACCAAAGGTAATCCTTGTGCAATATTGGTTTAGATCCATCATCGAATAATTGTACATTAGTTAAAAATACATCTTTGTACCATTTAAAATTAAATATTTTTTACACCTTAATTTTAGTAATCTTTCTATAATAATTGCTTTATAATCTTCTACTCTTCCTAAAAATTGATATATTATTATACTTATAAGAGTATTTACAGGTTCTTCATCATTTACTATTGCTGCTTGTTCTTCATGAGTTAGTTGAATTTTCCACCAAACTTTTAGTTGACTTGTGAATCCCCAAGCTAAAGTGATAGCAGCTGTCTGAATTGTAAATCTTCTTAGTTGTATTAATAATTGGGTGTAGCTTATCATACTATTATACATATTCTATATTTGATATTCACTAGCTCCATCTATATTCCATTCATAAAATGAGTTTTGATTGAATTTGTTTATTGTGTTTTTTTCTTCTTTAAATTGGTGATCTACAGGGGATGATTTTGTATAATAATTCTTTGTATTTTTCATATACATTCTTTGTAATAATTTAGTTGGATCTTCTCTTGATATATATGGGTTTGATTCAGAGAGTATTTGTCCATGTTTTTTTCTTTATATTTTTGGTCTACTTCTTCAAGTTTCTTTTTTAGATAGGTCATATTTTGTGGAGAAGATAACATAGGGTTTTCATTCATTTTATTAGGTAATTTAGGTAATTCTTGAATAATACTTACAGGTTTTTTTACAAAAATGATAATTCCAGATTATACTTGACTAGTTTTGGTCTTTTAATAGACTCGATTTCTACTACCTTTTCTTTTTCTTTG
The DNA here is from genome assembly GCA_035584095.1 of Annona squamosa. Classification (NCBI taxonomy): domain Eukaryota; kingdom Viridiplantae; phylum Streptophyta; class Magnoliopsida; order Magnoliales; family Annonaceae; genus Annona; species Annona squamosa. Next base: position 36,880,929 of record JAXCLR010000105.1, read on the forward strand.
GTTATCTCTAATTGTTTTTCTATATTTATTAATTTATAATTTGAAAAATTATTTTATTCTATTGACTGTGATAGATCCTTTAAATGTACTGGCAATTCTTTATAACTAGTTTTATTATATTTCTTCGACTATAAGGCCATCAATGTCTTTGTTTCATCTATTATTTCTTCTTTCAGGTTGAATATCTAATATGGGTGGAGTGGATGATGGTGTAGGGTTGGATGATTCAGAGGTTTCAGAAGTGGATGATGGTGTAACATATTTATAGATAGTAATACTTAGTTATCATACCATTGAAAGAAGAGAATATTTTGTTCTATATGTGTACAATATAAAAACTATTTTTTATAATTTTTTAATTCTATAGGAGTATATACTTTTGAAATCCATTTTCTTTTTTCTTTATTTTTTAAGGACCTATAATCTTTTAATAATAAAGTTTTATCAAACTTGAAGTTTGATTTTCACTAATTTGGTTGAGTTGAAATTCTGATTCTGAAGGCTCAACATCTAGTCTTGCAATATTTTGTTTATAATTTAATATAAATCTATTGGTAGAGGGAATATAGGACATAGATCTTCTTTCTAAAGTTGGTGATGATGATTTTAAGGTAATTTTAGGAGTTATAGGTCTTGAAGGAATTTTTTTTAAGGGGAGGCTCACAATTGATAATTATATTGTCAGGAGTTTCTTTGATTGCTTCTATTTTTTTAGAATTTTGTTCTGAAATTTCTGGTGATAAATCATTTTCGAGTTTCCATTCTGCGAGTAGATTGACTTTTGACCATAATATTCTTTTTGATTCTATCTTTTTATGGATGACATTAGTAACAAAGTAAGGATTAGCACCTTTTTTTGGGAAACTAAGGATCTAGGGATTAAGGTTTAGATTCTATCCTCATATTAAATCCTTAAATTTGGATGAGTAATGATAATACATCTAGAGTGTGTAGATTTGTTAAGCTTATATAAAAATTTGGAAAACTGTTAAAATATACTAGTCTAACATGTAAAGAAGTTTGCAAAATGAAGGAATTTGAATTCTTTATCACGTAAATCTTTAATGGCTTTCTTTTGTAATAGTTGAATTTTATGTGATCATTCTTCAAATTCTAATATTGTTTCTAGTGTTTTAATTCGATATTCTGTTCTAAAATCAAATGTTTTGATCTTATAATTTTCTTTTATAAGTACCTTAAATATTTTCCAATTTTGTATAGATTTTTTAGTATTTTCATAAGCTCTTTCGATCATATTTTGAATTTCGTCTAACCTGATAGAATGAATTTTTGTATTAGTTCAGAAGATGAAGGTGATGATGTAGAAAACATCCTCTTGAGATTACTCAATATCACAGTTGACAACTTATAAGTTATATTCCCTTTAAACGCAATCTTAGCAACATGGGATATTAGCAATCTGAATGACTTCATGAGTTTTGAGTTATCCTAGAGAAAATTTCTACATTAACCTTTTTAACTTGGCTCTGATACCAGTTTTAACACAGGAGAGACTCAATCCTCTTTCTAATATTATTATGTTTTCTTAGACATGATTCCTAGAATGCTCTAACCAAGATGCAATTCTAATAGAGGATTCATGTCAATAAATAAGAAATTTGTTCATTTATTTGATTAATTAAGAATTAGACTAAATATAATGCTTGGATAGTTTCTCTGTATTGAATAAAATCATCCAGTTTATTGATTTTAATTTGTTTAGATTGTTTAAGAATATAATTTAACAGGGCTCTTTCTTGTTTTAAATCTTTTAACCTTTTGCTTAGATATCTTATCCGAAATGGTAAAGGTATAATTAGTCTTCTTTCGAAATATATCCCCACTCTAATTCTACACAAAATATAGTCTCATAATTAGTAATATGTGTAATACGGTTTGGAAGTTCTTCCTTTTGAGTTCTTATTTTAAACAAAATAATATTATGGTTTATCCAATAATCAATATGGCATAATAACAGTAAAAAAATGTTATATTCTATCCATTCATCATAAGAAATAGGAACATCTGACATTAAAAGTTAAGTAGAACTTACCTAGAAATGGACATCAAGCTTAACAAGAGATGGAGAAAACTTTAGAGAATACTTCACTTTTAAAAACTCACACACTTAAAATGCTCCAATACTCTTAAGACACTTAGAGCGTCCGAAGACTCTTCGATGTCATTACAAGACTTAGCACACATATTTATAGGAGACGAATTTTACAAAGGTTTAAATCTGGAGCGAACTTGAAGGCCGTACAAATCCATTGTCTTCTCAGTTGGGTAATGTGTCTTGGATTGTAGGGAGTCGAGTGGCCCAATGAGAGACCTTTCTTAAAAAGCTTCTGCTTAGCATCCTAGAATAGTCTTTATTGTCCTTTGGAATCCTAGATAGTAATAAAGCTGATTTTGAATGATGCTCTTATCTTTAGGAATCTTGTAATAGTAGATTCGTCAGGCTTTTGACAAAAGAGTCTCATCGATGGAAAGAGATTGTGATGAGACATCCATTTGATTTATATCATCTTGATTGAAAAATAATAGTTCGAAGGCTTTGGCTCATTAATCATTTTATGATAATTTATGAGAAATCTTTTTTAATAAGGGCCATAACTATCTTAAGGGCTTCTTTTGTGGCATCAAATCTAGCTGGCATTTGCTAAACGGACTTGAATTTCTCTTTTTGCTGCCTTTCATATTTTATTTGCCAACGACATCTATTTAGATGTCTTCGTAGAAAAACATTGGCCACTATTTCACGTAGGGCCGAGTGGTAGGTTTAGTATAGAACGAGAAGTTACATCAAATAATCCAAGGAATATTTTCTTCTATGATAAATTTTAATAATGTGAATAGATTGTCTGACAAAATCTCTAGGGAGAGAACTTTTAATAAATCTTCTAGATTAATATTAGGATTGAAAGCTCATAAATCTCAAAATTTTTTAAGGAACCAATTTGGAATTGGTTGATTTGGATTTTTCAAATAAATTTGACCCATCAAAATGAGAAAAGAAATAATTTTGTTTGAAAAATATTTTTTGCCAGTCTTCTTAATAGTCCCAACAATTATATTTCATCATAGTTTGTCGGGATCTTGACTTTAAGCTATGGTAAAAGGTTCAACAAAAGAAAATAATACATTAGGATTATGAGCGAACCATTGCTCTAAAGGAATAATTCTTTTAATATGCAATTTTGAGTATAAAATTCAATTATCTTTCGGAGGTTTAGTAACATGTTCTATAGAAACAGAATAAGTCTGTAAAAGAATTCTTTCATAAAAATTAATATATTTTCCAAGGGCATGAGAAATAAACCATTTATCTCGTGGCAAATGTTTTTCATATAATAAAGTTGTTATTTCTTCAATAGTCTTTTCTCTCTTTTCTCCAAATGAAATTTGATAAGAGAGTTGTTTGGATTTAATATTTTTCATATAATAAACTAGTTATTTCATTAGGGCTTTTTGGAGTAGCAGTCGGCTACGAAAGTTGAAAACTTTTACTGTAAAAATTCTCTAGATAAATAGTCAAGAAGTGCATCATCTTTTCCTTTAATATATTCTATTTAAACGTCGAAAGGAGATAAAATAGCTTGCCATTGAGCAAATATTTGTTTTGATACAAAAATTCTTAACATCCTTTTGGATAATATCCTTGGCTGGTCGACAATCTATTGTTGGAAATATGTGAAAAATAAGCTAAATCTATGTTTTGATGATTAACAAATCAATTTAAGTAAGTCTTGACTACTAACATGTTTGTGGAAGTGTTTAAAGGATAAATATTTGAAGAAAATAGAGCATGGAAGGATAAGTCGATTTCCAAGTCGACTCAGGCATCGACTTAAGGCCAAGTCGATCCCCAAGTCAACTCCAACATCGACTGCAAGGCTTCAATTCCTTCCAGAGTTGAAAATGGGGAGCAAAGCTGCCGAAGTCGCAAACGAAGTCGACTCCACATGCGACTTGGGCGAAGTCGCAGACCAAGTCGACTCCAGCATCTACTTCAAAATGACTAATCCTTCCAGAGTTGAAGTCAAGACCCCAAAGTGCCGAAGTCGCACCCCAAGTCGACTCCACTTGCGACTTGAGGTGAAGTCGCAGGCCAAGTCCACTCTAGTAGCGACTTGTAGGCGTCGTTTTTCGTCCAGAGTTGAAATCGAGATCTAGGGGCACCGAAGTCACAGACCAAGTTGACTCCAGCATGCAACTTGGGCGAATTCGCAGACCAAGTCGACTCTGACTTTGACTTCGATTGGGCAGAGGAGATATTTCAGAAGACAAGTTGGGATTAACTGATTTCAAGACAAACTTGTATGAAGATGAAGATGAAGATCAAGCCAACCTAGATGCTCAAACTGAAACATATGAAGACTAATCCAAGTCCAAAAAAGATGCATAAACTCAACCAAGAACTTGTTCAAGATTACAATAATTCAAAACTCATGGATTCAAAGCTTGCAAAACATGGAGCTAATGAAAGCAAGCTAAAGTGAAGACACAATGATTTAAAAAGAAATGAAAAATGCAAAAGAACTAAAGGTATGGAGAAGCCTAAGCAAAACAAAAACATCCCGAAGTTTTTCAAGTTCATCAAGCCATCTGCCGAGGTGAAGTCGCACCCGAAGTTGACTCCACCTGCGACTTGGGTCAAGTCGAAGACCAAGTTGACCCAATCTGGAACTTGAAGACGCTGCGAACTAGTGAAGTCACACCCGAAGTCGACTCCATCTGCGACTTGGGCGAAGTCGCACCCGAAGTCAACTCCACCTACGACTTGGGTCG
>JAXCLR010000105.1:36904266-36914283 GCA_035584095.1 Annona squamosa
TCAGCCCTCCCCTCTTGGGTTTGCTATTAACTCGGGGCCAACAAATACAAATCAAATAACTAATGAAGAGGCATCCTCTAAACCTTATCACTTAATCTCTCAATTAATTTGTTCATCATTTAGTAAACAACAAGCATATAATGTTAAAAGAACTATAACAAGCATATAATGCATTTTATAATGAAACCAAAGAACTTGGCATCAAATATGCAAAGAAAAATAAATAATATAATGCCACAATTATAATGAATGAAAAAATTCAAAGAGAGTTAAATCTCTATTGGAAGAAGCGAAGAGATTAATTAATGAACTAGAAAAATCAAAAAAGAGAACTAAACATTAAACGAATCATTGCAAACGTTCTCTAATCCAGGTGAGAGTGTTCAAATATTCCTTAAAATAACCATACAAACTAACAAAAAAGAACTTGAATTTTCCACATTTGAGCAAAGTAAATGCAACAACATCAAAGCACCACCATAGGTTAAATCCTACGCTAAAATAGTTGCATTCAAAGGCCAAATGAAGTTTATGAGAACTACATGGGTGAGAAGACCCACTTGGCAATCACTAAATACATAGAATGTTTCACAAATAATTCATATTGAATGTAATTTTAGCAACAAATTTGGTCATAAGTTTTACCAATATAAAGTTAAAAAATAGCATAAGAGCTAAATTAATTTAAATGTCAAAGAGGCTAGTATATGCACCACTAAGCAAGATAGGATTGCATTAAATTGCATATTAATACATGTGGACCAAAAGATGGATACCAAAAGGATAAGCAAGTTTGAATTATTTTGTAGGTGTTTCTTAAAATTGAGGAAAATAATGCATAATTTATGAATAGTAGTTGCTTAAAACACATGACCGAAAATAGAGCTCTTTTCAATGAACATGATTATATAATGGAGAAATTATTGCATTTGACAACAACGAAAAGGCAAAATATGTGATAAAGATAACATTTATGGTATTACAAATGTATATTTTTAAGAAGTATTATTTTTAGAAGTCTCAAACACAATCTAATGAGTATTAGTTAATTCTATGACAAAGAATAGAAAATTTTGTTTGAATTTTCAACATTTAACATATTAAATAGAGAACATGTGATATTTAGCAACGAAAGATACAAAAATAAATATTTGGTTTAACTTAGTGATTTAAATGAAAAATGTTTACAGCAGTCGATAATGACCCACGAGTATGACACAAGAGACTTTGACACATCAATATGTCAAATATAATAACTCTTTAGCAAAAAATGATTTGAATTGAAAATGTTTATGTAGTAATCAAAAATTACATTTTCACCAAAAAGTGAATTATTAATTGCGAAAATACTATTTTGATGAAGATTAACTTCAAAAATAATTGAACTACTATATATGGATCTTTATGGACCATCTGACATATTAAGTCTTCCAGATAAATATTCGTTTATGTAATATTTGATGATTACTCTAGATCCACTTGGATGATGCATCTAGCTAGCAAGGATGAGATCTGCTGCATGTTCTCCAGTTTTTCTAAATTGATACAAAATAAAAAAAGTCTTCAATCATGTAATTAGAAGTGATCATGACGGTGAATTTGGAAAAATTTTGCAATAAGTAAGGCATTCATCACACACTTTTTTGCATTAAGAACTCTACAATAAAATAGAGTAGTAAAATGAAAAATAGAAGAATACAAAAAATGATTAAAACTATGCTAAATGAAAATAAATTATCTAAGAAATTTTAAGTAAAGTAGTTAGTCCAACTTGTCATGTACTTAACCATGTTACAGTTAGAGCAACATTAAAGAAAACCTCATATGAGCTTTAGAAAGACAGAAAACAAAATATTGTAATTTTCATATTTTTAGATGCACGTGTTATGTTTTAAAAAATGAAAAAAATAATCATGAAAAACTTGATATAAAAAGCGATGAAGCTATTTTCCCTAGTTACACTTCAAATAACAAAGCTTTTAGAGTATTTACCCAAAAAACTCAGGAAGTAGAAGAATCTAGATATGTTACTTTTGATGAATACTTTTGATGAATTTAACCTTGCTATTAAAAAGCATGATAAAATTAGTGATGCCAAAAATTTATCTATCAATTTTGAGAAGCTACAAGTAAGAAAGAAAGGAGAAGAAGAGCAAAAGTAAGATAAAGATAAAATCGTGCACGTTCAACAGGTAAGTGAAGGTAATGTTCCTTATATACCCCTATATTTCAAATTTAGATATGATCATCCAATTGAATGAGTATTGAAAATATATATGATAGTGTGAGAACTTAAGGCTCAAGGCAAAACGTATGTGGGCATTTCACCTTTGTATCAAAAACTAAGCTAAGTACAATTGATCTAACTCTTAATAATGAAAGTTCGATCATGATTATAAGAAAGAACATAAGATTACTAACCAAGGGGCACTCCTTAGAAGAGGAAATAAATTTTGAAGAGTCATATGCCCCTTAAGCAAAACTAAAATCTATACATATATTGCTTACTTTTGCATAACATATGGGTTTCAAAATTTTCAAATGGATGTCAAAAGTGCATTTTGTGCACTCAACAAAAGCAAATTGTGAATCAAACTTTGAGTTTTGATGATTAATAAGCAATGTAAAAAATTAAAGGCTACCAATGCAATTTTGGGTATGTGAATGAAAGATAAAGTTTTAAAATTTAAGAATGAATAATTACAGCTACACTCTTAAGCCGACTTCAGAAGCAACTTTGATAAAGTCGTAACCCAAATCAATCTGCATTTAACTTCAAATACAGTTTCAGAGATAGACACTTTTGAAAGAATAATACATTGTTGAAGTCACGCCTCAATTCAACTCTAGATGCAATTCAAATGAAGTCAACCTCAACCTACACTTGGAGGTTTCAAGGGAGCTTGAAAATTCTGACTCAAAAAGGACATTTGAAGTTACATCTTAAGTCGATTTTGAATGCTACTTGGGTAAAGTCACCCAAATCGACTCCAACCAGTGACATAGAAGAACAAATGGACATGCAAATTTTTTGTCTCAAAAATGGAGATTGAAGACCCATCCCAAGTCAACTCCACTTATGATTAGGGTAAAGTCCAACTTAAAGTTGATCTAAGATGAAACTTAAAAAGATGGTATGAAGATGAAATGAAGACTAACTACCAGAAGTTCTTATATTAAGGTGAAGCTGAAGCCAAAGTCTACTCACTCATTACTTGAGCATACAACTTAAAGGCCAAAGACTTGAAGAAAAATTCATTGAGAAGAAATACAACACTGAAGTGGAAACCCAAGTTAGCCTCAGCTACATTTTTTATCATAATGATAAAACAAATTTGAATATTGACGCATTAAATGCACAACATCTATCACCAAACATCTAAAATTCTTCCACACTATAAAGAACTTGTCAAGTGGAGTTAATAAAGTTAGCTAAGGTATTGATTGTGCTCTCACCTTCCAAATCTCAAGCATTTAAGGCTCCACTTAAGTGTTCTCAAGTCAAGCTCTCAAGTGTACTGCAAAAACTTTATGTTCAAACTTTCTTCTCATCATTCTTAGAGATTATCTGTTGTTCTACAAAAAACTACACATACTGTGAAGTATAACTTATTTTACTTTAAATCTCTCATTATAATTTTGACACTTGGTTTGGTGTTGGAGATTGAGGCCAAAGTGAGTAAACAAGCAGTGTTAGTTGGACCAGTACTCACCAACTGTGTATGTGGTTGTAAAGGTCCTCCTAAAGTTATAATCTAGAAATGTGCAAAGACTTTAAGTTGTACTTGTTGAAGTGAAATGGAATCCAAGATACAAAGGTGTGTGTCTGGAAGAGTAGAATAGCGAGGTTATCCGAACCATTATAAAAATTTATGTGTTCTCTTAGCACCCATCCTTTATTCTTTTTTTGCGTCAACTCTTTATGTTTTATTCAAAGGAAATTAATCTCAAAGGATTTGAGTGTAACTTAGAAAAGAAATTTTAAATTATCTAATTCACCCCACTCCTCTTTAGTAAAGCCGCTTATTCAGGACGAACAAGTAGTTTCAGAGTAACCTTCAAGCTATTTGTGAAGACATTCTACATTAAATCACTTCCTAATCAACTTTCATCCCTATATTTGCTGAAAGACAATCCTTTATTTGACTAGCTTTGTTTGATGGAAATAATTTTTTCCATCAAAATTTAACAATGAAAAAACTTATTATGACATCAAATATGGATTCTTAGATTGTCGTCCAAGATGGCGTTAACATGCCCAAAAGTAATGAAACCTTGGAGTAGACAAAAGAAAAGGTAAAAGTTGTAATAAATAATGCCAAGGCCATGAACTCACGGTTTTGTGCACGGTAGCTAAGTATGACTAAGTATCTTCTTACCAAACTATCAAAGAGATTTTGAATACTCAATAGTAGCTAAGCCACTTAGGCATTTCTCAAGTCTAAGTAATTAGAAGAAACATACTCATTTGAGAGCTAAAAAGTTTCAAAATGCTTAAAATTAAACCTATTTTTGAAATCTTTATAAGATATTCAAAACTATCAAATGCCTAAATGGTCTTGGAAAAATTATTTCTGAATCTAAATAGATGATGAAGATTTTGCATTCCTTGCCTAAATCATAGATTCCAAAGATTACAACTACAAAGGAGGCCAAAGATCCAACACCTTAAGGTTGGAGGACTTAATTAACTCATTAATGTCTTATGAGCTAATAAAAAAAATAAGGAGCACAACAAGGGAAAGACCTGACACTTAAAGTTGGTCAACAAAGTTCAAATGAGTCATCTTTAACCTGGCAAAATAATGACAAAGAACTTGCATTCCTTATAAGAAAATTCAGAAAATTATAAGAAAATGAAAGGAAATCAAATCTTCCAAAGTCTACAATAACAAAAATAAGAAGGAGAGAAGAAGAGAAACATCCAAGTGTTACCAGTATGAAGGATTGGGCCATATGCAAGCTCAATATCCTACTTCAAATGAACATAAGTTAAAAAATAAGTAAGAAAAGAAGGAAAGAAGCAGTTTAAGAAGACTTCTTAATCTACGGACATGGAAATATATATTTGGTTTGCCTTAATGACTTGAATGAAAAATATTTATTAGTAGTTAATAATGATCCATGGGTGTGGCATAAAAGACTTAAAAATATTAACATATCTAATATAAAGGCTTTGTAAAAAAAGAGTTTAGTTCAAGGACAACCAAAACTCAAGCATGACAAAGATAAGATATGTAAACCGTGTCAACTGCCCAAACAATAAAAAAAAAACTTTTTTACTTAGAAATAAAATCTTAATTTCAAGACCAATTGAAATACTACACATGGATCTTTATTGACCATATGACACACTAAGTTTTGGAGAAAAAGATATGTTTTTGTAATTTTAAATGATCATTCTAGATTCACTTTAATGTGCTTCTAGTGAGTAAAAATGAAGTTTTCGTTATGTTTTATTATTTTCTAAATTGGTGCAAAATGAAAGATAATTTTCAATCATATCAATTATAAGCAATTATGGTGCTAAATTTAAAAATAAAAGATTAATTGAATTTTGTAATAAAGAGGCACTATATATTTTTTACACTAAAGACTTCACAACAAAATAAAGTGATTGAAAGGAAAAATAGAATAATTCAAGAGATGGTTAGAACTATACTAAATAAAAGTAAGTTATCAAAGAAATACTAACATGAAGTATTTAGCATAGCTTATCATGTGCTCAATCAAATTACAATAAGCACAATATTGAAGAAAATTTCATATGAACTTTAGAAAGGCAAAAAACTAAATATTGCATACTTTAATGTCTTTGGATGCATATGTTATGTATTGAATAATAGAAAGATAACCTTAAAAAATTGATGCAAAGAATGATGAAGTTATTTTCCTTGGTTGTTCTCCTAATAGAAGCCTTTAGAGTGTTCAACAAAAAGACACAAGTAGTAGAAGAGTCAATATATGTTACTTTCAATAAATTTAATACAACTCTCAAAAACGAGGATGAACTTCGTAATACAGAAATTTTATCTACCAAATTTGAGAAGCCATAAGTGAAAAACAAAGGAGAAGAAGAGTTTAAGCAAGATAAGAATAAACTTGACTCAAACAAATAGGTAATTGAAGATAATGTTCCTTACAAACCCCCACTAATCTTTTTTTATGAGAACCCCAACTAATCTCAAACTTAGATAGAATAAACAATTGAAAACATATATGATTGTGTGAAAGCAAAAGTCTCAAGGAGAAATGTACATGGATATTTCATATTTGTATCAAAAATTGAGCCTAACACAATTGATCAAGTTCTTAATGATAAAAATTGGATTATAACAATGCAAGAAGAGGTAAATCAATTTAAAAGAAATAAAGTATGGGAACTTATTCCTAGATCCTAAAATCATTCAGTAATTGAAACAAAATGGGTATTTATAAACAAATAGATGCAAGTGTACTAGTTGTGATAAATAAAAAAAAGATTAGTGGCTAAGAGGTATTTACAAGAAGAAGGAATAAATTTTAAAAATTATGCACTGCTACAATTAGATTGGAAGCTATACGTACATTACATGCTTTTGTATCTTATATGGGTTCAAACTTTTTCAAATAGATGTCAAATGTGTATTTTTGTATGGTTTTCTTAATAAAAAGGTGTATATTAAACAACTTCCCTATTTTGAAGAAAATGATCAATATACCTATGTATCTAAGCGAACCTAAATATTGTATGGTGGCACCAAAATACTTGTTTGCAATCTCACCGCAAGTGCACAGGTCGTAGATTGTAGTATATAAATTATCGATCCCTAAAAAATTCAGGACTATAAATTTTGCTTTTAAACGCTTTAGTGTCAAATATGGAGAGAGTATAAAATAAAAAAAATGGGAAGAGAAAATTGAAAATTATAACGAGTAGAGAAAACCAGAGTGCGAGTACCTAGGGTCTAGGATTTCACATGCATCTTTTGCAATAGGTAGTGGTATAATGATTTAATCTAAATATTGTTCGTTAAAGGAGAACAAACCCTAATTTATCCTTGCACTTTTTTTTCGAAACCTACAATGAGTACCCTAATTTTCTTAACCACCTATTCTCATGGGATTAAATTAATTAGAATCCATTAAGTTTTGTAATTTGTTCATGGAATTCCTCCAGGTCATCATGTCTATTCTTATGGTCTTAGATTTTCAGGTTTAATATCTTGATTATCGTATATTAGGTTTCCACCTTTTGGTTCCATCACCTAATATATGGAATTATGCTAAAGTACAGACTCATGTACAAAGCAAGCATTAAAATCACAAGATATTAAATTAACAACAATATCTATCATAAATAAATTAAAAACTCACACTACACTACATTGTACGCATGCTACATCTTAAATCCTAGATTTACGGCTTCGCCGAGCATGTTTAAGTCTAAAATAAAATTAAAATCAACATCCATCTTAAACAAAGCAATAAAAATTAAAAAAGAAAAAGATATAAAAGCTTATTAGTGTGAAGCCTTCGATGGTGTGTTAGTCGCTTCTCGCAACTCGCTGGTCGGCCTTTCGCCTGTGCTCTCCACCTTACTCTCTCTCTCTTTCTTATTTTCCCCTCCAAAAATCTAGCTCTCAATTTCTACCTCCAATTTCTGCCGGTGGATTTTTCTCCCTCAATCTTCCATCCACAACCCTTTTTATAAGTGCTGATTTGCGTAAATTTTTCTCGCGCACAATTTGGTTTCTTTGCGCAATAGCTACATAATTTGGATTGCTTTAAGTGGACCCCATATAATAATGCAATTTGAATTGCGTAAATAAGCTGCATGGATGCTAGTAGATGCATTTGACGGCTTAGATTGGCTTAAAATCTGGCATGGGTGAGCGGTGGATTTTGGACGTTGCTGGCATGCTGCTTTTGCTTGTGGGGCTCATTTCTTGGGCGTGATCAAATTACATGACTGAATGGTTAGATGCAGAAATCAATTGGGCATGATGGCCGACTAATTTGGATGGTAAAAAAATCTGGATGCAATTCGATTAGGCAATTGTATGATGTACGTTGATGATAATAAACGGTTAAGAATTGTTGTGCGTTTGGTGAAGATTTGTTTGTTGGCCATTAATTTTCTGGACAGCTGGTGGGCCCATGGATGATCGAACGATTCAGCTTAGTTGTTGAATTAATGGACGACTTAGAATAAATTGAAATTCTGGACGGTGATTTGCTACTATTATGGAACTCTCTGATGGGCCCACATTAATCAAGCGTAAGGACGGCTGGATGATGGCTTGGATCAACTTAGATTTTTTTGGAGGAAATCTGGACGACCAGATTAAAGCCTAGAGATTTTTTTAGGGTCCGTAACTGCTTTGATCTTTTGATTTCTAGTCGGTGATTAAAATAGTAGTAGACGTGCATATTATTTCTATAACTCAGATTTTTGGACAGTGGGGACACCTTGTGGGGCCTATGTGAATTTTTGGGCTGCTTGGATTAATATTTTGGACAGACAGCAAGGGTGGTTGGGATCATGCTGAACGTGATCCGATTTTCTAGATTTTAATGGACTACTGGATGGACTGGTGCATTTTTGGACAATTCTATTTGATTTACTGGATAGTCTGGATGAATGCTGAACGTGATCTGCTCTGTGGGACCCACTGAAGATTGCTGTGAGCAAAATCTAGTCGATGCTCCGAATTTTGGACAGTGAGGATCTTTTTTGGAGGTTGCAATTTGGATGCGCTGAAATGCTTTTTTCGATGGTGGACCCCACTTGAAAATTTGCAAACCTGCATTAAAAAAATATTTAAACCAAATTATTTGCCTAGCGAATTAATAAATAGGTGATAAAAAATATTTAAATACCAATTGTTGCAACACGTTAATATATCAAGCATATTTGATTTTGTGGCAACAAATAAACAAATATATAATTTCAAGCCAAAAGATCACAAAAATTGTTTAAATCGCTCGAAATTAATATTTAGTACCCAATTGTTGCAAAATCACGTTTTAGAGCAAAATTCTCATTAAAGTCAATTAATTACTCCCAAATTAGTATAAAATAACCATAAAATATATTATTAATTTGTAATTATCAAATACTCTCACACTTGAACTTTTGTTTGTCCTCAAGTAAATACAAAAGAATTCAATAATAGATTACAAAATTTCAAAACTTTGAACAAAGAGTGAAAATGAAGGTTTAGGCAATCATAAAACACTAATGAGAGTATTAAACTAAGAATTTTGAAACTTAATACTTTTTTTTTTAAATCTCAATCAAAAATCCCTTCTCACACGACTAATACTATACACTCTGTCGCCAACCGTGCTTTCAATCATTAAGATTTCAAAAACTCCCGCAATGAACTCATAATTATTAGATATCTTTCCTATTTATCTAGTTATTCCATACATACATTCAACAATTCAAGTAATAGTAGTATTATAGAAAATTTCAGTCAAATTACCTCATATACATTTCATAAAATTTTTGCATTTGAATTTCCTTTACCAACTCAATTAATCAATTCATAGGATCATAAGAATTTAGTAAGACAATGGTTAGGTTTGGCACAAGAAATAAAATTTTTAAAATTTTTAAAAATTGAACCGTCTCCGCATGACTTGAGTCTCATTTTACAATAGGAAATAATTCTTACCCCCACAATTAGTGCTTTTATATTTTTTGAAGCCTATTCTTATCCTTGGTTTAGTAATTTTTTTTAACTAAGTCTGGCAATAATTTCTATTACCATATTTCAAGGTATCTAGAAAGTCATTTTCATTATTTGCACAGTCAAGAAATCAAACATTATTCTTGTTGTACTTTTCAATTAAGAATTTAATTTCAAAGTTTGTTCAACTAAGTGGGAATTGAGGTTTAGAAAAAATTTAAGTCCAAGCTCAATATGGGTAAACAACTGTTATACTTTCAAAGATGGGAACCAATTATATACACCTGGGTGCATTCAGACTCAATGCACCCAGGTGTACTACACCTATTTTCTTTTATTT